>CM062276.1:31327575-31810075 GCA_031216635.1 Dissostichus eleginoides | reverse complement strand
ATGGACAACATTGTTAGGAGGTAACTTTCAAACAATATGTTACCTGCACCACCAGAGGCAATAAAACACTGGGCTTAATGTATGCCAACACCAAGGATGCATACAGCTCATCCGCCCTTCCTCCCCTGGGCAATTCTGATCACAACCTGGTTCACCTCCAGCCTGTGTACCAACCCCTGGTCCACAGACAGCCGGTGCCCACACGCACCGTGAAGAAGTGGTCTGAGGAGTCTGAGGAGGCCCTGAAAGACTGTTTTGACACTACTGCGTGGGATGTGTTCACTGACTCTCACGGGGAGGACATCAACGGCCTTACAGACTGCATCACGGACTATATTAACTTCTGTGAGGAAAACGTCGTACCCACCAGGACTGTACAGTGTTTTCCCAACAACAAACCCTGGATTACCCCTGGAATGAAGGCTCTCCTGAAGGACAAAAAGAGGGCCTTCAGATCTGGCAACAGAGAGGAGCTGAAGACTGTACAGAGGGAGCTGAGGTGGAAAATCAGAGAGGGGAAAAACAGATGGAGGAACAGCTGCTGCAGAGGAACGTCAGCGGAGTCTGGAGAGGCCTGAAAACCATCTCTGGCTACAAAGAGCCAGACTCCCAGGTCCCGGGGGGAACGCCAGTGGGCAAACGACTTGAATAACTTCTTCAACAGATTTTGATCAGTCATGCGCCTCCCCCCCCCCCCCCCCCCCGACCCATTCCCCCCTGCTGCACCTCTCACATCAGGCCCTGGTTCTTCTCCAGCCGCTGACGACACCTTGTCCTTCACAACCAACCAGGTGAGGAGGGAGCTGCAGAAGTGTAAGGCGAGGAAAGCGGCGGGTCCAGATGGCATCAGCTCGAGGCTCCTCAAATCCTGTGCGGATCAGCTGTGTGAGATTGTGGAGCTTCTATTCAACCTGAGCCTGAAGCAAGGGAGGGTACCACAACTGTGGAAGACGTCCTGTGTGGTACCCAGGGGCGCGGGAAGGGGGGTGCTGAGGGCGCAGCAGCACCCCCTAGCGGCAGGCAGGCGGTGCGGAGCTCCCCTGTCAGGAAATGTATTTTATTTTTATTTTATATATATGTATTTCATTTCATTTTGCCTGAGATTATATTTTATATTATATGTTATTATTCAAATGATAATTTAAAACTATATAATAAATGATTTTGCTTCAGGGAAGAAAAATAAAAAAGATGTGGAACAAAAAGTTTTTTGTTAGTTTTTAGTCGGCTACTTTTAACGTGACGCACAACAACACAAGTAACTGACATGGCGCAAAAACGTATCTCGGAATTTTGATAGAAATCAACACGTAATGAAATAAGACCCCACGGTTTGATGATTGATAGGTGTGTGGGCTGTCTTTCATTTTGACACACAGAACAATGGGGGCTATCCACCCTTATCCACAATGTAAAGTAATCCACACAGCCTCTTTCCTCTTCTCTCTGAGGAGCAGCAGGTTCAGCTTTCAGAACAAAGTAACAAAAAACTAAAATGGCATTCATTTTTTTAAATGTGTAGTAATAGATTTATTTATTTTTCTTCTCAAGAGAGTACCAGAATGTGTATTTTATGTTAGTATTTCAAAAAATCTCCTGGGGGAGAATCCCCCCAGACCCCCCTGCAGGGGTTGGGTTTTCAGCATGTCGACTCTTTCACCTGTGGGGAAATTGCAGGACTGGCTCCAGGACGCCCTTTTTATTTACTACAAGACAAATGTGCCTTTTTATTTCATACAGTTCAATTTGGATTGAGACAGGGAAATAATCTAAACCTCACGCGTGGCGTTTCACTGTCAATGGGGGCGATATAGCGTGTATGTAATTACATTGCAAATACTGACTTGAGCCCCACCACTGTATGGGTTAGCCCTACCATACATTACCCAACAAAAATACTCTGGAGCCGCCACTGGTAATATGTAGCCAATAAATTCCACATTGTTGGTAAAATAATATTTTACATCTTTGTAGTGTGTGTGCTAGTGCATTTGTGCGTGCTCTGTGCCTGTAATAGTGTTCACTGGAGTCCATTGTTATGCTGTGTGTGTGGTTTTGCCCCCCCCCCCGTTGGTGCGTAATTAGCACATCGGACAGCACCTCAGCACCCCCACCCAAATTACCTTCCCGCGCCTCTGGTGGTACCTGTGCCAAAGACCCCTCGCCCCAAGGAATTCAACAGCTACCGGCCGGTGGCGCTGACATCACAGCTGATGAAGACCCTGGAGAGGCTGGTCCTTGCACACCTCCGGCCCCTTGTGGGACCATCAATGGACCCGCTGCAGTTCGCCTACCCGCCTGCCATCGGGGTGGATGACGCCGTCATCTACCTGCTGCAGAGGTCCCTCTCCCACCTGGAGAAGCCTGGGGGGGGGGGCACTGTGAGGATCATGTTCTTTGATTTCTCCAGTGCCTTCAACACCATCCAGCCCCCGCTCCTGGGGGACAAGCTGCAGCTCTCGGGGGTGGATCACCACCTCACCTCCTGGATCCTGGACTACCTCACCAACCGCCCACAGTACGTGAGGACCAGGGAGTGTCAATCAGACACCATCATCAGCAGTACGGGGGCCCCCCAGGGGACGGTGCTGGCACCGTTTCTCTTCACCCTCTACACTGCAGACTTCACCCACAACACTGCAACCTGTCACCTGCAGAAGTTCTCTGACGACTCCGCCATCGTTGGCCTCATCTCCAACGAGGACGACAGGGAGTACAGGGAGCTGACGCAGGACTTCACCTTCTGGTGCCAGAGGAACCACCTCCAGCTCAACGCAGCGAAGACCAAGGAACTGGTGGTGGATTTCAGACGGCGCCAACACTCCCCCCCGACACCAGTGAACATCCAGGGAGCGGACATTGAGATTGTGAAATCTTACAAATACCTGGGTGTTCATCTGAACAATAAACTGGACTGGACTGATAATTCTGCTGCTCTGTACAAGAAGGGACAGAGCAGACTCTTTCTGCTGAGGAGACTGAGGTCTTTCGGGGTGCAGGGGGCACTCCTTCAGACTTTTTACGACTCTGTTGTGGCATCAGCCATTTTCTATGGTGTGGCCTGCTGGGGCAGCAGCATCTCGGCTGCTGACAGGAAGAGACTGAACAGACTGGTAAGGAAGGCCAGCTCTGTCCTGGGGAGTCCTCTGGACACTGTGGAGGTGGTGGGAGACAGGAGAATGGCAGCCAAGCTGTCCTCCCTGCTGGACAATATGTCCCACCCCCTCCAGGACACCCTGTCCTCACTGTGCAGCTCCTTCAGCGACAGGCTGCTGCACCCCAGCTGTCTCACGGAGAGATACCGCAGGTCCTTCCTTCCTGCAGCGGTCAGACTATACAACCAGCACAGCCCCTAGTAGACCCCCCTCCCCCACACACACCACAACACAGACTATATCACCCCTTGCTGCTAAATACCAATCAACTATGTGCAATATGTGCTATATGTGCAATATATATATGCTGTTAATAACTGTGTAATTTATACCTGGCTGCTAAATCCTTAGAACCGTTACAAGGTGGGTTTTTTTGCATTTTGTATTTTGTAAATTGTGTAACTTGCTGCTGTTAAATACCATCAAACTATGTGCAATATGTGCTATATGTGCAATATATACATTATATACATATGCCATTAATAACTGTGTAATATATACCTGGCTGAATCCTAAAAACTGTTACAGGATTTGTATTTTGAAAAGTACTTTCTTTTACTTTTATTTTTTTATTATATTTTTTATTATATCATAACTTAGTACTTTTTTTAACATATGTAACATTGAGCTGTCTGTGGCTCTTTCCTGCTGTAACGATGCAAATGTCCCCTCTGTGGGACTAATAAAGGTATTCTGATTCTGATTCTGATTTAAACTCTGATTCTGCACTGCGGTCACTCTGCCGTCTCTCCACTTTGTTTTTTCAAATCAGCTGCTCTTCATTTTTCTTTTTACCACAAGTTCTTAATAAAACTGACACTGTTGGACTCGGTACTAGTTTGACTGCTACTAACAGTACTTTTACTGTACTTTTTACTGGGTATTTTTTGAGAAATCCTCTGTCAAAGTCCCCTCCTGAGAACAAAAGCAAGCCACTTCTGCTAAGTTTGATGAGGGAATTCTTTTTTGTTGCCATTAGTTCTTCGTGAGATTGATCCCGTTGGACTCAGTACTAGTGAAACTTCCCCCACAAGTACTATGAAGTACTTTTACTGTGTACTTACTTTATAAACTCTGAATCTTGTGGTGCTTGAAGAAATACAGACAGGTTATATATATGCCCTTTTTTGCAATATTTATTCAAATGTCACTAGTTTTTTAATCAAACCACTATCTGAGGATAATACAAGCAACCATAAAACGCCCTTTATCTCGAGAGCCATTGAAGCCCATGAAGAATTTATCCTTCCACAAATCTTTTCATCTGCTGTATTAATAAAGTTGCCACGTGTTTTCAAATTGAAGTTAAGGCACTATCTGTGCAGAACATGAACCCTTTAACTGCCAGACCAAGAAAAAAGCTATGGAACAATTATTTGTTTGCATTTTTTTATCAAATGGGCCACAAATAACCACACAGTTTTGTTTTTTTGAACCAACTGGTCGAGCTGGCCTTCTATGGTAAAAGTGCATTTTCAACAATCACCATACAGTACAGTATTTGTATGCATTAACTCAAATAAAACACAAACTGAAATAAAAAAAAATATTTTATGTAAAATGAGCAATATATACAACCAGATATATTCATAAAAGATAATAAATTATAATTGTAAAAAAAGGAAAAAGTAATGTTAAGTGTTTTTCATAATAAAAAAAAGACTTGCTCATCTCACTGTATATGCTGAATTGGCCTAACAAGAAACCTCTGGCATAACAGCAAATGTCTATATCCTGTGTTGGCCTAACAAGAAACCTCTGGCATAACAGCAAATGTCTATATCCTGTGTTGGCCTAACTTGCTCATCTGTTTGCAACGTTGGGCTGAATGCCATGCATTAAAGCTGCTTTATGAATTATTATCACTCTTTCACTCTGAGACTCATAAGGCAGTACTAGATTTAGTAATATTACCATGAATCTAGCCATTTATTTACCATATTTTATTGGAAAACATCTCTGAAACTCTGAAAAAGTCGTATTGCTAGTTTACCATAAAAGGCCAAATCGACCGGTTGGTTGAGCATATTTTCAGAAAAATAATTACACCCTTGTTAAAACTTTTGTTGTGCATCAAGTTATCTAATTATGTTCAGTCAGTGCTCTGACACTAAAATATGTCCAAAATGATATGGTTACCTTACAAAAGTTGACCAAACAGAGTGATTTCGTCAGCAGTGATTTTTAGCATGCCACCTTTCTCAGTTGAAGCTAGCTAGTAGAGCTGGCTGAATCAGATGGAGTAAAACTTTTTATTTCTTTTTCAACAAGATATCAAGACACAAAATGTGCTCTACCAAATGGTGGCGCTGGCTGTTAAAGGGTTAAAAATATTCTTCATTTGCAGTATTTTATTTTAAAAGTGTTCAGAAAGACTGCATCAATGATATGCTATATATATATATATATATAATATGAATATTTGTATTAACTTCAACCAAAGTCAATTTAAATAGCGGGCACAAATGGGTTAATTGCCATGGATGTGGTGTTTGATATAGTTTACGTTCAATTTCAACTATTTTAGGCAGAAAAACGTCTATTGACTAAACGCTTTTTAATAATTTACTATTTAGAAAGGTTTTTGTGAGAAATCATTTCAAAAGTAAACTTTTTTTTCCTTTTGTATTTAAATTTGAAATGTTTGCACCAAACATTATTAATTTATACATTTTTATCAATTGTTTAAAATTATGAATCCATTTATTTTATCGTATTTCCTTGAGGCTGGGGAAGATATCCAGCTTGTAGTTCAACATGCAAATGTTCTAATCAGGGTTCATACACTTTTTCACCGATGATTCTCCATGACCTTTACCTAATTTTCCATGACCAAAAAAATGACTCTTTCTCAGCGGTACCACTGAAAATGGTTTATTTTAACATGGAACAGGAAAATAAGGTCTGCATATGAAACATGTTGTGCCTATCTAAAACAAATCAAATAGTAGGCTTACTAGCTTCTACAGGCTAAAGAGACTCAAATCTCTCACCAGCAAAATACCTCGACAGTTAAATGCCATTTTACGTTTCATTACTATACGATACAGTATTTATTATCATTATAGTATTACTATTTCGGCGATTAGATAAAATATAAATTATATTTGATGCATTTTTAGTTAAATTTCCATTACTTTTCCAAAACTTTGAGAAAAATATTGTTTTCCATAACTTTTCCAGGGCCTGGAATTAGCATTTTGAATTTCCATGACTTTTCCAGGTTTTTAATGACCGTAAGAACCCTGTCTAATACAAGTAAGTATAAGTATACCATGGAAAAGTAAATAAAATACGTTTAATAGGAGGATGTGGAATTATTTTCTCTCACCTTGTAATTACACAATCAAACAATCTATAATTTAGCTCTGGCCTTCACTCACAAAAAAACATTTTGTTGAATTGGACACATTTTTCAAAGCTCTATTGACTGACATGCAATGACTGGGACTGATGGAAGAATCTGCGAGGAATTAACTAGGAGCAGAGAAATAATCATATTTTAAAAGACAGCAGCTTCATAAGAGGCCAACAAGAGTGACAAGGTGTTGAAGGATAGTTGTGACCAGCTATCCAGGCCAGTCTCTAAATAATTTCCATGGTGTAAAAATGCTGCTGCTGGAGTACATCCTCTTAAAATACTCTGTCCAACAATATAAATCTCATGAAGAAAGGTGTTTTAAAGCTTATTCAAAATAGTAGAGAAACATGCATTCTCAGGAGGGGACATTGACAGAGGATTACTCAAAAAGTACACAGTAAAAGTACTGTATTTGTGGGAGTAGTTTCACTAGCACTGAGTCCAACAGGATCAATCTCACGAAGAACTAATGGCAAAAATCATTTACACAATGCATAGGCAAGTGGTGGCTTTATTTATGACCACAGCATGTACAGTGAACATGTACGTTGCATGCCGACTAACTGAATGCCTATTACCTTAACACGTCACCGGGTGGCACACTAGCTACAGTGGCCTGCAAAGGACAAACTTAATCATATGAGAATGATCTACATCCCTTCTCTTTAGCTGATGTTTCTATCTGAAAGTAAATAACATTTAAGGCAGATGATATTGAACATTCCTTTAGCATTTGGTGACACAAACAATAAACCATTACTAAATACCTTACCATGTAACAGGAAAAAGAAATGACTAAACATATCACTTTAACAAGTATTGTCCAACAGTGTTACTGCACATATTTAGTGTTTGGTTTGCATGTGCGACCTGATCGTGTTATGTATGGTGTGTCACTGTTGTTGCAAGGGAAATGTGATGTGTGTCTTGGTAGTGAAGGGGAACTGTTCTGTGTCAGCCTGCTGTTTCTCTCAGGTGTTTGTGGTGTGTGGGGTACACAGTCCATCACAGAGGGGTCGGTGTTTTGAGGGTCGAAATCTTGAGGATGCTGTTGCTGGGGCGACGGCTCGGGAACAGGAATGATGTGACGACGATTCCGTCTGCATGAAGTCCCGTCGGCTTGGATTATGTAAGAGCGTGGTTTCTCGCTCACTTCCTTGACAACGCCAAGCCGATCGTATCCTTTTGGGGTCTGCATCCTGATCACTTGTCCCTCTGCCAGGGGTTTCAGAGGAGAACTTGAGATGTCATAGTGGCGCTTTAAGATGAGCCGCTTGTTGAGGAGCTGTGTTCTGATTAGTTGTGCATCTTTTGGGTTTGGCTGTAACAGTTTGGTGCTCACAGGGATGGCTGCACGTGTTTGTCGTGACATCAGGCGTTCAGCAGGAGAGCCTAACGTCAGATCACGGGGAATGTTTCTGAGATTTACCAGGTTGAGGAAGACATCTGTGCCATCTCTGTGTGAACGTTCCATCAGCTGTTTTGCACTGCGAACTGCTCTCTCTGCTAGTCCGTTTGACTGTGGGTATTCAGGACTGCTGGTGATGTGAACAAAGTCCCACTGTTTTGCAAAGTCCTTGAAATGCTGACTGGTGTACTGTCCAGCATTATCAGAGATGAGTGTGTGTGGTGCACCTGATACCGTTTTCCATGCCACTCGAAGATGTCTGTTGCCACTGTGGACTAGGGGTTTCACCAACTACTCGACTAGTCGAGTAGTTCTACCACTAGTCGGCGCTGTAGGCCCTAGTCGACTAGTCGTGAACAAAATGGAGGCAAACGTGCGAAATGAGGATGCCGACATTGGCGCTGAGGTGCTGCAAAATGCTCCAGCAAAACACGCCCAACATTCAGGGGTCCTTATTTTATGCGCAAATTAGCCGCACCTATGCACTCTACAGTTTCAGTTTTAGCTCCGGCGCTAAAAGTTCACGAGCGTGCTCCACTAGCACCCCCTCTTTGAACAGCTGTTTGGACCTCATTTCGAGAGCAACAAGAAAACACGGGTCAACAGTGGCGCGGATGAGCTACGGGATTACTGCCAGCAGACACCCCATATCCCCACAATGGATAACCCTCTGAAGTGGTGGGCACAAAACGCGAACCGCTTCCCCCGTGTAGCCAAGCTTTCCAGGAGCTACCTGGCTACACCAGCACCCCAAGTGAACGGATGTTTTCCCTGGCAGGCACCACTGTCACCCGACAGCGGTCAAGCCTCCTTCCCTCACATGTTGATGCTTTGGTCTTCCTTAACGCAAACCAAAAAACCTGGAAGGGTGGAGATCCTTATCGAGGAGGACAGTGACAGCGAGTAAAGTGTTGCGCAATGCGCACTGGATTTAGGTTGCATTTATGTTCTTAACAGAGTTTTTGCAGTAGATTTGGTGAGTCCAGTTACTGTTTTTTATTTAATCAGCCATGTAACCCATGTAACCCAAATTAAAATGCTGCTTTGTTACAGTGTTTAACGTAACTGTATGCATTGCAATACAAAATACAGTTTTACACCTCTCTTTGTGTGTCTTTATTATGATGTAACAACTAGTCGACTAGTCGACTACTATTTTGAAAAACTTGTCGACTAGTAAATAATGGTAGTTGTGAAACCCCTACTGTGGACCATGGGAGATCTGGCACAGGATGAAGATGGAGGGGCTCCTTTTGCTGATGGGATCTGGTGCTGTTGCACACTGCACATGGAAGCAACTCCTCAGTGATGTCTCTAGACATTTCTGGCCAAAAGATGATGCTTCTTGCTCTGCGTTTGGTTGCTTCAATGCCGGGGTGTCCTCTGTGCACTATTTTTGATGTACTCTCTGTGCAGGGACTGAGGAATGACAGTTTTGTGGCCTTTCATGACAATTCCCTCTTCTACTGTCATTTCATCTCTGTAGGGAAAGAAGAGACGGACAGCAGGTTGGAGCTGATTCTGTCGGATGGGCCATCCTCTATTAATGACTGCACTGAGGGCTTGCAGATCTTCGTCCTCTGCTGTGTGCTTTCTGAGTTCTTCCAGGCGGGCTGTGGAGATGTAGCTCACAGACATAACTTCATAAGCATCATTTTCAGCAGGGCTTTGAGATGTTTGTGTGGTTGGGGCACGTGAAAGAGTGTCTGCTACATACATATACTTGCCCTTTTTGTACACCAAACTGATGTTGTAGCTCTGCATCTGGAGCAACATTCTCTGCAGACGGGCAGGGGCTGTGTGGATGGGCTTCTTTAAGATAGTCACTAAAGGTTGGTGGTCAGTCTCCACCACTACAGGCTTTCCATACACATAGTCTTTGAATTTTGTACAGGGAAACACGACAGCTAGCAGTTCTTTTTCAATTTGTGAATACCTTTTCTCTGTGTCAGTGAGGGTGCGTGATGCAAACGCTACTGGCCTGCCATCTTGCATGCACGCTGCTCCAAGTCTGTAGCATGACGCATCACAGGTGAGCGTGACTGGTCTTTTGACATCATAGTATGACAGGACAGGTGGACTTGATAAGCATGATCTAAGAAGGTCAAATGCATCCTGATGCTGCTGGAACCAACACCATGCAGTGTCCTTGTGGATGAGTTTTCTCAGTGGTGCTGCGATGTCGCTGAAGTTCGGGATGAACTTGCCGAGGTAGTTAACCATACCGAGGAAACGCTGTAGTGAGACAACGTCTGTGGGGACTGGCATGTTAGTGATTGCATCTGTCTTAGAAGGGTCTGCCTTTAGGCCTTCACTTGTGAAAATGTGACCTACATATCCTACATGATCCAGGCGAAACTTGCACTTGGCTGGATTCAGCTTTAGGTTGACTTCTCTCACTCGTTCGAGCACCTTCTTGAGGTTGGCATCATGCTCAGCTACTCCGCGGCCACCAATAATGATGTCGTCAACGATGACTGAACATGGGTAACCTGCAAACAGCTGTTCCATCGAGCGTTGAAATACCTCACTAGCAGAGCTAATGCCGAAGGGCATCCGTAGGAATCTGTACCGCCCAAATGGAGTACTGAAGGTTGTCAACATGGAGGATTTCTTGTCGAGACATATCTGCCAGAAGGAGCTTTTAGCATCTAGCACAGAAAACACTTTTGCTCCTGACATCTGTGCTGCAACTTCTTCTACTGCTCTCATAGGGTGATGTGGTCTTTTCAGCGCTGTGTTGAGGTCTTGTGGATTGATACACAGTCTTATTTCCTGCTTGTCTTTTTTGTGTGCTGCCACCATAGATGAGACCCAGTCTGTGGGCTCAGTAACTGGTATAATGACACCTATGTTGTATGGCACTTTTGCCCGAAAGCTGGACACTTTTCTCGCATAGCTGTATGGCTGCCTCTGCAATTATTACAGTTAGAGATGCTCTGGGAGTGAGCGAGTGACTGTGGCTTTGGCTGATACCTTCTGCTAGAAACAGGTCTCACTGCATCAACACTGGTAGCTTGAACGGCTAACGTCCTGCTACTTTCCTCTGTCATTTTGTGTATACGGCAGACTGAAATAGCTTTAGCAAGTGTCAGTTCACTGTCTCTCAACAGTTTTTCTTAAAGAGTCATTGATTATGCCACATACTATTCTGTCACAGATTAGTTCCTCAGCTAAGTCTCCAAAATGGCAACTTTTAGCTTTTATCTTCAGATCGCTGATGAATGACTCAATGCTCTCACCTTGCTTCTGATTTCTTGAATGAAACTTGTGCCTTTCCATTATTTTGTTATGTTGAGGGTTGCATATTTCACGGAATTTCCGTATCAAACAGTCCGGGTCCTCCCTTGATTCAGCTGGGGAGATCACCGCACCGTCGGGGCCTGGCGCGCGCACTTCAGCTGCATACATAAAGGATCGTTCACGTTCAATGGCTTCTCGTCCAGCGAGATTGAGGAGGATGTAAGCCTTAGTCCTGGCAGCCTTGTCTGGGTGCGCTGCGGCGATGAAGATTTCATACTCCCTCTCGAAGATCCGCCAGCTCTCCGCGACGTTTCCTTCAAACATAACAGGGTTGGGACGGCGAAATCCATTGTAGCTGGGGCTAGCGTTAGCCAGCTAGTTAGCGTTAGCACGGTCCGTGGAAAAAAAAATTCTCCAGACGAGAGGAGAGGCTCGTGCCGTCTTCTGACACCATGTAGAAGTTGTTGATACTTCTTAATACCTGCATGTGTGTATGTACAAGGAATACGCAATGCATAGGCAAGTGGTGGCTTTATTTATTGCATGCCGACTAACAACTGAATGCCTATTACCTTAACACGTCACCGGGTGGCGCACTAGCTACAGTGGCCTGCAAAGGACAAACTTAATCATATGAGAATGATCTACAGTAGTAGTCAAAAATAATACCGAGTCCAACAGTGTCAGTTTTATTAAGAACTTGCGGTAACAAATATGAAGAGCAGCTGATTTGAAAAAACTAAGTGGAGAGACGGCTGAGTGACCACAGTGCAGAATCTCTGCATAGTTTAAATCTCCTAACAATGTTGTCCATTTTAGACAAAGGCTTATTATATTTACAGCCCTTAATAACATTAATTTCTGGGCTCAATGTGTGTCTTGGCCGTTTTCGTTGTGATCGCTAAATTCACCTTGTTTCCCCTTGTTTATAATATCATCAACGTTCCAAGCAAACGAGTGCTTTTGTTTTGAAATCACTTCCGCAAGTTTCGCATACCCCCCATCCCCCCGCTACCATGACCATTAGACCATTTAGTAAGGTAAAAAACAAAAAGCAAAAACGCCTCGTAGACGCTCTTCCGTTTACTTGTTTAATAAAGAAAAACAAATGGTCCAAAGATACACGGATTCATCTCCCTCTATCATGTTGATTTGAATCAGAAGTTCTGAACATGAGCCCGCCCCGCTCGACCTTCTGAGCCAATCACAGCGCGATAATGACCTGCCTTCCGTTTCAACCATACTCCTTCCGTTTCCACTATACTTTCTCTCACACATACATGCATTCTTCTCTTGCATACATATATTGTCTTCAGACATCCATATATTGTTTATAATATTAAATGTAAACATTGAATGAATGTGCATGAGAGCAAAATGTATAAATATGAGCATTAAAATATATGAATATGAGAACAAAATGCATGAATGTGTGAGTGAAAAACTTATAAATGTGTGAGTGACAATGTATGAATGTGTGCATTGAAATATGATAATATGAGAGCAAAATGTATGAATGTCTGAGTGTAAATATATATGTATATGAGAGTGAAAATGTATGAATGTAAAAGGAGAATGTATGTGTGTAAGAGTGAAAATATATGTATGTAAAAGGAGAATGTATGTGTGTGAGAGGACCAGTATGAATTACGGCCTGTACGGCCCCTCATATGTTACAGAAGGGACTACATACATGGGACCAATTGTTATAAAACCACTTGACCTCCTAAGCTATGTGAATATGCCTAACTGGGTAGAATCACCAAATTGGGGTGCTGTAAAATAGGGAGAAGAGTGAAGTTCAGTCATTTAACAGTTAGGCCGTGTGGAACAACGTAGCTATCACACATTTTTTGTGAGACTGGTTGGGAGCGACAGAGCTGTTCTCAGTTTCTTTCTCTGATACATAAGATGAGAGGCTTTGTGTTGAACCTGAAGAGTTCAGGAGGGTTTCTGGAGATGTGACAAATAAGGTACACACAGCATACAATGCCATAATAGGGTTGGGTGCCGAAATCCGGTTCTGGTTCCAACATTTTGATTCCATCGGTATCGTTTAGAAATGTTAGTTTTGGTTCTGCTTATCGATTCCTAAGGAAATGCATCTCGCCGCTTTTTGTAAGACGGGGCGGGACGTGTAGCACAGTGGCAGGGTTGGGAAGCAAAACTCGGTTCAAAGTAAGAACAAATGACAATTGTCCGGAACTGGGATTAATAAGAGTTGTGAGGACAGGAGGACTGCAGCTGTCTCCAGTGGCGCCTCCAGAAATGTTTCATAGGGGTGGCCAAATGGGGCCACTGAAAATCTTGGGGTGGCCCACCAAAACCAGGAATTTAATTGTTGTAAAAGTATAGACCAGATGAAAACAATGGCAAAGAGAATCACCCACTGATATACTTTGGTTTCTTATTTTACATTTTCTGATACTATTCATCTGAAGTGGATATAATACGGATAGTTAACATTTTACTTCAAACAACATTTAAAAGAACCTTGTTATGTGTTAGGTAATGTATTGTTTTGTTTTTTATATATGCTAGTTGTTCTTTCCTTTTAAAAAGACAAATTCAGCTTAATTTAAATAAGTTCCTTTATTGTAAGGCACAAAATGTTCCTCTTCCTCCTCTTCCTCCTCTTCCTCCTCCTCCTCCTCCTCCTCCTCACTAGCCCTATGCTGCTGCTCCCCTGCCAGCTCTGTCTCTCCTTTACTCATCTTCTTCTTAAAATAAGAAGAGATGTCTGTTGACTTTCTCTTCATTTTCTGCAAATTGACATTACACACAGCAGTGATTAATAGTAGCCTACGCATTACACCAGCAGCCCAATACCGACATCAGCGTTAGCAAGCTAAACTAACGCTGTTTACAGATGAATTATACCTGAAGTCAAGCCAGCCTTTACTGAGCCCCGAGCCTGTTTTCCAGGTCTTCCAGCGTTTTTCTCGTTTTAATGCGATTGAACACAATTTTTGATCAGAATAACAGCTAAAGGTAAGCATATCTCCGTTTTTTGCTACCTAAAGCTAACACACTAAAGCCTAAAGTGTTGTGATTCTCCAGAATACACAAGTGCACACCGGGATAAGTCCCGATTCTCCAAACCACATTGACAGTGGCATTTCAATTGGTGCACTAAATGTACATATTTATAAAGAAAAATCAATTTTTCAAATTTACACCATTCACCAACAGGGGGTGCTGCAGCACCTCCAGCACCCCTACTTCCCGCGGCTATGGCTGGCTGTGTATTTGTTGTTAAATATCAGATAAACTACTACGCATACGTGACTGGCGAGGCGGTGTGTGTGGTGGGGGGGCTAGTGGGGGGGCCAACAAATATATCATGGTGGCCATGGCCCCCCCTGGCCCCCCCCCTGCTGGCGCCACTGGCTGTCTCCGGATCAGCTGATCGCTGCACGGTGCTCAGCTCAGCATCTCTTCCTTCGTCTCTCTCTCTCTCTCTCTCTCTCTCTCTCTCTCTCTCTCTCTCTCTCTCTCTCTCTCTCTCTCTCTCTCTCCCTCTCTCCCTCTCTC
The DNA here is from genome assembly GCA_031216635.1 of Dissostichus eleginoides. NCBI lineage: Eukaryota > Metazoa > Chordata > Actinopteri > Perciformes > Nototheniidae > Dissostichus > Dissostichus eleginoides. The sequence continues at coordinate 31,795,374 of CM062276.1, read as the reverse complement.
TCTCTCTCTCTCTACACACAGCGGCTCTGCTGCCCGTTTAACAGCCTCATCTTTGTCAACCTTTCTTATGTTCTTTCTCTAACATGTAATGAAGGTTATTAAGCGTTTTAGCTCCTGTTAATATTGACCGCCATTTCCTTTATGAAGTAAAGCAGCCTCCCTGTCTGTGTCCTCGCGCTGTCCTCACACCCCCGGACTGTGAGACAGACTCGGAGGAGCACAGGGAAGTCAGTATTGTTTATGAAGCAGGGTAAAGAAAGTACATTATTGAAATTAAAATACTATTGATTTACTTTTACAAACAGTGAGCAGCCGGGCAGCTGCAGCATGTGTGTTGCAGCTGCAGCATGTGTATTGCAGGACATGTGGACAGACTGTGTGGTTGGACTCTGTCTCACAGGCAGGTTGCAGTGTAACATCAGAGGAGACTGGGCCAATTGTACATTCTCAAACTGCACCACTTAGAACTAACTAAACAATAAAGAGATTATTTTTAATATAATTGTATTCAATAACCGCAACACAATTAAACAGTATGACATTATTTGTAAAAATAGGAATACAGATTTGACTTAATGTTTTCATAAATATACTTTTCTCCCAGTGAAATTGGCATGGGACTTATTTTTACCCTCTCAAAGAACCGGAATCGAGAACCGAAAATAACCGGAACCGAAAAGCAGAACCGGAAGCAGAACCGGAATCAGAACCGGAATCGTTAAAATCCAAACGATACCCAACCCTATGCCATAATAACTTTTTATTTATTTTGGCAATTTTAACAATAGTCCAATAGTATGAAGCTGCAGCGTTGGAGACTGCAGTCTCAGGCCGCACTCCTGGGACCGCACTCCTAGGACCCTAGTTGTTTTGCAACATCGCCACCTAGCGAATTGGATGACCGCAAAAGTACAACCAGCAAGTATTGAGTCTCATACACAGCGAGTCTCTTTAGACATTGTATTGCATGTTATTAACGATCTAAAAATGCATGAAAATGTCTTTTTCTTACAGAAATTAAATTATTATTATTAACAACAATTTGTTGTTATTATGTTTTTGTTTTTTAATTACAAATGTATTTTGTATGTCAGATATAAAAAGATAGTCTTTTATATTTGTCTTATCAAATTTGACATACAACGTAAATATATATATATATATATTGTAGTAAGACTTATATAATCTATTTATAATTGTAAATGTATATAGTATGTAGACCTACATTTAGATGTATATTTTGTTAAAAGAAAACAAAAATGTTAATTTAGTTTTTGGGGGAAGGGGTGGGATTAAATACGTGTAAACTCTGTCCCACGCCTTTTCGGATGTGTAATTAGGTAGATCATTTGTTTATATATAATTTGTAAGTCAATAATATTTAGTTTATCATTTTGATACTGCTTATGTGTCTACAGTATCATAATTCTCTCGTTTCATTTAATTATTATCGGGCACAATTTCCTTAACACGGACACGGAATGACCTCTGGAGTCCAGCTTTTTATTTTTTTCATTTAATCGTTTATTTGGCAGGGACAATGCACAGTGATGAACACTTAAAACATTAAAAATGTGTCAAGCGTAACAGTGCCAGATTTAGCTTTGAGCTAATTTCCATCCGCAGTCCCTCACATAAAACATTTAAGAAAATTACATTTTACAAACATAGCAGAAACAAAATACATGATATGCAAAAAAGTGCAAGAGAGCAAGAGCAGCATACACAAGTATTTATGACATGGTAATACAATATAGCAGCAACAACATATAAAGTGCAAGAGAAGATACAAGAGCTACATAAAGTGCAAGAGGAGATACCCCTGTGTTAAAGTGCATTTAGCGGTGATTGCACGTCTGTTTGTTTCTCAGCCATTCTTTGAGTTGACCTTTAAAACTATTGAGAGTGGGACAATCCCGTATCTCAGTTGGGAGGCTATTGTAGATCTTTGTTGGTTCTCTCGCGTCTAGGAAGAAGTTTAAAAATAAGAGACAATGGAGTCTCTGAAAAGGGTCAAATTGGTTACTTTAATTAAGTAGCGTGGTAATGAAACAAACATAGGTGTAGTGGGAGAGAGAGCAGCTGCAGCTGTCCTCTCGCAGTCGCGGCCGTGGAGAAGAGACCCCCAAAACTCCGTCACCTAACTATATATCTCATCATTTGGCTCCTCCTCTTCAATGGCGGCGGTGGTGACTCAGGGGGACCTCCCACCTCGGTCTTCTATGTCCGATATCGCGTAAATCAGAGGATTTAGACATCGTGTCTTCATTGTGTAACTCCACACGCCTCTTTTCCTCATACTCTCTTTCATGACTTTTTACTTAATGCATTTTAACGGCTCTAATCGTTATTTACGTAAAACCGGAAGTCAAGCTTACTGTTGGTATTCCAGAGACTTCTTCCGGAATAGCTTTTCAAAATAAACTTTAGCAACAATGTTAGCCACAGACGAATGCTAACCGGAAATGTTTTCAGAATAAAACAGTTTTAAGCTTACTGTATGTTTAAACTAAATTACGTCATTAAACATTGATTTTAATTTCTTACACTATTCCACAAAGAGCTGCCTTTAATGGAAAGGACATTTTGTCCAAAAGTGGTCCGTCTACGGTGGACTTCACAGTCTCCTCTGGTTTCTGACCTAGTGCAGCGTCCAGTGTGTTTTTTGTGGATGAATTCCCCTAAGGGAGGGGGGGGGGCCAGTCCATGTAAACATTTATAAAAAAACCACATACTTTTAAAAGACTTTTAATAAATCTCAATAAATTGTGTTTTTCAAGGATGGTACCCGGAGGACGCCCGGAGGTACCGTTATCCCCACATTGTCAAACCCAACACAGTGGTGGTATGAATTTGGCTTTCTGTCAAACACCTTGATAGCTCTCTTGTAGAACAGCTGTTCTATCGGTTTCAGGTTTGTGGCACAAGCAAACGACCAGTTTGTCAAACAGTATTCAATGTGGGATAGAATCATACAGTGGAGGTATGACTTTGCAGCATTGACAGTTAAGAAAGGTCTAATTTGTTTAAAATGTTGCAAGTTGAATTTAATGGTATTGGATACTTTCTTAATATGTTTCTTAAAAGTCAAGTTCGAGTCCAATATGACTCCAAGATACTTGAAGTGGGGGACTAGTTCTATTTCTGCTCCGTTTAAAAACACGTTGGATCCTTCGATTTTGACTGGTCGTTTACTGAACATCATGCATACTGGTTTTTTTGCATTTAACTGTAAGCAAATGTTGTTCAGCCAGTGTTGAACCTTGTCCAAAGCATTTCAGAGACAGGATGAGATAATTTCAGTGTTTTTCCCATGTACAAAGATGACCGCATCATCGGCATATATTTGCACATTCAACTCAGGACATACAGCAAGTCATTAATGTACAGAGAAAACAGTAATGGTCCAATAATGGAACCTTGTGGAACCCCAACAGGGTTCACAAGGTAGGGGAATTTGGCTCCATTGACCAGAACACACTGTTTTCTGTTCGATAAGTAAGACTTAAAGTGCCCGTGAAGTGCATTTTTTTGCGCCAAAATGAAATGGCAGTTTCATTTCTTACATATCATTGTACCTGTTCATGGCTAAAATAATTTTTTAGGAAGTGCGAGGGACGAGATAAACATCGCAAATTTTTCATCCCGTGAACGGCCGTCTGAGCCTACCGCTGCTGCAGACGATAGCGGCTGTGACGTCACAAGATGGGCCCAGTTGTGATTGTAAACATGGCGGAGACTTCGGAAAGTGATACTGGTGCGAGAGAAATGAGTGATTTTGACAGCTTTTCGGACAGGATAGATGAGGAAAGTGGCCATGGAAGTCAATTTAGTTGAGGACAATATTTTGTCATAGATCTAGAGTAGATCTACACACAGGATTGGCCATCACCTGATCATACATTCATCTGTTCATAGCATGATGCAACATTCATGTTCACATGCAGTGTTGTGCTAGTTACTGAAAACCAGTAACTAGTTACAATTACTAGTTACTTCACTACTTACACCAAAAAGTAATGCGTTACTGTGAAAAGTAACTTTTTAGTTACTTAAAAAAGGGCACCCATTAATGCCCTTATACTGTAGCCTTCATTTCAGTACTGTTATTGCATCGGAGAATAATACAACCTGTTGATCAACTTGACATGCATTTGCATCACTGAACTCTGCTAAGCAATGTGGTCTATACAAACACAAACACAAAGATATGTTTCAAAGTGCCAATCCAGCCGCTGTTGCTTAGGTGGAGGTGGAGTGGCGTTGTTGGGGTGAAGCAGCCTTCAGTGGTTGAAGGTTCGAGCCCCCTCCGCTCCGTTCGTTTGATGAGTGGTCTGCTGTAAAAAGGAACGGCTCAGACGCAGAGATATGAGGTTTAACAATAAGCTGATTTAATGGTAAAAACAACAGTACAATATAACGAAGTACTTCGGGCCTTGGCTCTTACTACCGTGCGATGTATGTATCAGACAGTCAGACAGAACAAAGGCCCCGAGCGTACAGAATTCATAATATTTATGCCCACAAACGGAGAGGAGTTGTGTGGGAGGAGTTGTGTCGGTTGCTCCTTCCTAGGTGTTCATCCATTGGTGGACTCACTCCTGGGCGAGCCCTAGGCAGTGAATCAGAGTGAGTCAGCCATCGACGAGGTCTAAACAGCGAATCAGAGTGAGTCAGCCATAAGTGTGGGAACTTTGGATCTCCTGCGCCGCCGATCAGTCCCAGGTCATATTTTATGGCAGCCATAAAATAAACAATTCTGGGTCGCACGGGGGTGAGGTACCAATCCTTATCTTCGTTTATCCTCAGCACCTGGCCGTACCACTCCGCATCCCAATCTTTCTCTCAGTACAATCTCTGCATAGACTCAATGGTGTCAGTTTTATTACCTTTCTCCTACAACCCCCCCCATGCTCCTATCCGGCCCATTAAAAACCCGGGGGGGGGTCGACTGGAACCTCAACATTCCTAAGTCAACGCACACACAATTGACCACATCAAACAAAACAAAATAAGAACACTTGGTCTAGTTTCATAAGTATACATTTTACACAGACAAAGTTATAATTATTAAAACAGGTTATAATTATTGGAACAGGTTATATAGGATATACAGGTTACTTTAATCCCCCTTTTGATCTCACCTCCAGAGATCAATTCACACAAAGCATTCGACACATAACCACTGTCATTCTTTTCTACTGTGTCTGTCCCCCAACATTATATAAATCCATCAGAAGCTGGGATTTAGAGTACTTTAAACCTTCGGGAACTGCCCACCATAACAACCTCTTATGACAGTGGAGGGAGACCAAAGTATATTAAAACTGCGTCCCTGTCTGCTGAGTCATCATGCTATCCTCTCCTTCCGATGCATAAGCCAACAAGGGCATTTGGTACGGAGGGACAGCTTTTCCTTCAATGGTGGAACTGATGAATCTAACACACAATGAGCGGATACAAGGCACACAACAACAACCACATGTTACTAAAATGGCAATAAAAGTAGCTATAGAAATCAAAAGAGACATTATTAAACCTTTCCATGGACCAAACATGTTTGTAAACCATTCCTCCAAGGGGTTGTGTATCCCTGATTGTTCATGCATAGTTATGGATAGTGTGCGAAGACCTTCTAAAGCCTTTGTGACGGAACCGTCCGGAGCCGTATTGTTTGGAATGAAAGTACACACATATCACCAAACATTGAACACACACCTCCTTTCTCAGCTAACAGCATGTCAGGGCCATTCTATTCTGAACTGCCATAAGGGAAGTCGGCCCCAGCTGTTCAGCGAGTCCTTCTACAGCGTCCCTAGTGAGATTAGCTAAACGGAGCACATTGTAATGTACATAGTTGATCCTGTCTACATTCTTGTTAGGGGTGATAGGGAAGATAGCTGCGAGGAAAGGAATGTTCTCAAAACCTGAGGCAACTTGATCAGCGAGTTTATACTCATTGGGAACACCCCGTGGCACCCCTATGGAGTCCATGTAAGTGGGAGAGTTGGCAGATAAATCAAAGGGGCCTGGGGCGTAACGCTTGGACAACACATGTCCCCTACGTCGAGTGACTAGGTTGATGTTGAGGGAGGCTTTAGGGTCCGTGTGCACCAGTAAATTACGAGTGGCTTCCAGACAAGAGGCTGCTGAAGGGGCTGCAATAAGCAGATCATCCACATATTGTATCAAAACCACTCCCTCTGGTAATGAAACCCCATCCAACTGTTCCCTCAAAACTTTATTGAAAATTCCTGGGGATAAACTGAATCCCTGAGGAAGTCTGGTGTACTGCAATCTCTCTTTGTCAATGGTAAATGAGAAAATCGGTCTCATTTCCTCTGCCAATGGAATGCAGAAGAAAGCATTTGCAAGATCAATACATGTAAACCACGTGTGCTCTGGAGTAATGTTGCAAATGGCTGTGTAGGGATTTGGAACTGGTATCAAAGGAGTAGTAGTGATAGCGTTGATAGCTCTAAGATCATGTGCCATTCTGTAGTCCCCATTGGGCTTGTGTACTGGTAAAATAGGTGTGTTCCAATCACTGTGGGAGGGTTCCAAAACGCCTGCCTTCTTAAGACCTTCCACTGCCTGGGTCACCCCTTCTCGAGCCAACGATTTTAACGGGTACTGAGAGAGATGAACCGGAAGTTCCGTATCAACAGTGAAGGTAATTGGAGCAGCTTTTGAACAAAAACCCACGTCATGAGAGTCGCTTGACCACAAGTCAGGAGGGAGGTCACGTATCATGTCTGCTGTAAATGGATGATCTGTTTTCTCCCTACCATGATGTCTGTCTACCTCGTGCCTTTCCATAAAGATGCATTCCTGTGTCTGAATCTTAAGTGCATAGGCGCTGTGTGAAGGAGAGAAGGTAAGTGATGCTATCTGTGTGGGCTCCCAGTCCTCCACCTCTAACAGTGCTTTGACCATGGGACCCAGTTCTTTGGCTTCGTAACCTTTCCTAATGGCTAGGGAAATGTGTGGGGTGGCTTCAGAAGACATACGGTACCAATATTGTTGTTCGTCAGTTAGATCAATTGCTGCGGCTACCCCTGCTTGGCCAATATATAACTTTACTGCCTCTACCTCCCACTTAGCCATTGCTACCTCTGCATCAAAGGCATAGGCGTAGGTTTGGTCATCCTGTCTATCATAGTACAGAGTAAGATGGGGAGGGTCAGGAGGAGGGCCGTAAGGGCGGAGGAGATTGATCCAGGGCTTCCACTGTTGAAAGATAGAAAAAAGTCCGTGGTTCTCCTGTGGCCGGTCTAGCAGGCCCCAGTATATAGTTGCATACTGGGTAGCCTCTGCGGCTGTAGACTGGGATATCATCATCTGGGAGCCTGTTCTGATTGTGGACAATGAACAGTTCAACTTAGTACCATCGGGAAATGAAATGATGAGACCATCAGGGGAACAGAGGATAGAGGCATTGGCTTTGATCAAAACGTCTCTGCCCATGAGGTTGGCCGGACTTTGGGGTGCAAGGATGTACTGATGGAAAAATACCTGGCCTGCTATTTAGTGGTCAGCGGTGTTGAGAGCGGTACATGTTCTATATGTCCCGAAAACCCCATGACTGCGACAGTATCATCTGAACTGGATTTGTCGAATTTAGGAGTGTTGATAGTAGAATATCGAGCCCCAGAATCGACCAAAAATGGCAGTGAAATCTGCTTAACAGTCATGTTCATGTAAGGATCCGCCAGGCCCGTACATTCTGGGTTCCCTGGGCCCCCTCATTGTGGGTAATACCCCTTCTCCGGATCATACTGCACGTACTGTCCACCAGGGATCGCCACTGCGTTCGGAGCCATATGTCCATTCTGAGCTTGACCCTGTTGTGCTACCCCATGGTTCTGCTGGTAATACTGCATGTCTTTTCTGGTTCCTTGTCCGCCACTTTGTCCCCCTTGTCCCTTTCCTCTTTGTGGTGGTGGTGCGCCATGCGGGCCTTCCACCAATGGTCGGGCTGACCACACGTGAAGCACACCCTCTGGGCTGTTGGTCCTTTGAACCCCCTTCTGGGAGCTCCCCTACCCCCACCACCCCTCTGTGTCTGCGTAGCAGGATTAAAGACATACGGAGCCACATTGTAAGCAGGAGCCGGAGGCGGATACACCCCAGGGAAAGGCCAGAACGGAGCCGGCTGTTGGGCCGGGGCCACGGGGGCTTTCGGCACATCACTATCTGAGCGGACAACAAGCTGTTTGGCACTTTTCTTCTCGGTCTGTATTGCCTTACGGGCTAATTCTAGCTGTGTGCGGAGGAGCTGGACTCTTAACTCTTCCTCCTCTGTCTTTGTCTTGGTAAGTACCTTATTGTATTTACCCATGTGGTGGGCCAAGTGCCTTTCCCACGTCTGTGTAGGCAGATGGTCTGCCTCTGGATTGTCTTCCATAAGAGCCTTAATCTCTGCTGGAACTGCAGCAAGAATTGCTTTGCGGAACATCTGTTTGTGTTGATCATTATTGTCTGGACTACAATCAGTGGCTGTAGTGTACTGCTCCCTGGATCTGAGCAACATGGTTGCTGCAGCCTCTCCAGGAGTGAATGTGAATGCTAGCGACCCATACCCGCCCCCTGTTTGTGGGAAATGCTCTCTCATGGCGGTGCTCAATTGGCTGTGTATGTTGTTCGTGATGATGGGAAGATCGTCCCGATACTTTCCTGTTCCCACCCTAGCTTCAACTCGCTGAACTTCATACGCACTTGTCTGCTGGGCTAAAATTCGCCTGAAATCCCCAATGCAGATACTCTGCCCTGTTGTGATATCAGCAAACTTCCTCATCCAATTTCTCCCTCCCTCCGTAGGTAGGGGCATTCTGTCAACCAGTGCATGAATGTCACCCATAGTGAACGGGTGGTATGTCGACCCTCCAGTTGGGAGAGCGACTAGTGGCAAGTTCAAAACAACCTGTTCGTTAGGATTCTTGTCACATTGTCTCTGGCTACGTCTTACCATCTGAGGTAATTTAGCTACTGTCTCTTGGTCAGCTTCTGAAATCCGTCCTGTCATGGTTATAATCTGAACTCTGTTCTTTTTACGGCGTCTACAGTTCGGTTCTGCTTCCTTAGTCAGTGCAGACAAATACTGTTCATTGCCTCGTCTGTCTTCGCCTGAGTCCGAACTGTCCAAGTCATCGTCCTGGTCAATATATTCTCTCTCAGAAGAGGCTCGTTGCGCTATTGGAGCATGTTAATCTGTGTGGATCTCTCTGCAAATGGTTCTCCATTTAAACTACCGCTTCTCCGTGGTGAGAGGCTAGGGGAGGTTTCTCTGGACATAGTATGCGCTCTGTGCTTGTGTCTATCCTTTTTGTGTGGTTTGCGTCCCCTATGTTCTGTGTCTGAGTCATGGGCCTTATGCCTAGTCCCATTTTTTCTCTCATGTCTGTCCTGTCTTTCACACTCAATCTCACCCTGTTCTCTCTCTCTGAGTGCTATTTCTTCCCTCCACACTCGCTCTTCGTAAGCATCCTTTCGTTATCATTTATGTCCCTGATGCTATCAATTCAGCTACCGTAGGTTCCTCATTGGTACCTGTCTTCGGAGTCAACTTGTCCTCAGTCTACTCACTCGTTCTTCGAAAAGTTTGGCATTTGTAACTGATGGGGTGTTGCTTCTTTAGCTGCTAGCTGATGAGGAGTAGTTATGGTGGTATGCACCATTTTTATTCTGATTCTGTAGGTTTCCCACTGTCTGACAGTTGTGTGTTAACTGAGCTACAGCTATCCCTTCTCCTGGGAATAGAGGTGAGTCTGCTGGGAACCAGAGAGACATTTCCTGTCATTCTGAAATTCCCTCCCCTTCTGACCTCCTTTTCTAGTTCTGATTCAGAAGATGCGTCTGTAGACAGCATCTGAAGGTTTGTCATGGGAGGGGAACTGGGTGAGGGGGGGTTAGAGGTGGAGGGAAGCGTATAGGGAGGGGGTCGGGTCTTAAAGGGGTTGTATAAATCTGGATAGAGGAGGGGACCGCCCTCTGGGATGTCTGGGAGGGGCCCACCATATGGCTTCTCCTTCCTGACTGGCTCTATCACTTCTGTGGGAGGGGCTGGTGCAGGACTGGGTGGGGCTGCTATGGCGGGCAGATTTTTGGCGGGAGTTTTGCTCAGAGAGCAGGTTACTGCCACTCCATTCATAACTAAGCTGCGTTATGGCCTATTCTCCTTAGCTTGTCAACTAGCTCCCTTTCTTTGTTAAGTTTAGAAGCCCTGATAAAACCTGCCTTCTGCTTGTTGAGAGTTTCTAATTTCCGAACCAACTGTCGCTCGTATGTATTGAGTGCTGTGGCTAGGAGACTTATTGCCTCGTCACCCTCTACTCTATTCTCTGCGATCATCTGATCGTGTAAGAAACGGAGATCCCTGCTCGCCTTTTTATGATCTCCGGGCTTAAGTCCGCTAAGTATCAATCTCTCTGCTTGTCCCCACTGTTCCCTTAAACTCCCCGGAACAGGGACTCCTAATTCTCTCTCTTCACGTTCAAATTCTCCTTCCATTTTTGACTTCGTTCGTATCTGCTTCTCCTAAAGGTTTTAGTTTTTTATAAAAAACACCAGATATCTCTGCGTACTATAATTTACTAATTATTGTAGTTTTATTCCCACAGGTATACAGTCTGATAGTTTTCGTTGCGAGGTGTATTTCAACCAGTTACGGAGACTGCAAAAGAGCGCCTCTCCTTAAGGAGGATGCGGCCCAAGGCATGGAGTCGAAACCCAGTCTACAATAACCTTTGATCGTCACGTATATGCTATCAGATACAAATAAGATTCTACAATACTTTCAGGGACGGTCCTTTCAAATTGATGTTGAAAATATTATAATATACAACCACAGTTAATCACACTCAAAATAAATAAACCTAATGTAACCCCAGATCCGTCTAAGGATTGCCTGTGTACTTAGTCGATGAGCCCCAACCCCAGAATTCGTCTAAGAATTACTGTGTGTGTCACCTTATTTCTCAGAGTATTTCAGCTGGACTTCCTTTAAATTTTAAAACCACTGAAATCTCGGACGACATTGCAGCTGGACTTCCTTTAAATTTATAACCACTGCAATCTCGTTACACAGTTAATATATTCCCCGTACAGTCTAGTTGACTTTTATAGTGCGATGATATTTCAACAGATGGAGAGACTTCCAGAAGCGCTTCTACACCCCCTTTCGGCGATGTGGCTTTTGGCAAGGAGTCGAAACCCAGTCTACAGAATCTCTTTATCGTCACGTTTAGTCTTCTAGATTAACCCCACAGCAAGAGTTTGCGAGATCCGGTCATTTCAAATTGATTTTGAAAGTTGCGTTTCTCCTCTTGAAATACCCCACATATAACACAACTGCAGCTCCTCTTTGAGACTGGAAAGTGTTATTCTGTAGTACTGTTCTTTCTACCGTAAGACTAAAACACTGAAAATGCCGCTGACAACTCTAAAATTTTGTAGTATAGCCAATCACAGATTTTGATAATAACAGGTATCTGCTCACCTTTCAGTCGTAGGGCCCTTGTTTAGTTGTCAGAGGTATTCAAGGTGTCTTCCCTGGACAGTTCGTCCGCTGGCTGCCGGTGTTCCTTCTATGAGACCCTACTCATCACGTCGGTCGGTCACCAAATTGTTGGGGTGAAGCAGCCTTCAGTGGTTGAAGGTTCGAGCCCGCTCCGCGCTGTTCGTTTGATGAGTGGTCTGCTGTAAAAAGGAACGGCTCAGACGCAGAGATATGAGGTTTAACAATAAGCTGATTTAATGGTAAAAACAACAGTACAATATAACGAAGTACTTCGGGCCTTGGCTCTTACTACCGTGCGATGTATGTATCAGACAGTCAGACAGAACAAAGGCCCCGAGCGTACAGAATTCATAATATTTATGCCCACAAACGGAGAGGAGTTGTGTGGGAGGAGTTGTGTCGGTTGCTCCTTCCTAGGTGTTCATCCATTGGTGGACTCACTCCTGGGCGAGCCCTAGGCAGTGAATCAGAGTGAGTCAGCCATCGACGAGGTCTAAACAGCGAATCAGAGTGAGTCAGCCATAAGTGTGGGAACTTTGGATCTCCTGCGCCGCCGATCAGTCCCAGGTCATATTTTATGGCAGCCATAAAATAAACAATTCTGGGTCGCACGGGGGTGAGGTACCAATCCTTATCTTCGTTTATCCTCAGCACCTGGCCGTACCACTCCGCATCCCAATCTTTCTCTCAGTACAATCTCTGCATAGACTCAATGGTGTCAGTTTTATTACCTTTCTCCTACAACCCCCCCCATGCTCCTATCCGGCCCATTAAAAACCCGGGGGGGTCGACTGGAACCTCAACATTCCTAAGTCAACGCACACACAATTGACCACATCAAACAAAACAAAATAAGAACACTTGGTCTAGTTTCATAAGTATACATTTTACACAGACAAAGTTATAATTATTAAAACAGGTTATAATTATTGGAACAGGTTATATAGGATATACAGGTTACTTTAGCGTCGGATGAGTCTGGGTCTGTGGTCTTAGCTACTAGCTTCGTCCCAGCATGTTGTTTCTGCAGATGTTTCAACAGATTTTAATTGCTGTTTTGGGCAGTCGATAGGATCTTTGACCCGCCAAGACACAACTTACATTTAACTAAAACGTTCTTTTCTTTGTGCTCACCAAAATTAAATAGTGAGAATATCTCCAGGCGGAGAAACTCGACTTGAGCTCTGCCGCCGCCATGATAGTCTTGTTAGTAAACACAAACACAGTGGCCTTTATTTTTCATAAACAATCTACGAATCTACGAAACAATGACACCAGCCACTCACCTTCATCTTTTGGGAACAGAAACATCGCCACTTCGGCAGAATTGACATTACCACAGCCAGCGGCAATGCATCGCTTCCCGTGTGTTTTTCCTCCCTTTTTCTTCACTGTCGCCTCCATTGTCAGGTTTCCTCGATTGGCAATCACTTCCAGTCGACTGCGAAACACTTTCCAATAAAATACTCGCTCAAAAACGTTGGTAAATTCCACTTTGAAACAGAGACAAAATGAACGGTGGTGAATGTAAACACTTCGGCTGGGCCCATCTTCTGACGTCACGCAGTAGATCGCAAGCCACACCCACGAAGGCGGAGGTCGACTGCGGATTTCCCAGCGGAAAATTCAAAACTCGTCAAATTCGTTGCTATTCCAACATCTTTGATATGGGTTCCAAAGGACAATTTTGGTCATTACTATACGTATTAGCATAACAGATCATGCACCGGCGCACACTTCACTGGGTCTTTAAGCCACTGTATTGAATCTGCCGAAAAATTGAAATACGTCAGCTTTGTAAGGAGCACTTGGTGGTCAACAGTGTCAAAAGCCTTCCTGAGATCAAGGAAGACAGCACCTACATATGGGCTCGTGTCCAACATACATTTAACCTTTTCCACAAAGACACAGTTAGCTGGCTCAGTGGAGTGGTGAGCACGAAAACCAAACTGCATTGGGTGAAGTGGAGCGAAGCCTTTGTCTAAATGTTTGGTGATTAGTTTTGACACCCATTTCTCAGCTACTTTAGAGACACAGGGGAGGATGCTGATTGGTCTGTAATTGGACATCATTGCCTTATCCCCAGATTTAAAGATCGGTGTCACCGTGGCCACCTTCCAGGATGATGGAACTTCCCTCGTGCTGATAGATTGATTTACTAACATAGTAATTGGTTGTAATAGACCGTCGATATGTGTTTTTATAAAGTTGGTGTCTAAATCATCTGCATCCCTAGCCTTAGAACCTCTTAACCCTAAGATTATATGTTTTACCTCAACCTCTGTGATTTCCTCCTGGTCAAAAACGAGGTGTGTATCCACAGTCGGGCTAGGTGAGACCTGAGATGGCGGGAAGAGCTTTGTAATGTCCAGAGCACTATTTATGAAATACTCATTTAGAGAGTTGGCCAACACTGCAGGGTCTTTTATCAGGGCATCATTGATTTTTAATTCTAGTACATTATTTTCCTGTTTGGTTTGTTTACCTAATAGTTTATTTAAGATTTGCCAAACTTTGTTACTGTTACCTTTTCGCATCTTCAATTATGTTGATGAAAAAGTTTGCTTTGGCCTGTCTTATTGTTTGTGTTACCTTGTTACGAGCATGAGTGAATTTCTGTCTGTCAGTGGATAGTCCGGATTTCAAGCTCTGCTTTAGTAGTCGGTCTCTAGATTTCATTAAATTCCTGCACTGTAGATTCAGCCAGGGAAGATGATGTTCCTTCCTGTCCCTAAGGCACCCTCTCCTTGAGAAGGAAGACATTGTATCATTAATTTGAGATATAAACAGATGACTGTTTTCACCAATATCTTCAGAGGACAGAGTCCCCCCCCAATTAATCATTTTCACTGCATCCATAAAACGTTGTTGCAGATATTGGGGATGAAGTGTGAACCCAGGGCAGGGGTTTTAGCTGTGGCCATGAACCTTTTTTTTGTGAGTTTCCTGGCAAAAAGAACAAGATTATGGTCAGAAAGACCAGTCAGGAAGTTGTAGGTTTTAACTATTCTGTCAGCTTTGTTAGTAAATACTAAATCTATCATAGTCTTGGAGGTTTTGGTTATTCTAGTCGGTTGATCCATTAGTTGTATTAAGTTGTGTTTATCCATGATCCGTTTTAAGCTCTTTCTATTTTGTTTGTCATTCCAGTTTATGTTAAAGTCTCCTAAAATAATTAGCTCTTTGTTGGAGTCACAGGAATTCAGCATGAGTTTTACCTGGTCATAGAAATCCACCTTAGCGGTGGGTGGTCGATACAGGCAAATCATGGTGAGGGACATTTCCTCAGATAGTGTGATTTCCACACCAACACAATCAAAATCAACATTAGCTGGAAGAGGAATCTCCCTACAAGTAATGGTATTCCTCACATAAAGCAACACACCCCTCCTTTTCCCTTCAGTCTGTCCTTCCTAAACACATTATATCCTGACATAGATGCAATAGAAGATGGTGACGACTGTTTTAGCCAAGATTCAGATATTCCCAAACAGTCAATATTGGACTCAAGGAGGAGATGTTCTAACTGTTCCTGTTTGTTGCAGATGCTGCGGAAATGTAAATGTCTACTGAATAGTCCCTTCGGCTTGCACTGAGGATCCCACACTATTTTAGCTTGATTCACCGTTTGAAACATTTTTGTGTAACAGTGTTTTTTAAATAACGGATTTCTAGGCTTTACCTCGGTGCCGTTGTTGATAGTGGAGCAGACAGAGCTAGCTGTTGGTTTGTGGTTCTCTGTTGCTAGGCCGCTAGCCATCGGCGCGGACCCACAGTCCCTCGGCAGAGCTAGCTGTTCAGCTAGCCCGCCTCGTCTGAAGCCAACCGGCGACGCGCGGATATCCGCTACTACGCCTCCAGCCCTCGATGCGGGCCCCCAGTCCTCTAATGGTGTGGAGATGGACCCTGCTGCTAGGCCAGTAGCCGTCAGCGCGAGACCACAGAGACCCGTTGGCAGAGCTAGCTGTTCCGCTAGCCCGCATCGTCCGAGCCAGCCGGCGACGCGCAAATCTCCGCTGCTAGGCCGCCAGCCCTCGGCGCGGACCTGCAGCTCTCCGGTGGTGTGGGAGCTATCCGGCCTCTTCTGGGGTTAGATGGTTGTGTGTGGATCTCTGCTACTCGGCTACCAGGCCTCGGTGTGGACCCGCAGTCCTCCGACGGTGTGGGTAGAGGTCCTGCTGCTAGGTAGGCAGCCGTCAGCGCGAGACCGCAGAGACCCGCTGGTGGTGCTAGCTGTCCAACTAGCCAGCCTCTTCGGAAACCGGCCGGCGGCGTGTGGAGCTCGGCGGCCGGGCCGCCAGCTGTCAGGTCGATTGAAGCGACGCCGGGACCCGGACACGGGTGGATAACTCTGTCACTTTTGGATCACTCTGTGATTGATTCCGCTGCGCGCATTTGATTGACGTGTGGCGGAGTTCCCTCGGAGGGGGGAGGGGCGAGTGGATCAATCCAAAAATAAAATTAAAATCTAAAAGCGCAAACGTAAACACGCGGGCCAGATTAACACTATTACGTGATATCAACAACCGTCCCATGAGAAACTGTCTCGCGGGCCAGATGCGGCCCGCGGGCCTGGAGTCTGAGACACCTGGTTTAGATGAAAGCCCAGTGGCGATCTGTTCATCTGTTATACTGATTATACAGTAAAGCCATCGAAAATAATATGATATACAGTACAGTACAAGTACTTCTGGGTCTCTGTGTTTCATTCAAGCTCGGCTAGCTCTGTGTGTGTGGCACGAGCGCATTTTGTGAGTGCGCGAGCGGTAACGTGGAATGTTGTTGTTAGCATCTGGTTAGCTAGCTATGCTAACGGATATAAAGAGCTGTTTCTACACCAAGGTGGAGGAGAGTCCTCTCCTGTCAGACTGAGAGGATCTTATAACGTCAGCTCAGTGAGCTAAAGGACTCTCTCAGTGTTTAGATTAGTTAACTTTAGTGTAAGTTATCTCAGTGGGTCTCAAAGGGTTTGGTCACCATTTATGTAAACAAGTATTTGCGAGGAACACCTTTATATGATCATTATAGTTATTAAAAAATAAGAGATTAAATTAAAAACAGGTATGAAATACTATAGGACAGTAACACAAGAATACAGTTTAAAAGGGGAGTGATTAGTAAAATATCCATAAAGAAAAAGTACATCTGTTTACAGTTCTGTTTCATATGGGTGTTGAGAGATGTATCCATAGATTTCTTCATGTTGCTCTCAAAGTGCACCAGATTGATGCATTTAACTTCAATATTTAAAAAAAAATCTTCCTGGGGGAGCATGCCCCCGGACCCTCCTAGAGGAGGTTAGGTCCACCCCCCACCTAAAACATGTTCACATGGATAGGATACTAAATACATTTGCACACTTTTTATATGGTGGCCTATGTCCATATGTTTCTGTTTTGGTGGTCGTGCCACAACCGTGCATGTATGTGTAAAGGGTTAAACCAGTTCATTGTTAAAAAAATAAGTTAAGTTAAAAAAGTCTTGACACAAGTCATAGGTGCGCTATAAGAAAGCACTACACCCCTGCAATGTGTGTGAAAGACAATAGACTTTACTGCATGTTTTTTTAAATTGAAGTTGCATTGGTGTTTGTGTGTTGGTTGTTGACGGCAGTGTGTGCCCCCCCGTGGTAAATGATTGCCCCCCCCATTCGATTTGTTCTACAGCCGACCCTGGAAAAACCTATGGAAAAAACACAAAAGCATTGTACACAATTTAAACCAATTAATGTTGTGTAATAAACAAGGATAAACTGATGTTTTTTAGTTGATGAGTCCTGCAGATATCACTGTGAAATCATTTGACAGTGAGGGGAATACTTCCGGTTTTACTATGAAAACTTCGAGACCGGAAATACTGTTTTCACCCCATGAGGGTTGACGCTAACCTTACTTGGACGCTGGTCAATAGAAATGAATAGGGGGAAAGACGTAGTATATACACGTTCTCCTGGCGAGACCTCAAATAATCTTCGTAATATCTATCAAACTATAGATCCTACACATCCACTGGATGTGGATTCTAAAAATACAATATACACTTCTGGCTGGAAATCAAATCAAAAAGCATTTTAATGGCCAAACTATTCTACAATTTAGGATCTTCCAGAGGGTTAATTGTGAATAACGACCCTCCGGAGCGTTTGCAATCAACGGGAGCATCAGCTCATATGCCGCAAATTGTTGTTTTTTACACGACCACTAGAGGTGCTAAACTTTAAAACGTGACTATAGGTCGTAATAAGCTGCTGAACAATCGACCTATTTGGTCGTTTTTTGGAGGAGGACAGGCTGCAATGCAGGTAGATTGTGTTGCTCTTTAATGACTGTTTTAAAATGCCTTTTTCTTAATGTCTTTCATTTTTGTAAAGCACTTTGAATTGCCTTGTGTTGAAAGGTGCTCTATAAATAAACTTGCCTTGCCTAAGGTCTGTTGCATGTTTTGTTGAATGGGTTTTATTTGATGAAAACATTTAAATATTAAGAGTACATACAAAATAGGAGGAAAGTAGAAGGTCAATGATAGAAATATAGAATAGAAAATATCAAGAAGATACTGTA
The DNA here is from genome assembly GCA_031216635.1 of Dissostichus eleginoides. Taxonomy (NCBI): domain Eukaryota; kingdom Metazoa; phylum Chordata; class Actinopteri; order Perciformes; family Nototheniidae; genus Dissostichus; species Dissostichus eleginoides. The sequence continues at coordinate 31,777,296 of CM062276.1, read as the reverse complement.
AATGATATCTAGAATAAAACAGTTTAGTGCCGGATGTACAAAGATATTAATAGGAGCATGTGCAAAACAGACAAACTAATTAGGCTTTATTTAAACATTAAATAATACTTTAGGTTAAGGTCTTCTTTTAAATACATGTAAGCAAAAAGCTTTGGGGGTATCTGATAAATATTAAGCCTGACAAAGTACTTAAAGGTGGGGTAGGTAATTTTGGAGAAACCAGCTCGAGTGCGCTAGATTTTGAAAATACACAGCCGGAAAAAATCTGCCACTTCCTTACGGAGCCCCTCCTCCAACACACACGAACGCGCACATGACCAATGAGGGCACGAGAGAAGTTTGTGCACAGATGGAAGGCTGACAGGCAGGTAGGCCGTCCAGTTATTTTAGCCGGCCCGGCTAAAATGATTGGTCGTGCTTTTTACAGTACTACGGCTTCCACAGATGACATTTTTTTATGGATTTTTTGTCAAAGCACTTAAGATATTCATTGCTATCGGGATGTTAAGAGCATTCCATGGAATATAACAACAAGTCTATCTCTTTAACGTGTAATATATTGCATGGTTTGTTTTGGGACTTGACATTCAACTTTCCTGCAATGTTAACTATGTTGAAGCACTTATTTTAACTTTAATATTATACATATTTATTATACTCTTATAAGATGTATGTAGATAGAATAAGAAATGTGCAGAATATGACAGTTTAATGGTGAAGGTACACACATATTGATAGATGTCTTGTAATGCACTGTTGAGGAACCTGTGACCCAAGTTTTTCATTCATTGCATAATTACACCGTAGTTGTGTATAATATGATATGTCAATACACCTTTGAAAATCTTGAAAGGGATATGCAAATAGCCATTATATACAGTTTTTAATGAACGATTAGAGAACAACGAGTATTGAATATACTTTATACGGATCTGCAGATAAATGTTTAGTCTTTTCAAGCACCCACTATCAAATATCTCGCCTGATTGTTGGCACTTGACAATCACCTTCACTGAATTTTACTCAGGTGTAACTAAATTCTGATTTAAGGGTTGTTTATATTTCACATCATTCATCAGAATCTGTAAAGTAACTAAAATAAATGTAGTGGAGTAAAAATACCAGGTTAACCTTAAAGAAAGCCCTCAGGATTATAAAAGACCCCCATCACCCCAGCCACAAACTATTCTGTCTGCCTCCGTCTGGCAGGCGGTACCGCAGCATCCGGACTAAAACCACCAGACTCAGGGACAGCTTCATCCCACAGGCCAGAAGACTGTTAAACACCTGCACTTTTGAAACAACATCCATAACATTCATATGGCTGCAACTTAGAAATTATTTATTTACTCAAACATAAATTTACACCACATACTTCTCCAATTTGGAACAATAGATATATTCTAATTAAAGAGAAAATCATTATTTTACAAGGAGTGGATGGAGAAAGGTATATGGTCAATCTTTCATTTGGTGGATCACTATGGTGATCTATTAACACATGATGCATTTATTAGGAAATATAATTTAGTATGTACTGACAGGCAATATAAGATAGTTATTAAAGCAATCCCTCAAGCAATTATTGTTTTAATTAAAGGCATGCTTTTGTATTCTGTGGTTATTCCACAAGAGCCGTCCTTACTTATAAATGGATTGAGTTTTTTAGATAATAAATGTAATAACAAATTATTAAGAACTGCCCTCACTTCAATTTGCTTTCCTACACAGCTATTTTTCAAAAGTATTCAAACAATTCTATTATAAAGATAAGAACCAAGTGGCCCCCGAGTGGCTGTTATTGTTAAATAATGCTTGTGTTCGTTCGGATGAATTTCTTTGAGCTACGACTTCTTTATCCTCTTCGTAATGCAGACTGAGCTCTGTGTAATTAGTTATAATGTTTATGTTTAAGTTTATTCATGTTAATGCTCTGGGATCTGGTGTCCAGGGCTGCTGGGCCTTCTTACTTTTTGTGTTTGAATGTTTTGTATGTCTGTTTTACATTAATGGTTGAATCTAGCAATCTTTACAATCATGAATCACATGTATGCGTAACAAGTGACAGGTACATTATTTGCTATTATTTCCAGACTGGATGAATTAAAGGGTATACAAATCATTCATTTGAATATCAGGAGTCTATTGCCCAAAATTGATTTACTTCGGATATGGGTTGTCCTACATAAACCTCAAATCACACTCTCTGAAACTTGGCTTAATAGTAACATTTCCGATAGTGAACTACAAATCACAAATGATTTGCTTTACAGATAGATAGATGCAGCAGGGGTGGAGGTGTGGCTATTTATGTTTCCTCTGACCTTGTGACTGAGCTAATTGCTACTTCTATAGAGCCTCTACATTTTGAATGCATTTTTCTTAAAATAATTTTTCATGAAAATAAATGCTTAACTATTGGTAGCATCTATAGGCCACCTTCTTCACCTGCAGAGTCTTTTAACCACATCATCGACACTATCAACTCCATTTCCTGCGGAAATGAAATAATCTTGCTTGGTGATTTCAACAAAAATTGGTTGGATAAATCATCTGATAGAGAGAAAAAACTTTTCAGTAGTCTAAATGTTAAACAGCTAATTAATGAGCCAATTCGTATCACTCTTAGAACCCAATCTCTGCTTAACTGGATACTGGTGTCACACCCTGACAGAATCTTAAAAGCTGGTGTCATGTCTGATTGCTTTAGCGATCATTCAATTGTTTATTGCGTATGGAAAATCAAATTAATTAAACTGCCTTCAAAACTAGTCAAAATCAGACAATATAAAAAATGGAATGTTGATTTATTTATTAATGATGTTGTTGCCCTTAATTGGGACAGATTTCAACTAATACCTTTTGTACAAGATGCTTGGGATTTCTGCATAAAGAGCTCACTGATGTCATGAACAAACATGCACCTGTGAGAACGGTTAAGGTCAAAGGTCAACATCTCCCTTGGATCAATTCAGAACTCATCAGTCTCTTTAGGGAAAGGGATAAAGCATGGTCGATATATCGTCATTCAAGAACTATAGCCAGTGTTCGAATTACCCATTTGCTTTCGGGGGAGCCCTATTTTTTTTCCAGGGCCCTCGGTGTGGAGCTGTCAAACTCGACCCTAACGCCGCTTACAGCCGGCCAACTAAAAGTTGTTCCGTTCACGTCGTCAATTTTAGACTCCTTCGCTTCTTTGCTTGTGAATCCAAAAGCTGCGAGGCTTGGTTGTTTTCGTTTCACCATATTTTTTATTTACAAAGCCAGAGTTAAAAAAATATCAATATGAAAATGTCAAATACCGCGCCGGCATCGCCGCCGTAACCATAGCAACGTAAGTAGCGTAAAGAATGCAGGCCGCCACGTACAGATGGCAACACCCAAAAATATTCACAAATATAAAACAAATATTCAGAAACTGTAATGAACAATGACTATTATTTATTTCAAGAACTTTTATTTACAGAAACTCAACCTTTCTATTCTGTGACACAAATATGCACAATTTTTTTGGGCTCCCCCTATTTATCTCAAAGTTGGCCTTCAGGGGAGCTCCCCCCCTCTTTAGGGGAGCCAAGCTCCCCCCCATTTCGAACAGTGACTATAGCCGATTGGGAAGTATACAGGCATCTTCGAAATCTGAGTAAAACCAAAACCCGAAATGCTAAATCCAACTACTATAAAGAATCTCTCACATCGGACTTTAAGAATCCCAAGTAATTTTGGACTAAAATTAAATCTATTTTAAATAAATCAGGTAAACATTCTATTAATAAAATAAGAACCACTGATACAATAATTCATGACCCATTATCCATTGCCCAAATATTTAATCAGCATTTCGCTAATGTATGATCTACACTACTATCTGACTCCTATTTGTCGACTGGTATTTCTAATAGTAATTCATACTGCAACAGTTCTTTTTCTTTTAAGAAGATTCTACCACACGAAGTTCATAATGCTATCACAGAATTAAAAGTGGATGGCAGTGCAGGACTCGATGGTATAGAAAACAGGTTCATAAAATGAACGTCCCATATTCTCATGTACCCACTTGCTGATCTGTTCAACCTGTCTTTGTCCACCTGTGAGTTGCCGACTATTTGGAAATGTGCATGCATCACTCCACTCCATAAAGGTGGTGATTTACTTGATGCAAATAATTATAGACCAATCTCTATAATCTGTTCTATTTCCAAAGTTTTGGAGAAAATAATTTATAATCAACTGTCACATTATCTCAATACTTATAATATTTTATCTCCGGTTCAATCTGGCTTCAGGCCTAATCACTCCACAACAACTGCCCTACTTACATTTTCGAATGACTTGTACTCTGCTGCAGATGATGGTGAACTCACAGGCGCCATTTTTATTGACTTGACAATATCTTGAATATCTTACAGGACTGGCTATCACACAATAAACTACTGCTCAACAAAACAAAATCTTATACTATGGTATTTGGTACCAGGCAGAAGCTCAAACCCAAACCTAATGTAGTAATAAAATGTAATGATGGCACTTCTCTGCATAAAGTTGATAGCTTTAAATATCTTGGTGTATGGCTAGACTCTGAACTTTCATTTAAACTACATATAAAGCATGTAATACAAAAAGTCAATTACGGAATCGGTGTCTTACACCGCTCTCGCAATTGTTTTACGCTCAGTGTCCGAAAGAGAATTGCTTCTCAACTTATTCTTCCGATTATGGACTATTGTGATGTTGTCTACCAAAATGCACATAAATCAGATCTTGCTCCACTCAACATAGCCTACAATAGACTATGCAGATTTGTTCTTGGTTGTCCTTTTCGTACACATCACTGCACAATGTATAACCAACTTAAATGGCCTTCATTAAATGTAAGAAGACACACGCATTGGCTTCAGCTGATATTTAAATGCATTTATTAAACTATCCCCCTTATTTAAAGCAGTATTTTGTACCCTACTCGCCAAATCATCAAGTTAGACACTCTGTCCAGATTTATTTCTCTGTCCCCTCTGCAAAAAAATCGATTGTCAGAAGAGCGTTCATGTTCAAAGCCCCAACAGACTGGAATACTTTACCTGCTGCTATTAGATCTCTTGCATCATTGGGTATGTTTAAACATGCATTATCATCTCACTTTCAACTGGTCTGCACTTGTTATTGATGAAACTGTTATTGATGAAACTGATTTGCTCGACTGTCTCTCAAATTGTAATGATTGTAATGATTGTAATGATTGTATGTATTACTTGAATTTTACTTAACAGACTGTACGTGGTTTGTCTTGTGTGTCATGTTTTGCTTTTTGTCTTTTTGTTTATGTATGTCTGTAAGTTGTTGCTATTGTCGGGACCCCCTTGAAAACGAGATGGTGCATCTCAAGGGGTTTATCCCAATAAATAAAATGTCTATATATATGCTCCTTTTGTAATTTAGACACTGAAACATTAGAACACCTTTTCTTTTTTTGCAACGTAATTCAAACATTTTGGGACGCTTTCCAGTATTGGTTAACTTATAATGAGCAAACCTTTTCGATCTTAACATATGATAATATAAAATTTAGCTTTCAATCTGAAAACAAAAAATGAATTTGGAATTAATAATTTGATTATTTTAGCAAAATATTTTATTCACAAATGTCCCCAGTTTTTATTGCCTTTCTCAAAGAAATAATACTATACAAAAAAAGTATAAAATTATGCAAAAGTAAAAAAGCCCAAGAATTTTACAAGTTTCTTAGCACTTTAATTTCTGAATGACCACCTGTTTTCTTCTTCTTCTTCTTCTTCTTCTTCTTCTTCTTCTTCTTCTTCTTCTTCTTCTTCTTCTTCTTCTTCTTCTTTCTGTTCAAATGCCCTCAGTTTATTTTTTGGAATGTATACGATGAACATTGATGTTTATGTGCCTTATTCTGTACTTTACATAATTGTTACAATAAAAAAAAAAAAAAAAACTTCCATCCTTGCGTCTTTCAGGGGCGGATCTACCGGGGTGGCATGGGGTGGCAACTGTCACCCTAAAAATAGCCTTGCCAGCCCAGCTATCACCCCAGCTGCCACCCCAGTTGGCAGCTTTGTTTTGAAATAAAAGTTGTGGCTCATCGGACATTTATGAGAGAAAATCGCTAATGTCCGAGTGCAAGTGAATGCAGCACAAGACGCGAGCCTTGTAACCCCTCCCCCGGCCCTGGCGCGAGCGTGGAAATGTGATTGGCGGCGATTTCATTTGAACGGGACGGAGTACCCAAGTAGACGGAAGGAATGAGGTATTTGCGTTCTACAATGACAGAGAAGAGACTGTCAAGTTTGGCTGTACTCAGCATTGAATCAAAACGCACTAAAGCTTTAGATTTTAATAACGGTACGTCCACACGGCAGCATCGCGTGCTTCAACGGAGACGCTTCCCATTCACTTTGAATGGGGTGACGTCTAGGGCTGCACGATTTTGGGAAAAAATCTAATTGCGATTTTTCTGACAAATATTGCGATTGCGATTCGATTTGCGATATTTGTTTTTAAGCGACCCAACGGAAGTTTATTGAAAATGTGGCCATATCTCCGGCTAGGAAGGTCGCATCAACATGCTCCCGTCTCTAGCACCCCCGCAGCCAGAGCTACGAGTGAAAGAACTAAACTTACATGAAACTTACGTTGGGTTGCTTTAAAGTCAAGCTTCAGTTTCAGATTCACCCTGTAATAGAAACATGTGATGGAGCATTACTAACCGACTCAGATGGTGTGTTTCACCAAACCATCTAGGAAAGCTCCATTGGAAGCCATTTGGAAAGGGCAGGCACTTTCAAAAATACTTGGCAGGTGATTGGATCAATCTGTCTATCACCTTCTATCATGGGCCACTTCTGATTGGTTAACAATGGCTGGTACATGTGGAGCACAGTTTTTCTGATTGGTGTGGATGACTGACACACAAGAAGAACAAAAAATAAATGTAAAAAAATAAATGAAATTTAAAAAAAAATAAATGTTAAAAAAAAATCGCAGGCTTTGCGATTTGATAATCGCATCATTTCAAATCGCGATTTAGATTTAAAATCGATTAATCGTTCAGCCCTAGTGACGTCATGCTTTGCCGAACTGCATTGTTGTCCGGGGCGGGAGATTAATGTGATTGGTTGTTGGTCGCACGCCAGACATGCCCACCGGCAAGCTTCAACGCGACGCTGCCGTGTGGACGTACCGTCGCCGCATTCAGCTGTTATAGGCATGCCAACTTGATGCTCTGCTCACGGATGGCTCGATGAGCATAAAAAACTGTTAAGATAATGACCTTACTTGTGTATATATATTTTTTCTTTGTGGGGGTCTGCCCCCCAAAATCTGTTTTAAAGGGGACCTATCATGCAAAATGCACTTTTGATGTCTTTTATACATAAATATGTGTCCCCGGTGTGTCGGGGAACTCACACAGCGTCAGAAAATAAAAAAAACCCTTTCTCTTTTCCTCCGTACCCAAATCTTTAAGAAACCATATATTCTAATATGGAGCTGGATAACCGCTGTAACTGCCTGAGGTACAGGGTCTCCAGGTTTAGCTGTGGCTCACCAATCAGCGTGCAAAATGTCAGAGAAATAAATAAAGCTAACAGCAGCTAAACGTCAGGGTAGCATTTAAAAATCCCACCGTACTGTAGGCTATACCGGTCTAAATGTTCTCAATTTGGTCTATTTATAGATGTAATATAAAGTATAACTTATCTATAACAGAGCCAAGATCTCTGTATGACTTTAGTAAACTTCTGAATTTAATTAAAAATAAGTGTAAAACAACAGTGCAGCACTACCAGCTAGCTAGTTAGTGTCACTAACGTCACGTATTTATCCGTATTATTTAACGAAAATGTACGTTTTAATGCCCCTTGGGTTTTACGTGTGTGACGTTAGTTATTTTAAAGTAAGTTAAAAAACAATACTCACATTTATTAGTGATTCCTCCGCTTGCAGCTGCTTTTAAATCCACTCTGCTGGGGAGAGCGGACCGCCATTTAATTTGAAAAAAAATCACTCGTCACCATCGCGCATTGCACCCTGGGACAGAGTCCTGCACGGGTCTGATTTTCAAGACCCGCTCCCGGCCTGCACCCGCGACGTGCAATACCGAACCCGCCCCGCTACCCGCACATATTGCCAATTAGTTCCGCAAACCGACCCGACCCGTCGGCACAAGATCCGCAAACCGACCCGAACCCGCATATATATGAGCAGTGAAAACATGCAATTATTAACACACGCAGTTGCATATTTGTCTCAAAAAGCGTGGGATGTTGGTTATTTTCTCCATCTAGAATGAGACCAAAAGCCTCCCAGACGTTGGATTTCGCTCTTGAGGAAGTGTTATTGAAAATGCTGTATTCTCCGCTAGAGAGCTTCACCTCAGCCATTTCGAATGTGACACGCTCAGCAGCAGATTGATGCGCTGCAGAGGTTATGATTATGCGCGGTCCCGCGGGGGAGAGGTCTGAGGATTTAAACATTAAACTAAATTATTATTATTTTAATATATTTATTATGCAACACCCGCGACCCGACTCGCATTATCTTTGTTTTACCCAGAACCGAGCCCGGAAAAAAGCGTTTGAAAAAATACCACCCGCAAATCACTTTTTTTGCGGGTCACCCGTCGGATATCTGCGGGTACCCGACCCGATGCAGGACTCTGCCCTGGGATACCCTGGGTAGACTGCAGAGGATACATCAGATGTGTCCTTCAAATCCGGGAAAAGAAGGCTACATTTGTGTCTTGTCTTTTTTTTTTAATTGGGACAGCCTTCTTTCGGCGGAAGTGACGTATGCGGTCTACGAATGCAGCCTCCGAAGGATGCGGCCCCTGAATTGAGACACGGGTGTGACTACCCGATTTGCATGTCTGCCCGATTTGCACTGCGCGAGTTGGTCCTCCATATTGGACAGCTATGTATGGCAATCCAAACAGGACATTTGACAAAGCGGCGAAAAAAAAAAAAAAAAAAAAAACGACCGCATTAATCTGAACGAGAGATGAGTTATTGTTTTTACAACGTAATTTCCCGATTATTTGAGAAGAAATCCTTTTAGTGGGTTAAGTACATTCTTAGAATAAGTGAGAAATAGATTTAACTTCTGTTTGACAGCCTTCACACTGGAAAAATAAGAAACTGTAAATGTATGCAATCATTTATGGCATTCATAATTAATATCTAATTCTTAACTGTGAATTGTTTTCATTTATTTAACATTAGAAATGTATTAGTCTGGCCAAACTTTTGCTGTTGAGATTCCTGGAAAAGGGAAATTACTTTTCATAAAAAAAGTTGATTCAAGAACAAAACTCTGTTATTAGATCAGTACGGACGTCAGATGTCCAGTTTGGATTGCCGTACGTAGCTGTCCAATAGGAGGAACAACATCCGCTGGAGCAGTGCAAATCGGGCAGACATGCAAATCGGGTAGTCACAACGGCCACTGAGTTTTGAGACAAACTTTCCACCGGTCTTGACTAAAATCTGCTAGTGTCACTCGGTTATTTTCAGAAACCACGTGATGGCCTGCTGATGACGACATTTCCGCATTTCAAGGTTTCAGAGCATGATGGTTGTTTAATGCGCCGTTTTTGTATTACAATGAACAGCGGTACGTTAGATGCATTCTTTATCACCATCATGTTATAGTGATACAGTTAGTTTGTGTTAGTTTATTTGTTCAATACAGCATATATCGAGCACATACATTCGTATGCATTGATGTTGAAGTACTTAGGCCACGCCACTTTCGGGTTCCGGGGGGCAGCACCCAGAGACAACTCTTTCTTCATATTTTGTTGTGTATTCATTCAAGCGGGTCAAAGTTACAAAGCACTTCACATCTTATTAATCGGCCTAGTTTTACCTTACCAGTGCAGTGGTAAGGTAATCTGTAGAAAAGCACCGTATTTAGGTCAGCCTTCATAGTAAGGCTACATTAACTGTTGTAATATTAATCCTGTCCTTTCTACTGTAGGCTATATGCAGGGGTGCACATAACTGGTACGCAGGTACGCATGCGCGGCAACAATCTGAAATGCGTACCGTCACTTGTGTCACAAAGCGCATTTGCGTACCGACGTACTTGTGAAGCTTTTCCAGAAGGCGGTTAGATCACCGGACGACAGTCGGTCTCCGTGTGCACAGACAGGGCTGCTGTTAACGTCGGTCTGTACAACGGAATTGTGCCAAAACTACGCCAACCGGCTGCGGAGGGAGACTCCCCCCCTTCACTGGAGAACTGCGCTAAAACAGCTGATCACAACGTTCACGCTCTGTGGTCACGAAGTACCCCCCTTGAGTGGAGCCAGAAGTTGGAGTACCAAACACTGACTCCAGGTACTCATCTGAGTACCTCACTGAGAAAGTTATGTTCACCCCTGGCTATATGTATATATACACTAGGGGTGTAACGGTTCACAGAAGTCACGGTTCGGTTCGTACCTCGGTTTGGGGGTCACGGTTCGGTACGGGTTCGGTACAACAAGGAAAAGCAAAAAAAAGTCCCAAATGCATAATTGTTTTTTGCTGTTATTTATTTTGAACAGTAGTGCAAGTTTCGGTATGAAAATAAGGAACTCTAACATTTGGAATCATTAACTGTATTACACAGTTAAAAACAAACCACAAACAGTACCGTACACACTCAGATGGCCATATGATTTATAATGGCTGATGTCAAACAAAAAGGTTAAATAAGCTGTACAACTAAAAAGAATGTCTTGAAAATATTAAAATAAATAATAAGAAAGTGTTTCAATCACAATCAATAAAAGGCAATACAGAACTGTATAACATCTCCTGATGTCAAAATATGAAATAAATACAATGATAAATATAAAATAAAATCTGTACCTTTAGGAGCAATGTCTAATATGTGTAATTAACTTGTGAGTGTGTGAGACCATTATGCCTAAATAAAGGTACTCAAGCTTTACTCTATTTTCAAGTTTTTCTTCAAAAAGATGAGTTTGTCTACGTTGTCAGTAGTGAGGGCAGATCTGTTGGTGGTAACTATGTCACCTGCCGTCAAGAAAACCCTCTCGCTGGGGACTGAGGTGGCAGGTACAGCCAGGTAACAATGTGCCAACATGGCTGCATTAGGATAAACAGACTTATCCTTCCACCAGGCAAGAGGGTTTGAATCAATTGAAATGCACTCCTTTGCCATGTAGGCAGACACTTCGTCCTTCAACTGCTGCTTCAAATCAGGCTGGTTACTCTGGCCAGGTTTAAAGAGTGGGCTAAAAAGTTCTTCCATGGCTGACCTCTTTGGAGGGGGGGGTGCTGACTCTGCTGTCGCTGGTAATGAAGTGGCCTGTGATGTAGTCGCTGGACTGGCCTCTGTAGTCTCAACCTGCAGTAAAAAATGACAAAAACAGGTAATAAGTGAGTTCAGTGACCATTGTTACAATAAAATGTTTAGTTAAGACATAAGATAAGGAATTTAAAATATGTGAAATATCACCATGGTATAAGACTAATACATACATTTTCTGCTCTGCTCAGAACTTCAGGGATGATGAGATCTTCATAGATTCTCAGATGAGAGGCACGGTCCAAGTGAGGAGGTGTTTTGAACCTCGGATCCAGAGCTGTGCACTTGTGAAGGAAGTCCTGCAGCCCAGCGTCAGAGTATCTTTTTTGCAGATTTTCCCTGATGGCATGCTTGAGTTCCCTGACAGTGGGAGTGTCCTCATCGTTTTGTTCCATAGATTTCAAGATCATGGTTTTAAGTGGTAGGATCATAAAAACCGATGGTGCCGTTTCAGTGCTCAGTATTGTAGTGACTGTCTTCAGAGGTTTCATAATCTCAATCACATTCTCTGTGACTCTTACCTCCTGGTCAGTCAGATTGGCAATATCCTTGTTCTTCAGGGCACTTAGTGCCGAGTAAACAGCCGATTGCTGTTCAAGGTACTGCTCAACCATTTCATAGCTGGAGTTCCAGCGTGTGGCCACATCGTTGATGAGTCGGTGTTTTGGCAAGTGAAGCATCTCCTGCTTCTGCTCCAAAACATGTGCAGCCGTTGTACTGCGGTGGAAAAAAGAAACAGCTCTTCTGATTTTCCCCAGCAGTCGAGATACCTGGTTGACTGCGATCGCTTTCTGTGATGCTAAGTTTAATGTATGGGCAAAGCATCCTATTTGTGGACCCAGTCCTGCTTCACTGACAACTTTAACAATGTTTCTTGCATTGTCAGTGGTCACTGCGATAGTTTTGGGCTTTTCAAGTTTATACTCTGCTACTGCCTCTTGTAGCTTCTCAGCTAGGTGGGTGCCAGTGTGCTGTTCATACACAGGGCGTGTAAGCATACCTACCAACCCTACCGATTTGGGTGGTAGTCTACCGCTTTTGACATGTTTCTACCGCCTAAGCTGGCTTTCCCTACCGATTTTCAATCTTCCCAAACTATAACAAATAAAAATGACACTGCATAGACACTGGACTCGACTTTTGGCGGACACCGTTTGTAGTGTGTCTGTGATCCCATTATACAAACAGTCCTCTGTGTTTCTGAAAGAGAAACAACGTGCAGACCGGGGGTAACGCTGCCTTTCCTCTGCACTGCAGAGGAAAGGCAGCGTTACCCCCGGGGCTGATGGGTACAGAGACGAGGCATTTGAGTCCTGCAGGGTTTCCCCGTTAATATCAATGTCTCGAAAACACATGTTGGCGACTGGAAGACATCCAGTGTTTGGTCTTTTCCTGAAGCATCCTTCACCTACAGTGTCTCAACTGAAAGAGGACCACAAACACATTAAAAATATAATAAAATGTGGAGACTTTGGGATATTTATCTCCCATTCTTTTACTTTTCGGGCATTTTACAGACCAAACATGTCGTTGATGTCACTGTTTACCAAACTACCACTTTTTCTGAAAAATGCATAGAATTATGCAATATATGTTAAATACATGGTTTATACATGTAATTACTAGGGTTCCATTTCTTCTGATTACCTCATTTGGGCGTGCACATTTGCCGCGCGCAAACCTACCTCTTTTGGATTTGGAAAGGTTGGCATGTATGGTGTAAGTAGAACTGGATTTTGCATTTCCCACTCCGAGTTGATGAAGTGTGCGGTCACTGTGAGATAACTTTCAGTACGGGAGGTCCATCCATCTGTTGATAGTGCAACAGCGGATGCAGCGGACAACTCGTGCTCAACAACCGCTCGTGTACGCCGGTAAATGGCAGGGACCACGGACTGGCTCATGTGCGCACGGGATGGGACACTATAGTGAGGCTCGAGCACTTTCAATAAATATTTGAAGCCGGGGTCCTCTACTATTGCATAAGGTTGCATTGCCGTTGCAATATACATGCCAATTGCTTCGGTTATTTGTTTTGGTCTCTCGGCTGTCATTTCTATTGGCTTCTTAAAAACAGCGGGGATTAGCTGTTGAACAGCTGTCGTCTTTTGCCGGGCTCCGGTGATTGGCAAATCTGGGTGATGCCTTCGGATGTGATTGAGCATGTTTGACGTGTGTTGTAGTGGCACCCTCAGGCGGCCGTCAAGAGGACCGGCCCTACTTCAGCGCGTTTGTTGATGAGAAGAAGAGGTCGTTGAAAGCAGCACAAAAGAAAACTACAAAATAAAAGGCTATGTTAAATCAACTAGTTTATTAGCAAAACAGACAGTCCAATTCTCACAGAGTACTCTGGACTCCGTTCTACCACCGTGGGATACAAGTTATCCGGACAGTCAGTCAGAAGTGAGTGCTACAGTATTGAAATGTTACAGTGTTTATACATCCTGGACGACCCCCAAGCAGTGAGTCAGCTGGTGTTGATTTCATCTGGTCTGCCCCCTCTCTTTACAGTGTGTGAGTGCAAGTATGAACTAAGAGCACCTCCTGTTCTGAGTGAAACAGTCTCTCAAGATAACATTTGATTAGGTCAGCTGAGACCCCCTTGCACCATATATTCAAAAACGCACACACTAAACAGAACAGCAGATAAAAGATAACACCTTATTGATTCACATGAGTAATAGAGTGAGAGACAATGGTCCTTCTAATTAGGTCAGCTGTCTTCGAGTTTAGAGGAAGTTCAGAGAAGGCTTTAGGCTATAAGAACAGTCAACCTTTGTTAGTTAACTGCTCCTAAAGATGTCATGGGATGATGATGTTTAAACATATACAAGTATAGCTTTCAGAGAGAAAAACATGTGACATTTGTGTGGTAGGCTACATGATAAAATGTGTGTGCGTTATATCAAGAATCCTAATGTTAATACATTTGATCTCATAATTCCCATAACAGATGTTTCACTATATGATGCACCTATCAGGTATAGTTGATCAATTATTATTTCGTTGTACAACAATCAAACAATAATGAGAAGTTACATCCCCTACTACCCCAGCAGCCTAACAGTAGCAACAATCATACAGCCTATATGCACTGCAATGAGCACACACACATTTCATCTAAACAGGTTTAAGGCATACACATTCATTTATGGAATCTTTAAATTAATATAGAAAATACGCTGGATTAAACTTTTCTGCTATAACACTATAGCTAAAACTGTGAACACAGGTACATTAATTCCCCCTTTGGATCTCTAATCAAGAGATCCACATCGTTTACCCAGAACCTTCAAACATGCTTTGTTCATACTATTTCTTAAAAACTTCTATACAGTGTCTGCCCTACGCCATTGTATAGATCTATCAGAAACTGAGATCTAGAATATTTGAAACCTTCATGGGGCCAGAACACAACTTTTCATGGCAGTGAAGGAACTATTAGAAGGGGTAACCTGAGTTCTAAAAAGCAGCATCTTTGTGTGGTGAATCATCAGGGCCCTCCTCCCCCTCATAGGAATATGCCAACAAGGGCATCTGATAGGGAGGGGGAGTCGCGGCTTTCCCTTCAATGGTGGAACTGATGAGTCGAACACACAACGAGCGAATACAGGGCACACAACAACACCCACATGTTACCAAAATAGCCATGAATGTAGCAATAGAAATTAGAAAAGACATTATTAAACCTTTCCATTGACCAAACATGTTTGTCATCCATTCCTCCATAAAATTGTTGACCCCTGAGTGTTCATGCATTGTTTTAGATAGGGTGCGAAGACCTTCCAAAGCTCTAGTCACGGAACCGTCAGGTGCAGTGTTATTGGGAATAAACGTGCAGCACATATCACCGAACATTGCGCAAACACCCCCTTTCTCTGCCAGAAGCATATCCAACGCCATCCTATTTTGCACAGCCATAAGGGACGTTGGACCCAATTGTTCAGCCAGGCCTTCTACCGCGTCCCTAGTGAGATTGGCCAATCGGAGTACGTTGTAATGTACATAGTTGATCCTGTCTACATTCTTGTTAGGGTTGATGGGGAAGATAGCTGCGAAGAAGGGAATGTTCTCAAAACCTGCGGCAACTTGATCAGCAAGTTTATACTCATTGGGAACACCCCGTGGCACCCCTATGGAGTCCATGTAAGTGGGAGAGTTGACAGATAAATCAAAGGAGTCTGGGGCGTAGCGCTTGGACAACACGTTTCCCCTACGTCGAGTGATTAGGTTGATGTTGAGGGAGGCTTTAGGGTCCGTGTGCACCAGTTTTTCGCCGAGTAACATTAGGGGTGCATGGAGGCGCACCATAGCACACAACCCTACAGATAGTTCGGGGATACGGGTGAACAGGCGGTGGCCCCCACAATAATAGTAGAGACCAGCCCTGGCAACCATCTCCAACTCCCATACATGGTTAGGTTGTTATTTTCAATGTAACACAACAAGGGTTATTTCTGTTATTAATAATACGAGATTTACTAGGAAGCAAGGAATTAACACTCAATCAAATAATAAGGCTATTCGCGAATAGGCCATATAACTAAATGGTGTTCAAGATACAAACAGTGTCCCAAGTAAACCACGATTCCCACTAGCAGAGTACACCAACAAACAATAAGGAAGTGTAATCCACAGTCTGTCATTGTTGAGTACCTTTAATCAGTGCTCCGTGTTATTGTAATTAGGTTCTTCTGAACACAATGCTAAAATCTCCTAAGGAGATTCTTTAAAACTAGGGTGTAAAATAGTACCCTGTAATGGTAAATACTGTGCTCCCAGAACCTGTTAAATATAAGGTTCAGTAAAACCTGTTAAATAGAAGGTCTGGTGATTGGGGAGACTTTCACTGCCCTTTAACTATAGGGCTAACCTCTCGTTATATATAACCTACTACTCTTATTAGAAAGAGGCCCTATAGGTGGGCATAAAAATGCTGCTACTTATTGGAAAGTGCCCCTAAAGGTGGGAGTAAAAAAGTCGTGTGTTTCAGGGGGCGGGGTCCCGTAGACTCGTGTCCGCCTCCTCGCCGGCCGTAATCTCCTTTCCAAGATCGCCTGTTGTTACCTCTGTGTCTTTGTCCTTGTCATCTGTTGTGTGGGTCGTTGCTTCTGCTGGGCTGTCGTCGTCAGATGTGTCGTTCTCTCGTCCTGCTGCAGCGATGTCAGTTCTGATGTCGTCTAACGTCCTTGCTGGAGGTTTTCCAACGGCGCACTGGCTCCAATGATACCACGTTTCCCCCTTTCCTTCGAGGCGAACTGCATGTGATGTCCTCTGAGTCACTCTGTGCGGGCCGGTGAACCTTGGGTTGAGCCACTTCGGACGGATGACCTTCAGCCAGATGAATTCTGCGGTGTTAGCCTCGTGCTTCTCCGGTCCCCCTTTGGCGTCAGCAACCTGGGTGGAGAAATCTGATACCAAGCCCTTAAGTTGCTGGTAGTATGGTTTGCTATCCATCTTTTCTACTTCTTTCCCTACTGCTAATGCTCCAGGTCCAGGAAACTGGTGACCATGTGTTAGCTCAAAAGGAGAGAAGCCTGTGCCTCTGTTTACAGAACTGCGAAGGGACAATAGGGCCAAAGGTAGTGCGTCTAACCAGTTCATGCCTGTGCATCACAGGCCTTACTGAGCTTCTGTTTGATACTCTGATTCATTCTTTCTACCTTTCCCTGCGACTGTGGATGATACACTGATCCAAAGTTGTGTCTGAGTCCAAGGGACTTCTCAACTGTCTGCAATTGATGATTCTTGAAATGGCTGCCATTATCTGACCTCACCCTTCTGGGGAACCCATGTAGGGGGATGTAATGAGTGATAAAAACTTGATCACTGAGTCTGCATCTTCCCTGCGACATGGTATGGCCTCTGGCCATCCTGTATATGCATCTACCACCACTAGGAGATACCTGAACCCTCTAACCTTATCAATCATATCTGTGTAGTCAATGATGATTTGTTCTCCGGCCATTTTAGGTAAAG
Organism: Dissostichus eleginoides; assembly: GCA_031216635.1. Lineage (NCBI taxonomy): Eukaryota > Metazoa > Chordata > Actinopteri > Perciformes > Nototheniidae > Dissostichus > Dissostichus eleginoides. The sequence goes on along the minus strand of CM062276.1, from coordinate 31,759,980 downwards.
GAAACTTTCCCTGGTGAGGCTTCACTGTTGCTCTGATGTTGTGGGTGAGGCAGGTTACACATTCTTCCAAATGGTTCGCTATCATGTCAGGTAAGTATGGGTGCCACCAATGCGTGAGATGTCTGTTCATTTGAGTTTTACCACAATGAGTGGGGCCATGCGCTTCTTTTAGCATGGATCTTATCCACTCTGGAGGTAGAACTGGTCTACCGTCTGGAGAGTACCAAATCCCTTCTTTGTTTGTAGCCCCCCTTTCCAACCATAGTGTTTTCTCTTGTGGGGAACCTGCCTCCTGTGCTACCTTGAGAGTGTCGTCAGTGACTTCTGGGAGTAACTCTGGTGCTTTGGTGAACAACATCTGGAAATGTGGTATGTACCCTGTACACTGGCGCATTTCAACATGAATTACTCCATGGACATAAGCTGAGTCTGTGTACAGTGCATGACATTAAGGATTTTGGGAGATGGCCCTGTGGGCCATCTAAGCTAATTTACAGATGGCCCTGAGACCAATAGAGATTGCCCTGAAAAATGGGCGCGGACGAAATGACGCAGTGTGCCTCCCCCAAGAAAATTTAGATTTTTGCAGGTCTTAGATGCTGTCTGGTGCATTTTCTAGACTGAATTATAAGATGAACCACCACAATATTATATTGTACAATTTCAATTTTATTCTTCATTTCACTTGTTTGTTTGCATGAGTTCTTGTTTGTGTTTGCTCTCTTGCATGCCCTGCATTCAACGACTAACAGTCTTTCAAGAAAGTGTCAATGTCTGGATTGCTTCTCATTCAAAATTCAAAGTACTGTTGGATTGGGCACCCTTTTGAGTGGTTGAAGGTTCGAGCCCGCACCGCGCCGTTCGTTTGATGAGTGGTCTGCTATAAAAGGAAGGACTCAGACACAGAGATATGAGGTTAACAATAAGCTGATTTAATGGTAAAAGCAACAGTACAATTTAACGAAGTACTTCGGGCCTTGGTTCTGCTACCGTGCGATGTACGTATCAGACAGAACAGAGGCCCCGAGTGTACAGAACTCACGATATTTATACACACAAACGGGGAGGAGTTGTGTGGGAGGAGTTGTGTCGGTTGCTCCTCCCTAGGTGTTTATCTACTGGTGGATTCACTCCTGGGCGAGCCCTAGGCAGCGTATCAGAGTGAGTCAGCCATAGCGTGGGAGGTTTGGATCTACTGCGCCGCTGATAAGTCCCAGGCTATCTTCATGGCAGCCATGGGGTAAACAATTCATGGGGTGAACATGGGGTGAACATACCAATCTTTATCTTCGTTTATCTTCGACACCTGGCAGTACCGTCTCTGTATACCAATCTTTATCTAAACACTTTCCCATGCACCCCTCCCCACACTCCTGTCCAGCCCATTAAAACCTGGGGGGGTCGACTGGGTCCTATACATTCCTAAGTCACGCACACACAATGAGCACAGCAAGCAAACAACACCACGATGAGAACACCTGCCCCAGTCCCACAAGCACACATTCCACACAGACCATTGGCGCCCAAGATATGTCGGGCCAAGGCCACAACTATTGAAACAGGTCATACAGGTTACTTTAATCCCCCTTTTGATCTCACCTCAAGAGATCAATTCACACAAAGCATTCGAAACATAACCACTGTCATTGTTTTCTACTGCGTCTGTCCCCCAACATTATATAAATCCATCAGAAACTGGGAGCCGTATTGTTTGGAATGAAAGTACAACACATATCACCGAACATTGAACACACACCTCCTTTCTCAGCTAACAGCATGTCGAGGGCCATTCTATTCTGAACTGCCATAAGGGAAGTCGGCCCCAGCTGTTCAGCGAGTCCTTCTACAGCGTCCCTAGTGAGATTAGCTAAACGGAGCACATTGTAATGTACATCAGTTTGCCTATAGAGCCAACAGATCCACAGATGATGCCCTCGCCACGGTCCTTCACACAGCTGTGAGCCACCTAGAAGGCCCAGGCAACTATATAAGAATGCTGTTTGTCGATTTTAGCTCAGCTTTTAACACCATCATACCTGACATACTAGTGGAAAAACTGTCAAATCTAGGTTTCCCCTCAAGCTTATGCGCCTGGATAAATAATTTCCTTACAGACCGTCCTCAGACAGTGAAAATAGGCCCTTATTGCTCTTCCACCCGCACCCTCAGCACTGGCTCCCCGCAGGGCTGCGTGCTGAGCCCGCTACTCTAAACACTCTACACACACGACTGCTCCCCCATTCACCCCTCTAACTCCATTATAAAATTTGCATATGACACCACTGTGGTCGGCCAAATATACAAGGGAGACGACGAGTCGGCATACAGGGAGGAGATCCTGAAGCTGTCTGCTTGGTGTTCAGCCAACAACCTTCATCTGAACACAAGCAAAACAAAAGAAATGATCATAGACTTTCGAAAGCACCATCCAGAACATGCACCCCTTCACCTGAATGGAGAGAGAGTGCAGAGGGTCTCCACCTTTAAGTTCCTGGGGGTTCACATTTCAGAGAGCCTCACCTGGACAGCACACACCACTGCAGCAGTCAAGAAGGCCCAGCAGCGACTACACTTCCTGAGGGTGCTAAGGAGAACCCGACTGAACAAGAAGCTGCTGGTGTCATTCTACCGGGCGACCATCGAGAGCGTGCTATCATACTCCATCTCTGTGTGGTATGCTGGATGTTCAGCTGCGGACAAGAAAGCCCTGCAGAGAGTGATCAGGATGGCAGAGAAAACCATCGGCTGCCCCCTGCCCTCTCTGGAACACATCTCCACCACCCGCTGCCGCAGCAGAGCTAACAAAATAATAAAGGACAGCTCTCACCCAGGTCACAGTCTGTTCTTTCTCCTGCCTTCTGGGAGGAGATACAGAAGCTACAAGTCACGGACAAACAGACTTAAAAACAGTTTCTACCCCTGGGCCGTCAGGCTGCTTAACCACCACACTTAAAGCCATAACCGCAACCATTCCCACACATACACACACTTTTAATGCACTTTTAATGCACTTTTTGTACTATTTCTATATCAATATTTTTAAATATATGTAACTATTTATTCCCCCGTATGATTGTCTATGTTGTCTGTCCTATTGCTGTGTTTCTTTTTTTTTTTTCAAGTGTTATGTATGTGTTTGTATTTTTTGCACACCGGGACAGAGTTGCACTCTGAAATCTCTTTATACTTGTGTATAATGACAATAAAAGGCTTTAACTTTAACTTTAACATAGTTGATCCTCTCTACATTATTCCATCACTACCTGCTTGGAAAGTGAAGGTTTGTTTAGGAGACATTTTGGTAACTACTACCTCATATTTGGCCCGTTTGACCCTAGTTACGGACTCCTCTGGAGGGGGAATGGAGTCTGGGTGGTCAATGGAATCATTAAAACAAAAATAAAGGCAAGGGTGACGATCGTGACGAGGGCTAGCCCTGGCAACCATCTCCAACTCCCATACATGGTTAGGTTGTTATTTTCAATGTAACACAACACACATTATTTCTGTTATTAATAATAGGAGATTTACTAGGACGCAAGGAATTAACACCCAATCAAATAATAAGGCTATTCGCTAATGGGCCATATAACTAAGAATGGTGTTCAAGATACAAACAGTGTCCCAAGTAAACCACGATTCCCACTAGCAGAGTACACCAACAAACAATAAGGAAGTGTAATCCACAGTCTGTCATTATTGAGTACCTTTAATCAGTGGTCCGTGTTATTGTAATTAGGTTCCTCTGAACACAATGCTAAAATCTCCTAAGGAGATTCTTTAAAACTAGGGTGTAAAATAGTACCCTGTAATGGTAAATACTGTGCTCCCAGAACCTGTTAAATATAAGGTTCAGTAAAACCTGTTAAATAGAAGGTCTGGTGAGTGGGGAGACTTTCACTGCCCTTTAACTATAGGGATAACCTCTCGTTATATATAACCTACTACTCTTATTAGAAAGAGGCCCTATAGGTGGGCATAAAAATGCTGCTACTTATTGGAAAGTGCCCCTAAAGGTGGGAGTAAAAAAGTCGGGTCCTATATGGAGTCGTGTGTTTCAGGGGTCGGGGTCCCGTAGACTCGTGTCCGCCTCCTCGCCGGCCGTAATCTCCTTTCCAAGATCGCCTGTTGTTACCTCTGTGTCTTTGTCCTTGTCATCTGTTGTGTGGGTCGTTGCTTCTGCTGGGCTGTCGTCGTGAGATGTAAAGTAACCTGTATATCCTATATAACCTGTTTTAATAATTATAACTTTGTCTGTGTAAAATGTATACTTATGAAACTAGACCAAGTGTTCCTATTTTTCCTTTGTTTGCTGTGGTCAATTGTGTGTGCGTTGACTTAGGAATGTAGAGGATCCAGTCGGCCCCCCCGGGGTTTTAATGGCCCGGATAGGAGCATGGGGGGGTTGTAGGAGAAAGGTAATAAAACTGACACCATTGAGTCTATGCAGAGATTGTTCTGAGAGAAAGATTGGGATGCAGAGTGGTACGGCCAGGTGCTGAGGATAAACGAAGATAAGGATTGGTACCTCACCCCCGTGCGACCCAGAATTGTTTATTTTATGGCTGCCATAAAAGATGACCTGGGACTGATCGGCGGCGCAGGAGATCCAAAGTTCCCACACTTATGGCTGACTCACTCTGATTCGCTGTTTAGACCTCGTCGATGGCTGACTCACTCTGATTCGCTGCCTAGGGCTCGCCCAGGAGTGAGTCCACCAATGGATGAACACCTAGGGAGGAGCAACCGACACAACTCCTCCCATACAACTCCTCTCCGTTTGTGGGAATAAATATTGTGAATTCTGTACACTCGCGGCCTCTGTTCTGTCTGACTGTCTGATACGTACATCGCACGGTGGAAGAGCTGAGGCCCGAAGTACTTCGTTATATAAGTACTTCGTTATATTGTACTGTTGTTTCTACCATTAAATCAGCTTATTGTTTAATCTCATATCTCTGTCTGAGCCGTTCCTTTTTACAGCAGACCACTCATCAAACGAACAGCGCGGAGCGGGCTCGAACCTTCAACAACTGAAGGGTGCTTAAACCCAACAGATGTGTCGCTCTCTCGTCCTGCTGCAGCGATGTCAGTTCTGATGTCGTCTAACGTCCTTGCTGGAGGTTTTCCAACGGCGCACTGGCTCCAATGATACCACGTTTCCCCCTTTCCTTCGAGGCGAACTGCATGTGATGTCCTCTGAGTCACTCTGTGCGGGCCGGTGAACCTTGGGTTGAGCCACTTCGGACGGATGACCTTCAGCCAGATGAATTCTGCGGTGTTAGCCTCGTGCTTCTCCGGTCCCCCTTTGGCGCCAGCAACCTGTGTGGAGAAGTCTGATACCAAGCCCTTAAGTTGCTGGTAATATGGTTTTGAGCTCATTTCCTCTACTTCTTTCCCTACACTTAGGGCCCCAGGACCCGGAAACTGATGGCCGTGGGTCAGCTCAAATGGGGAGAAACCTGTCCCTCTGTTAATGTGTTCATAAACAAAGTCCGACACCGGCTATATCAACCTGTTTCAGAGGAAGGTGGAGTCCCCTGTGCCGTCTTGACTTGCCGTGTCTTCTCTGTCAGAGGCAGAGGTTTCATCTTTTTTATAGTCCTAAAAAATTTGACGCGTTTTGCAACAAAGTCAAGTATTTCTTCATCTGTAGGTGTATGTGTTGATACAGGTGTTCTTTTAATGTCATGAGGGGACAGGAGAGTGCCAACGTAACTAGAGTGTTGAAACTCCCCTCCACGGGTCGGGGTTTGAACCGCGACCATGGCTGGGAGATTCTTGGCTGGGACGGGAGTAATAGCTACTCCGTTCATGGCGAGTGCCGCATTATGACAAATCCTCCGTAATTTGTCTACCGCCTCTTTCTCTTTGTTCAGTTTATTATGGCCTAATAATCCGGGCTTTTGTTTGTTTAGGTCTCCGAGTTTCTTTACAAGCTGTCGTTCATAAATATTTAGGGCTAAAGCTAGATTCCCAAATGTCTCGTCGCCCCCTACTCTGTCTTCTGCTATCATTTTATTGCGTAGGAAACGGAGGTCGGCACAGGCCTTCTTCCGGTCTCCTGGTTTGATCCCACTAAGGATCAATCTCTCCGCCTGTCCCCATGTTCCCTTAAACTACCCGGAACAGGGACTCCTAATTCTCTCTCTTCACGTTTAAATTCTCCTTCCATTTTGACTTCGTTCGTATCTGCTTCTCCTAAAGGTTTTAGTTTTTATAAAAAAATACCAGGTACTTCTGCGTACTATAATTTACTAAATATTGCAGTTTTATTCCCACAGGTATACAGTCTGATAGTTTTCGGTGCGAGGTGTATTTCAACCAGTTACTGAGACTTCCAAGAGCGCTTCGACACCTCTTACGAGGATGCGGCCCAAGGCACGGAGTCGAAACCCAGTCTACAATAACCTTTGATCGTCACGTATATGCTATCAGATACAAATAAGATTCTACTATACTTTCAGGGACGGTCCTTTCAAATTGATGTTGAAAATTGCGTCCCTTACTGCGTATTTTTCACATATAATATACAAACACAGTTAATCACACTCAAAATAAATATACCTAACGTAGCCCCAGATCCGTCTAAGGGTTGCCTGTGTACTTAGTCGATGAGCCCCAACCCCAGAATTCGTCTAAGAATTACTGTGTGTGGCATCTTATTTCTCTGAGTATTTGCAGCTGGACTTCCTTTACCAATTTATAACCACTGAAATCTCGTTAAAAAAAATGAGATAGTACTGTCTGCCTTATATAGAAACTACAACACTGAGAGACCCCAGTGACAACTCTAACATTTGGTGAATCTCCAATCACAGATTTTGAATGTAACCGGTATCTGCTTACCTCTGTTTTTAGAAACCCAGGTTTTTTAGTTGTCACTGGCGCTCGGAGGTGTTTGACCCTGGACCACTGCGTCCGCTGTTTCGTCAGATGTGCCGCTGTTCAGGACCCTTCTCTCATCACGTCGGTCGGTCTCCAAATTTGTTGTAGTGGCACCCTCAGGCGGCCGTCAAGAGGGCCGGCCCTACTTCAGCGCGTTTGTTGATGAGAAGAAGAGGTCGTTGAAAGCAGCACAAAAGAAAACTACAAAATAAAAGGCTATGTTAAATCAACTAGTTTATTAGCAAAACAGACAGTCCAATTCTCACAGAGTACTCTGGACTCCTTTCTACCACCGTGGGATACAAGTTATCCGGACAGTCAGTCAGAAGTGAGTGCTACAGTATTGAAATGTTACAGTCTTATACATCCTGGACGACCTCCAAGCAGTGAGTCAGCTGATGTTGATTTCATCTGGTCCGTCCTCTCTCTTTACAGTGTGTGTGTGCAAGTATGAACTAAGAGCACCTCCTGTTCTGAGTGAAACAGTCTCTCAAAGACATTTGATTAGGTCAGCTGAGACCCCCTTGCACCATATATTCAAAAACTCACACACTAAACAGAACAGCAGATAAAAGATAACACCTTATTGATTCACATGACTAACAGAGTGAGAGACAATGGTCCTTCTAATTAGGTCAGCTGTCTTCGAGTTTAGAGGAAGTCCAGAGAAGGCTTTAGGCTATAAGAACAGTCAACCTTTGTTAGTTAACTACTCCTAAAGATGTCATGGGATGATGATGTTTAAACATATACAAGTATAGCTTTCAGAGAGAAAAACATGTGACATTTGTGTGGTAGGCTACATGATAAAATGTGTGTGCATTATATCAAGAATCCTAATGTTAATGCATTTGATCTCATAATTCCCATAACAGATGTTTCACTATATGATGCACCTATCAGGTATAGTTGATCAATTATTATTTCGTTGTACAACAATCAAACAATAATGAGAAGTTACATCCCCTACTACCCCAGCAGCCTAACAGTAGCAACAATCATACAGCCTATATGCACTGCAATGAGCACACACACATTTCATCTAAACAGGTTTAAGGCATACACATTCATTTATGGAATCTTAAATGAATATAGAAAATACGCTGGATTAAACTTTTCTGCTATAACACTATAGCTAAAACTGTGAACACAGGTACATTACGTGTTACCACTAGCATACCGCACCGCTGTCGAACAACACCGACACACCGTCCTCGTCCGATCCACAACTCGCACCCCATCATTGTTGTAGTCCACAGGGAACCCGAAATGTTCCCACACACCTGATTTAAAAGAAGCAGGTGGGTCTTCTAGCTCCTGTGTATTGTGTGAACTCGCCATAGCTACTAACTTTTCTTCTTCATGTATTTTGTTCGTTTTGTTGTGTTTTGTTCTTGTTCTTCATTTGTTATTTACGGGCGGCTGGCTTTTAGGCGCAATACCGCACCCTGGATTATATATAGTGTAATAGGGGAGAGTGGGGTAAATTGAGCCATTTTTTAGTTATGCTGTCCTCTAAGCAAGGAGAAATGACACATAGTAAAAATGAAAACCCACACCTATAATTCAGGATCTCTCCTATCAATGGCAATGATAAGAATTAATATTTGATCAAGGGCATTGAAAATATTACTTCTAAAAAAAAGTGGTCTTATGGCTCAACTTGCCCCGGGTTAGGGGTAAGTTGATCCAGGTCAGGGGGTAAATTGAACCACTGTTCAAACCTGGGCATACCTGTTCAAACCTGGGCATACCTGTTCAAACCTGGGCATACCTGTTCAAACCAGGTCCTGTTCAAACCTGGGCCTACCTGTTCAAACCTGGGCATACCTGTTCAAACCAGGTCCTGTTCAAACCTGGGCATACCTGTTCAAACCTGGGCATACCTGTTCAAACCAGGTCCTGTTCAAACCTGGGCATACCTGTTCAAACCTGGGCATACCTGTTCATACCTGGGCCTACCTGTTCAAACCTGGGCCTACCTGTTCAAACCTGGGCATACCTGTTAAAACCTGGGCCTACCTGTTCAAACCTGGGCATACCTGTTCTAACCTGGGCATACCTACAGCAAATCTTAAAGGTAACTTTAAACAATAAATAACAAACCAAATACAAGTTTAGTTTTTCAAATATATTTTATATAAATTTTGATTGAATTGATTGATTTTTTTTTAACATGTTAAAAGGAAAACTAATCATACAAATGGTGATACAATTTCATACATCTTACCAATCAAACACAGGGTAAATTCAACTTTAAATGTAGCCTACAATGAGCTCTTTTTATCAACTTGGCCTACTTTCATTCATTTCTCCATTGAAAAACTGGCTCAACTTACCCCACGGCCCATGGTTCACTTTACCCCAAGGCCCATGGTTCACTTTACCCCATAGCCACCATTTTAGAAAAAATAGCCTAGCATTAAAATTCAGAGTCATCTTTAGCTTAATGATTCACATGGTTTAATACGCTGCCAACACATCAACATATACAATATATGTGTTTAAACCTGGATACATTTTTTTTTGACATGACAGCCGATATAGCCGACATCTAGAACATTTACTTTGACAAGCAAAAAACGTTTTTTTGTAAAAATGTTTACTTACCAGACCACAATGAGCATCTCTCTTTCACAGGCAATGAGAAATGGGTGGAGCTTGCATCATTTCTGGTCACGTGATTACAACTATAAGGCGTTGCCTGGTTACAGGGGTTGGTTCAACTACCCACTGGCTCAACTTACCCCACTCTCCCCTACTGCCCTGAGTGACAGACTTTTTTCCCACTCGTAAAAAAAGGCGTATTCGCCGTGTGACTGCATGTGCCGAACCGTGACGTCCGAACGTGACGGTACGGGACGAATACGGATACCGTTACACCCCTACACTTCCTTTTTCTTGCTTTTATTTGTATTTCACCTATCTATCTACCACATACCTATATATCTACCTACCTATCTGTAATGTTGTGACATACTCTTTGGTCCGGAGTTGTGAATACCCGGAATGTTATATGAGGGACACCAGTTATGATGTAGTACAGAGCGGGAATAAAGCACCGTTAACGATACACGCTGTCTCCTGAGTTGTCTATAATAAAGCAAGATACACATACAAAAGGACAACACTATAACTGGCGACGAGGATACCGCAACACATCGCAGAATGAGGGAAGAGAAATAAAACATCCACAATTCTGGATAAGCGGTAAGCGAACTACGCTAGCTAACACATAAGGCTAACAAGCTAGCCAAGCCATCCACGGGACGCACCATGGCCAATCTCCCACATTTCCCGCAGTTTGATGTGCACACTGAATCCAGCTCTGTAGGCTCGAGGTGGAAAAGGTGGATTAAACGATTCACCAACTTCCTAGTGGCATTAGACATAAAGGAGGATACACAAAAACGTGCGCTATTGCTGCACTATGCTGGATCAGACGTGTATGAAATATTTGACACGCTGCCAGGAACGGGAGACGCTGATGATTACGATACGGCCATAGCGAGCCTGCAAACCTATTTCTGCCCTAAAGTAAATACGGAATATGAGATCTAAATTTTCAGACAAGCCAGGCAAAATGACAGTGAGACATTGGATGCTTTCCACACGCGACTGAGACAATTGGCGTCAACATGTGACTTTACCGACACTGATAAGGAAATAAAGTCACAGATTATTCTAAGCTGCAGTTCCGCGCGCCTCCGCAGAGCGGCGCTAAAGGACAGCGATATGACACTTCAAAAACTACTGGATGCAGGCAGAGCTCAAGAACTGTCAGACAAACAAGCTGCAGGTATGGAGACAGGAAGATCACAAAAAGACTTCCCAGTGCATGCTGTACAAAAGAAAAGCTTCCAAAGTCATAAACAATTCAATAAATATAATAATGTGAAGCATGAATACAAAACCTGCAACAACTGTGGTGGACATTTTCCTCATGAGGGAGGACAAGCAAACTGCCCAGCAAAGGGGAAAGATTGTAAAGCATGTGGAAAATTAAATCATTTCCAAAGATGCTGCAGATCACAAAACAAAGATTATACCCCTAAAGCTGCAGAAAAACAACAACATTACCGACCAAAATACAAAGTGCATCAGGTGCAGAAACAAACTGAGCAAAAGGCACAGAGACCAGACACTCCAGACAGCTCAGCAGAAGATGACTATGTGTATGTTGTATGCACGCTGCAAGACAAAGCAGAACACAAACGTACACAAATAAAAATTGTGGACACAGTAATAAATGTTATTGTTGACTCTGGTGCGACAGTGAACATATTAGATGATGTTTCCTATGAAGAGCTAAAAGCCAGGTGTGAACTGCAACCATCTGCTGCCAAGATCTATCCTTATGGCTCATCCACGGCTCTTCCATTGAGAGGAAAATGTAAAGCTGCAGTCCATTCAACTACTTCAACAGTAAATGCAGCTACATTCTATGTGATACAGGGTGACCATGGCTCACTGCTGAGTCGAAAGACGGCAACAGAACTAGGACTTCTGAAAGTTGTAAACTCTATGTCCACAGAAATGCCTATTTCATCCCCAAACCAGCTCCTCCATGAGTACCAAGACATCTTTCAAGGCATAGGAAAACTCAAAGATTTTCAAGTGTAGCTACACATTGATGAGTCAGTGCAACCTGTGACACAGCCTCACAGGAGGATTCCTTTCCACATGAGAAAAAGAGTGGAATTAGAATTAAACCAGCTACAGGAAAAAGGAGTCATCGAGAAAATCAGCGGCCCAACGCCATGGGTGTCTCCGATAGTTGCCACACCAAAACCAAAGAACCCTGACAAAGTTCGCATCTGTGTGGATATGCGCCTGCCGAACACAGCAATACAGCGAGAGCGCCACATCACACCAACTGTAGATGACCTCATCCACGACCTGAATGGAGCTGTAGTATTCTCCAAGCTGGATCTGAATGCTGGATACCATCAACTTGAGCTACATCCAGATTCAAGGTATATCACCACCTTCACTACACACACTGGCCTCTGGAGGTACACCAGACTGAACTTTGGCATTAACTCTGCCGCTGAAGTGTTCAAAAATGTCATTCAAGGAGTGCTACATGGCATTCCCAACGTCAGGAACATGAGTGATGACATCATTGTGTATGGGAAAACACAAGAAGAGCACAACAGTAGCCTCAAAGCTGTTTTTCAGAGACTGAGGGAGAAAAATATCACACTCAATGCTGATAAATGTGAATACAGTAAACCAGAGCTTGAGTTCTTTGGCTATGTTTTCTCTGCAAAAGGCATATCTGCAGATCCTAAAAAGATCACTGCCATCAAGAACCTTCCTCCACCCCAAAACGCATCAGAGGTTCGCAGTCTGCTCGGGATGATAACATAATGCTCACGTTTCATTCATGACTATGCCACGATCTCTGAACCTTTACGTCAACTAACAAAAAAAGACACTACTTGGTCATGGGGACCACAACAACAGTCGGCAATGGAGAGGCTAAAATCAGAGCTGATGGAAAACACTACAATGGCTTACTTTAAGGCTTACTACTGGTTGATGCCAGCCCTGTTGGTCTAGGTGCCATACTCAGCCAGCACAGCCCTGACAAAGAGGGTAATGACCACATTGTTGCATATGCCAGCTGAGCACTCACACCATTGGAACAGCGCTATTCTCAAACAGAGAGAGAAGCTCTGGCAATCCTCTGGGCATGTGAACACTTCCACCTATATCTCTATGGGTCACACTTCACTGTCATCACAGATCACAAACCGCTTGAACTGATCTTCAACAACCCAAAAGCCACACCCCCAGCTCGGTTAGAACGCTGGCGGCTAAAGGCCTCTACACACCGGCCCGACTTTGGGAGTCAGAGGCCGTCCGAAGCCGTCAGGCAGTCGGGCATTCGCGTCGCACTACTCAGGTTGGTGTGTCGTCTCTTTACGGCACATTTTCAACCCTCCCGCCTCCTCCCGCGGCCGATTCAACATGTTGAATCGGCCGCGGGAGGCCAAAGAACGTCGGGACAAATCAATCACTCTGATTGGCTGTTCAGCTTAGCGAATCAGTGCATCAGAATTGAAGCGGAAGTGAGGGACCAAAACAAACGATAAGAAGGCACACACAGACGGCTAATCTTCCTCATTTTCATCTCACCCGGACGCAAGAGTTTCTTTTTTATCATGACGGCATGGAATGAAGAAAGTAAAGACCAACTGATAAACTGCTTATATTACTAAGTCTGTTCTTCTTCTCTCGGTGTATAAAACGCAGTCTGTCTTCCGGTTGTTGCCTCTTTTGAATGATGAATACACACTACCGCCGCCTGCTGGTAAGGAGAGTTATTGCCACTCGTCGGCTGAAGTATTTGCGGTGTGTTCGTAGGCGGGCGGCTTTATCCGACGAAGCCAACGAAGCCCGACGTAGCTGACGTAAAAGTCGGGACGCCTTCGGTACGCGTTCTTTGGTCTCAGGTTGGTGTGTAGAGACCTTTAGACTACAACCATACAGCTACATTATCAAGTACAAAGCTGGAAAAGATAACCCTGCCGATTACATGTCCAGACATCCTATTGAGGGAAACATACCAAGCAGATCGTCTCGCATGGCTGAGGAATATGTCAACTTTGTCATTGACAATGTTGTTCCAAAGGCAATGACACTTGAAGAAGTTCAAACAGAAACAAAGAATGATCCTACATTATGTAAAGTGATGCATTTGTTGAGTGAAGGACACTGGAGACATGCACCACAGGACTCAAGACTACACTGATTATCCAATGCTGAAAGCACTCTACCGCCTACGTGACACACGACTTGTGCTACCTACCTCTCTCCAACATAAGGCAATAAGCCTAGCCCATGACAGTCATCTTGGCATTGTTAAGACCAAACAACTGGTAAGAGAAAAGGTATGGTTTCCAGGCATAGAGGAAATGGTGGAAAAGATGATAAAACAATGCATACCATGTCAAGCAGCAACCTCCCAGAATCACATGGAACCACTTAATATGTCTGAACTTCCCAAAGGTCCATGGCAAAATGTTTCTATTGACTTTACAGGACCTTTCCCATCAGGTTACCTGCTTGTGGTTATTGATGAGTATTCCAGGTTCCCCGAAGTTGAGATACTAAAGTCCACAGCAGCTACAGTGATTCCCAAACTGGACAGAATCTTCTCATCCTATGGTATCCCGCATGTGGTGAAAACAGATAATGGACCTCCATTCAATGGACAGCCATTCAAAGATTTCAGCCACTATCTCGGATTCAAACACAGAAAAATAACACCGTATTGGCCGAGAGCTAATGCAGAAGCTGAACGCGTCATGAAAACATTGAAGAAAACAATAACAGCCACACACACTGAAGGAAAACCATGGAAACAGAACCTCTACAGTTTTCTTAGAAATTACTGTTCATCCCCACACGGTACTACACAGCTGACTCCAGCCGAGTTAATGTTTGGGAGAAAACTCAACACCACTCTCCCTACTCTTCATGTGACTCAACATCACACACCTAACACCAAACTCCAAGATATTGATCAGCGTGCCAAGCAGCGCATGAAAGAGCATGCCGACCGAAAAAACAGTGCTCAACCTTCTATCCTCAAACCAGGTGACATTGTGCTATGGCAGGGGTGGGCAATTATTTTTTATAAGGGGCCACTTCAGAAACTCGAGCTGTGTTGGGGGGCCGAATCAAAATAAGTTGAACTTAATTCTGCTCAATATACATTTTCTCCCATTATAGAATGCAGTATATTACATATTTTTATGAGCTGTTACTGGTAATCAAAAGAATAAGAATGTTCCCTTACAATAAATATATGAAATTGTGGAGTGGGCCAAATAGGAAAATACTCCTATAGAGGTAATAAACAGTAAAAACAATAATTGAATCAGTATTTAATTACATTTTTGACACGTTAATCTACACAAACCAATACTGAAAAGGTGTTTTACAGTATGTTAAAGATAAGAAATTAATCAGCTTTATACAAAAAGAAATGAGTGCTTTTGATTTTTGTTTTTCAGTTAATTTTACTTGTTCAGTGAGAAAAATCCAGTCTGTCTTGGGCTTGAACAAGTGCACGGAAATCTGGTTCAATGTCTGAGGTGGATATGCGAAGGACAGCTGAGAGGTGATCATCAGTGATAGAGGATCTGTATCTGGATTTGTTGAACTTCATCACTGAGAATGTCTGTTCACATATGTAGGTGGATCCAAAGAGGACCATCATCTTCTGAGCACGTCTCCTCATGTGTGGAAAGTTCTCCTCTTTCAGGGAAGAGTAAAACTCAGGCAGTGAGACTGACCTAAAGTGCTCTGACAGAAGTGTGTCAGACTGCAGGTCAATGAGTTCAAGCTGAACATCACTGGGTGCATCATCCACATGGCATGTAAATGGGGAAAAGATCATGTTCATTTCATTCTCAACTGTTTTGAAGTCTTTAAATCGCCTTGAAAACTCACCATGCAGTGCGTCTAACATGGATGAGTACCTCTGGAGGTGATCAGCTGACGGTGTGGCTTCCTTCAGTGTTGGCAAGTGCGTGAGAATGTTGTCCTCCATTTGGCTTGAGAGAAGCTGCAGCTTTCTCATGAAAGCCTTCACTGCACTGTACATGTCATGCACAAAAAGTCCCTTGCCTTGCAGTTTGACATTTAGTTCACTCATTAGTGCAGTCACATCTACAGCAAAACCAAGGTCTGCCATCCAGTCTGCATCTGAAAGCTGTGGGATGTCGTTTCCTTTCTTCACACAGAAGTCTTGAATCTCTTCTCTCAGGTCCCATACTCTTTTCAGCACTTTGCCCAGGCTGAGCCACCTGACAGCTGGCAGTAGGGTATGTCACGATGTTCAGTCTCACTTTCCTCCAAAAGTGCAACAAACTGTCTGTGATTCAATGCTCTTGCCCTGATGAAGTTAACTATTTTAGTTACAACATCAACAACATGGTTAATTTTTAACACTGACTTACACAACACTTCCTGATGTATAATACAATGCAAAAATACCAATTTCTGCTCAGGGTTAATTTCTGTCACTTTATCCTGCATTCTCTTCAATAGTCCAACATTTTTCCCTGTCAGATCTGGACAACCATCCGTTGTCACGCCTGCCAGCTTGTCCCATTTCAGTCCCAACTTTTCGGCACATGCATTTACCTCCGTGAACAAATCACTCCCTGTTGTTGTCCCTTTCATTGACTGCATGGCTGCCAGCTCCTCCGTGATTTTGAAGTCCGTAGTTATCCCACGTAGGAAGATGAGTAGCTGGGCAGTGTCACGTACATCGCAGCTTTCATACAAAGCCAAGGAGAAAAAGTGAAAGTTGACCGCTCTGTTCTGCAGCTGAAGCTCCAGATTTCCCGCGATGTCCTCAATCCTCCTCGTAAAGGCCTCTACACACCGGCCCGACTTTGGGAGTCAGAGGCCGTCCGAAGCCGTCAGAGGCAGTCGGGCATTCGCGTCGCACTACTCAGGTTGGTGTGTCGTCTCTTTACGGCACATTTTCAACCCTCCCGCCTCCTCCCGCCGCCGATTCAACATGTTGAATCGGCCGCGGGAGGCCAAAGAACGTCGGGACAAATCAATCACTCTGATTGGCTGTTCAGCTTAGCGAATCAGTGCATCAGAAGTGAAGCGGAAGTGAGGGACCAAAACAAACGATAAGAAGGCACACACAGACGGCTAATCTTCCTCATTTTCATCTCACCCGGACGCAAGAGTTTCTTTTTTATCATGACGGCATGGAATGAAGAAAGTGAAGACCAACTGATCAACTGCTTATATTACTAAGTCTGTTCTTCTTCTCTCGGTGTATAAAACGCAGTCTGTCTTCCGGTTGTTGCCTCTTTTGAATGACGAATACACACTACCGCCGCCTGCTGGTAAGGAGAGTTATTGCCACTCGTCGGCTGAAGTATTTGCGGTGTGTTCGTAGGCGGGCGGCTTTATCCGACGAAGCCAACGAAGCCTGGCGTAGCTGACGTAAAAGTCGGGACGCCTTCGGTACGCGTTCTTTGGTCTCAGGTTGGTGTGTAGAGACCTTAACAGTGCGTCGGGAGAGGGGCACTTTCTCAAATGCCTCCTTTTTCTCCGGGCATATTAGTGCGGCAGAGTCCAACAAACACTCCTTAATGAACTCTCCGTTCGAAAACGGTTGACTTTTTCTTGCAATGTTGTGGGATAAGACATAACTCGTCTTGACAGCTGCATCTCTGGATGTGGAATGTTTTGTGAAAAGTTGTTGTTGGCTTTGCAGCTTAGCTAGCAAAGCATCCGACTCCTTTGCCCGCTCTTCCTCAGACAGGTTCTTGTATTTATCTGCGTGTTTGGTATCATAGTGGCGACTCAAATTGTACTCCTTGAACACAGCGACCTGCGCACCACAAACTAAACACACAGCTTTACCTTTCACTTCTGTAAATAAATACTTAGCGGTCCATGTCTGGTTGAAAACGCGGCATTCAGTATCGATCTTTCTTTTTTTGCCGTTTGCGGACATTTCGAAGACTAGCCGGCCAGCATCACTCGTAGCTGTTCACGGCATGCGCGTTTACGTAAATAAATTTAAAAAACAGCAGCACCCTTTTCAAAATAAAAGCAACGGCCAACGGGCCGGATGTGGCCCGCGGGCCGTAAAATGCCTAGTACTGTGCTATGCCGTCAGAATATCAAAGGCAAGCTCATGACTCCTTATGGAAGCAAACCTTACACCATCGTGAAGATCAGAGGATCAATGGTGACAGCAGCTCGCCCAGGACATGAGATAACACGAAACTCCTCACACTTCAAACTGCTCCTACCTTCAGTTCCTATTGGATCTGACGGAGAGGATGATCTGGATCTACAACTTCCTGACCCACCAGATGAGGAAACTCATCAGCTCCAAAACGAGAATATCAACCCTGAAGGTCCTGTTCCAACCAGATATTCAATCAGAACAAACAGGAGACCACCACAACGTCTCATTGCTGAAATATGACTTAAAGAAGTCAAGAGACTGCAGATAGTTGAACAATTACAAAAAGGACATTTTTGCTAGTGACAAAGAAGACTAAGTCATTTAAGTTAAAACATTGAGGCATTCATTTCTTTATTTGATTACTAAGAATAAGAGACCTTTCTTACTGAAATTCTTATTTACATTTTGTTAATATCAAAAAGTCAATGTTCATCTGAAATAAGGGAGGGATGTAATGTTGTGACATACTCTTTGGTCCGGAGTTGTGAATACCCGGAATGTTATATGAGGGACACCAGTTATGATGTAGTACAGAGCGGGAATAAAGCACCGTTAACGATAATCGCTGTCTCCTGAGTTGTCTATAATAAATCAAGATACACATACAAAAGGACACCACTATACTATCTAGTTACTTTAAACCTTATAATGCGGAAATGTCATCATCAGCAGGCCATCACGTGTTTTCCGAAAATAACCGAGTGACACGAGTAGATTTTAGTCGAGACCGGCGGAAAGTTTGTCTCAAAACTCTGTGTGTGTAAAAAGACGATCCACAAGCAGAGACTTGTCTCACACAAATCACGTAAAATCACACATACAAATAATTGTTATGCTCACACAAATATTATTGAGACAAATCTAACCCCATAAAAGAGCTTCACCAATCCCCTGCTGGTAACCAGTCGCCACTGCATAGACACATTCAAATTCGAAAGCTTTATTGGCATGACCATAATGACAGTTACAACATGCATCTAGCCCATACAGCCCCCCAGGTGGTCTGATCCCCTCATGTTGTTGGAGGTGTGTGTATCTGAGCCTCTTACTGTGCTGTATTCTGACTCATGCTCCAGTTAGTGTTAACTGGTCGCACTACCATTTTTCCGCGCCAAGGGAAAAGAGTCAAAGTCTGTGCACGTTTGAAGTTCAGCTGGAAGCAGTTTCCAAAGATAACTGAATTTGCGGCTAGTGCTGAGAATTTTATACTCATTGTGCCTGAAAATTAATATACCTTTTAATTTTGACCACAATCTCAACTCTTAAAGGTGGGGTAGGTCATTTTGGAGAAACCAGTTCGAGTGCGCCAGAATTGGAAAATACACAGCCGAAAAAAATCTGCCACTTCCTTACAGAGCCCCTCCTCCAACACACACGAACGCGCACATGACCAATGAGGGCACGAGATAAGTTTGTGGACAGATGGAAAGCTGACAGGCAGGTAGGCCATCCAGTTATTTTAGCCGGGCCGGCTAAAATGATTGGTCGTGCTTTTTACAGTACTACGGCTTCCACAGATGACGTTTTTTTATGGATTTTTTGTCAAAGCACTTAAGATATTCATTGCTATCGGGATGTTAAGAGCATTCCATGGAATATAACAAAAAGTGTATCTCGAGCCGGTTTCTCAAACTTACCTACCCCACCTTTAACAGACTGCCTTCAGTCTGTTAAGAGTTGACCACCAGGTACTCCTATCCAAGCTGTGCTATTACAAACTTTCCTCACAAACTTTAGACTGGATAAAATTGTATTTGTTAAATCGCACCCACTATGTCTGTATAAATAACATTATCTCATCATCAAAAACCTGCACCATCTGATCTGCAGTTGATCAGTCCTCTTTCTCATAGAGCAATAAAAGAATGGAACAATATTCCCAATGAACTAAAAGGTAACGCTTATTTCTCCTGTTTTTTTTACGCCACATCGAGAAATGGATTGTATATAACCAATCATGCACACATTAGTTTATATTTCTGCGATTTGTATCGTTAATCTTATTTAAATGAGTTACTATATCTAGTCTTTTAATTTTGAAGTTAGAAATGTACATTTTATGTGAAGTGTATTAGTTTTAGAGCACTTGAAATAGTTGTGATTCCATATGTGTTAATGTTCTTATTGAATTGTGTGTGCTGTATTTTGTGTGGACCTGCCCAGGGACTGCAGGTGTAAATGAGCAAACTGCTATAATCTGATACAAAGCATCTTATCTCTTTGAGATTGATGTTCTTTTTGTTCATGGTCCCTGACAACTGAACCAATAAACTAAATTAAACAGAATTTCATCTCCATCTTTAAAAACATGTACATAAGACGCAGCTCCTCTCAGTCTCTCTCTTCAGCTGTGCTTCTAGTAGCTTCTCCACGGTGTCAGGCTGGGGTCCTCAGTCAATGCTGACTGAAAGTAAAACTACAAATACATCTCCATCTGAGAGGGTTGTAATAATTATTGGAAAAGATCGCTGCTATGTCCGGCTACACAACTTTATATTCATTTCTTGGACTTGTCTTTAAATGTAGCTTTTGTATTTGTGAATTCTCAAATATATGTAGTGCAAAATAGTGTGTAATTGTAATATTACTGCATTTTGTTGTCTTAGTACTTTGTGCAATGACCATAACAGTAATATCACTGTTTTTTTGAAACCCTTACCACTTTATCAATTGTATGTATTTCTTTAAAGATTGTAACGCTATTGGTGAAGTTACTGTGTGTAGTTATGTGAAAGAGAACTGGAGCAGCTGTACTGACACAGCACATCCAACCCACTGTCTTCAGTCTGCGTACAAATGACACGACTTTACACATTGGAAATGCGTGCAATAGATACGCAGAAGTCCGATTTTGCGTGCATATGATACGCTAACCATTCCCATTGACATCTGAGGCCCAGTTTTGCGTGCATATTATACCCCACGTTTCGTGTGCCTGCACCACTTGTTTTTGTCCGGTCGGGTCTTGGAAGACCGGAAGCTGTGTAGTTCATCAAAACATGTTCTTACTCAATACCAAGCCACGATTATTGTTTTCATTTTAAATCGTATAATGTCGGACTTTTTTTGCCGTCTGTGAGGAAAAGAAATAGGGCTCAGAGCTTCAGAATAATGAAATCTGTATTTTTTAAAATCTTTTTTTCCTTCTAATTTGTTATTCTTTTCTAAATAACACACTGTTATTTACTCAACAATAACACACAATTATCCTTGTTTTTATTTATTCGTTTAATTCTATAATCTTGGGCTTTTTAGCCGTAAATAAAGTCACCGGAAACAGACGTAGGCCTATAAGGGACATTTCGAGAATCATTGCGATACACGCGACAACCACAACCCACTGAACTGATTACCCAAGATCCTTAGCCGCAATGCACTTTGGGATATGGTGTTAATGCGATATGATATCCGAAAAACATTTCAGAGTTTAGGATGGCCGAAGACACTACACTACCCATAATCCTCAGCTATCGTTTGGGACTACAGTCCCGTTGCTTGACAAACCCCGTGATTCATCTTCAAGCTCTGGGATTGGATGTTGGAGTGGCAGTGCGCCAAGGTTACGCCGAGCGTCAAACAGCTCTTTGAAATGCAACGAAACCACGGCAGACTATCGAAAGCTGGACTCGAACGCCCCCCCAGAACTACACATGCTGGCTATTGTGTTTCGCACATGGGTTTCGCAACATGTTCTATAGCGGTCTCTACTGGGAATTGTAGTTTTAAAAGACGTTTTCGTTTTTCCCACAATTAGAAGTTGCCAGTATTAAACTGTGTACATCCCTGGAGGTTTAGGCGATAGGAAACACATTGGTGTGTACAAATTTAAAACATGTAATTAATAAATGGGTGAAAATCGCTTGTGTCCATAATGGGCAGCATTAATATATACCCACATGACAGCTCATTGTTACTTTGTAATTCTACTCCACTACAATTCAGAGGTTAACCTGGTATTTTTACTCCACTACATTTATTTTAGTTACTTTGCAGATTCTGATTAATGATGTGAAATATAAACAACCCTTAAAGCAGACTTTAGTTACACCTGAACTATGTTGAAGTTATGCAATGAATGAAAAACTTGGGTCACAGCTTCCTCAACAGTGCATTACAAGACATCTATCAATATGTGTGTATACCTCCACCATTAAACTGTCAAATTCTGCACATTTCTTATACTATCTACATACATAAGAGTATAATTAATGTGTATAATATCAGTTAAAATAAGTGCTTCAACATAGGCAGGAAAGCAATATATTAGACGTTAAGTACTTTGTCAGGCTTAATATTTATGTGTAGATATCCCAAAAGCTTTTTTCTTATTTAAAAGAAGACCTTAACCTAAAGTATTCTTTAATGTTTAAATAAAGGTTAATTAGTTTGTCTGTTTTGCACATCCTCATATTAATATCTTTGTACATCCGGCACTAAACTGTTTTATTGTAGAGATCACTTACAGTATCTTCTTGATTTTTTATATTCTATATTTCTATCATTGACCTTCTATTTTCCCCCTATGAAAGTATGTACTCTTAATATTTTTTTCATCAAATATAACATATTCAACAAAAAAAACATTATTCAACAAAAATAATTCAATAACGTGCTTTAACCACTAGGCGGTGCACACAAGGTACACACAGCATACTAATAATAACTTTGTATTATTAGTGTAGGACACTTATGTATGTATAACATCTGAAGATGTGTAGTTTTATTCATGTTTTCACATATTTTACAGGATATTGCTATGTTATTTCACATGTTTTACTTCTACACATTAATATCTGATTTGTAAAACATCACAGACAGAAAGGTATATCTGTCATTTAATGGTAAGCTATTGAAATTGTGATTCCATAGATGTGTCTCCCATCACCCAAAAACCCTGACTATTCTCTCAACTCAGTATTTACATTCTTATATTCAAAGAAAATCAGTAATATCTTTAAAAACTACAAGTCCTTTTCTATCAGCTGTGCACCGTTATGGTGTAAATATAACCTATCTACCAATTGGATCAAATATAAAAGTCAGCCGAATTAGTGTTGATACTGCAAGGAGACGTATTGTGTGAAGAGAAATGGAAGATGTTGTTTAATTGCTGATATATTTATGATCCACGTCACATATTCAGTTTCGGCGGCATTTCTTCCAGTTTGTCTAGAAGTCTTCTAATCAGGGCTCTATAAATAAAGAACTACGGCAGATGTGTAATATTTAATGCAGCCGAACCGTGTATTACAATGCCGTTATGTGATGACTTCCAAAGAGAAAAGCAAGCACACTCGGAATAAAGTATTATTTTCTTTTTTTAAATGTTTTTCGGATTTCATATCGCATTAACACCATATCCCAGCGTGCATTGCGGCTAAACAATCCAATCACCGAGCTTCTAGCTGAGGATCTTGGGTAATCAGTTCAGTGGGTTTGTGGTGTGTATCGCAATGATGCTCGAAATGTCCCTTATAGGCCTACGTCTGTTTCCGATGACTTTATTTTGAAATTCAGTTCCTGAGGAACGGCTAAAGCCCAAGATTATAGAATTAAACGAATAAATAAAAACAAGGATAATTGTGTGTTATTGTTGAGTAAATAACGTGTGTTATTTAGAAAAGAATAACAAATTAGAAGGAAAAAAAGATTTTAAAAAATACAGATTTCATTATTCTGAAGCTCTGAGCCCATTTCTTTTCCTCACAGACGGCAAAAAAAGTCCGACATTATACGATTTAAAATAAAAACAATAATCGTGGCTTGGTATTGAGTAAGAACATGTTTTTATGAACCACACAGCTTCCGGTCTACCAAGACCCGACCGGACAAAAACAAGTGGTGCAGGCAAGAAACGTGGCGTATAATATGCACGCAAAACTGGGCCTCAGATCTCAATGGGAATGTTTCGCGTATCATATGCACGCAAAATCGGACTTCTGCGTATCTATTGCACGCATTTCCAATGTGTAAAGTCGTGTCATTTGTACGCAGACTGAAGAGAGTGGGTTGGCACATCACATGCCTCTGATCAATATGTTCACCAATATCAAATGGATTGTTTAACCAACACCGCGGGCATAGTGGGGTCAGAACGTGGAACAAAATGCTCTCTCTATTCACTACTGAACATTCTGCTATCTGATTCTGGAACATGGAGGAAACAGGAAACTGTCCGTCACATTTTGTTTGCTTTTTTAAATCAAATGTATTCTATATTAGGTTTTGCCTCAACGACATGGACGTCAGAGATTTTAAGGTTTGTTTCTCAGACGCTACTCTCTGTTCCCCCAGGAGAGAGCTTTGAGCGGTAAAACATGGGGGTTGCTGAACATCACAATTCTCAACCATACGAGAGGATAGAAGCTCAGCTGCTGGGCCCTGAAGATTGGACAGTGTTGCCATGGGAGACCGTCTGCTTATGTTTGAGGCTGTGCTCTGAACGATCTACATCATGTTCACATGTTATAAACACTCTGCATCCAATCATAACACTCAATTATAATCCTAATGACGGCTTCACTATAAACTACACATCTACATCTGAAAATCCAGCCACTCAAGTGAGTATTTCGAGTTTCTGCTGCAGCATTAGACTAAAGAAATGCAGGACGAGCCCCCCCCCCTCCCCCCCTCCGTAAGAAACACATTCGTTTTTAAGTGGCATATACAGAACTTGTTTAATGTATTGATTCATAATATCCTTTTGGGCTTGAACACACCTCACTGTGGGGGAGGGAACAGGGGGGAAACACTCATTTTAAGTAAGGGTCGATTTGCTTAGGATGAATGAACTTGGAGTTTAAAGATGATACAAAATTCAAATAAAATAAAAATACATAATAAAATATATCTGATAGAAAAAATGTGATTCTATTCAGCATGGCTTTCCAATAATAGTTCATAATAAGACTTTATTAGCGTGTCAGCAGCTGCAACTCATGCATCACTTCCTTCTGAACACAAGAAACAAAGTCGGAGGCCTCAGACTTCATTTCCCAGCACGCTCAGCTATCATTTTTGCAAACTTTTATTACCATCCTTTCAGAAAAAGGGATTCACCTCTCTGTCACATTGTCAAACATCTCAACATAAACGCAGTGTGGTGTTCATGGGTAATGGGACAGTAGGTCATCAACTGGAATGTAGATAAAGAAAACCAAAAAGACACAAATAAGGCCTTCACAGGACACAGTCAGGATGTAAAGTTCATCAGAAACAGCCCGGCTCTGCTATCAGAGGATCATCCTGTTGGAAATGTATCAATTCAACATAATAACAAACTAAGTTAAACTCTTTCTGGAGGGTCCTTCGGCGTATTCATGCGAGGAACAAACACATTCCAAGGGTGAGGTTTGAATTGGTACATTCATAAAATAAGGGCTGCTAACAGAACAGAAGGTGACGTTGATGTGAATTAGAAGGCTCAGGTGCAAATGTGCTCATAATGTCCCCCCCCCCCCCCACACACAACATAAGACCTGAGGAATTACAAAATAAAAGCCCTGAATGAAAGCAAAGCATATCATGATGTGTACATGGAATGATTGTCTGCTGCATGGACATTTCAGAAAACAGAAAGCAACGGCCCTAATTCAAAGCTAGTTACTTGGTGTGTGTGTGTGTGTGTGTGTTTGAGAAACCCTGAGTGTGTAACAAAAAGGGAAGGTAGAAAAAAAACTCTGCTTCTCTGTCCAGCCAAGACAAAGTGAAACCAAAGAGCTGGGACCGCTTTAAAAGACGTTTTCAAGACCTAAGATGTTAGTCTTCAATTAAAGGTCTTTTCAAATGGATCATGCTTTCATTTAAAATGACCACTTTTTCTTTGTCAAGATCACTTCAGATCACTGCTGACTTTTGGTCACCATGGATACGTCATGGTTAAACAAATTCCACCGTTAAACTGGAGAAAAATGTTTTTGTTTGTACTCTAGGGGGGACAAGAGGCTATCAGGTAAGACGGAGCAGATTATCAAGATGCAGCAAAAACACAACAAAGATGTGTGTGTTACGAAGAAAGAGATAAAACCCTAAAGATGCTGTTTTCATTTCAGTGGCCTGTTGCAACCAGCAAAGATCATATGACTAAGATTATTTGAGTATTTGAGTTATATGATCCATTTGCACACATGTGATCAGCTGCCTCTCATCCCATACTCTTTCTAATTTGCCTTTCCCCTCTGCTGAGAAGCCAGAACTTCTTCACCTATCAAATATTGCTTGGTTTTTACTATTTACCAAAACATTTTATTTAAAATTAACCATGACATACTGTACACTGTTCCATTTCATGTAGAATGTCACATATTTGTCCATCTTGCACAATAAGAAAAGTGGAGAAGCTATGGGAATGTTGCAGTGGGAGATCAAAGCGGTTATGATTAGGTTATTTCTCAAATGAACTGAATAGGAAAATAAAGACCTTCACAATAGTGAGAGTTCAATCATTAGTTTTCTGTAAATGATTGGCTTTTCAGCTTATTAACCTTTCAACTATATCCCATTGGCTGATAACAGGCTCCAGTGTTTAACATCACTGATGAATGAAGCACTGAATCAAGATGAAGAATAAAATGTTAGACGTTATGCAGCTCCTGGTTCTGAGCGACAGAATGTCACAAGAACAGTGGGAGCATTAAAGAGTCAGCTTCTGATGAGATCAGCTCAGTCCATTCACCCTCACTGACTCCACACGCTGCTCACACACTGAATCAAACACCATGCTTTGTGTTAAACGGCTGTGTGACAGAGCGGATCACAGTGTGACTGACTCCGCCACTGACAGCCGCAGCGGCGACACACACACACACACGTTTTGCTATTTTTGTGAGGGCCATGACCCAAGGGCAGGTTGTGAGGACATTTTTTTTGTGACAGAACGACTTGTTTCTCAATAAGTGGACCTCACAAGTATAGCAATACAAACACACACACACGACAAACATTTCCTGCTCTCTTCCGTTCGTCAATAAATAGGCTAAGGTTAAATCATCCCTAAAACGTCCCTTTTCCCCCTCCCTTTCTGTAGCGCGACCATGAGTGCACGCTTGTGAGTCTACAATTATTTAAACATACATTTAACTATATTACACGATACTTACGTGACGGGCAGCGAACGGAGTTTCGCCGCCGTCTCCCCAGCAAAGGGAATGTGGAAAATGAGTTAATTGTGTAAACTGTTGACGGTAAGCCTGTGGGGAGGGGCTATGGGTTCAAAAGGGACGGTGTTGGCCCTGGAAGAGTCATTCGGGAGATTGTTGCAGTGAAGGCAACAGCTAGGATGTGTTTAGAGGGATAGACAACCTCATTTGGTCAACTTTGATTTTGTTTATTTAAGTTATACTGTTTCCCTTTTGTCAAACAGTATATCTTTTTTTGTGGCTGTTATAACGTTTTTGGAGCTTAATTCAACCGACTAAGCCTATGTTTGCAAACGGACAAATAGAACCCCGTCACAGGCTGACTCATTTAAACAGAGAGAAGAAAATAAAAGGCTAAAGCTCCTCCACTGCTTCAAGCTGTTGTCTCAGAGCACAGCACGAGCGTTAGTGTGGCAACAACTCACTCTATTAGAAACATTTCCTCCAGTGTTATCACATGTACCTGTCCTTATTATACAGTAGAAGATGCTGTAATGTAGCTGTGTGTGTGTGTGTGGGGGGGGGGGGGTCACATTGCTAATCAAGCATAATGTACATTTCCGCAGAACTAATGGTGACTAATGCTGAGCTGCCGTCAGTGAGACGCTGCACCTCCTCAAGCTCCTCCATCACTGGAGGGGTCTGATGTGATGTTTAACGGGGGGGGGGGACAGTAACAGCAGTCAGTAACATTAACAAGCTAAAAGGTCTGGGATTCATGTTAGAGAACGGGCAGGAAGTAGCAGAGTGACTGTTCTGTGGAAGCCAACATGATACAGTGTTTCTCAGTTAAGGAGGCAGGGGCATTTAGGAATGAAATACTGTCTCTAATACAACGCTGATGTTGAGAGGTAATAAAGGCCAGAGCCACTATTGGAGAATTTACCGTAGACTGACTAAATGTGTTAAATACCACATTTACACTGAACATACATTAAAATGACAAAAACCTTATTTATTTCAACCAACATTATGTGTTAGGAGCAAAGCGGAGTGTTAAAGGGAACTGAGGTATATTAGCATGCATGTCATGTAAACACATTCCATCACATTCACTCCACAGCCAGAAGAAGCACAGTTTGAACCAGCATGTGACAGACAGGTGCGCTCCCCTTTTCTTCGTCAGCACATTTCAACCAACCCTCTCCCAGGAGACAATAACTGTTTCAGGCTTCATCGACATGGCAGGGCACAACAGAAAATGTTCCTAGAACTCATCGGAGCTCTCAGGATGGTAATGGGCCCGAAAGCTTGGACTGGTGGTATTTAGGCACCTCTCCCACTCATACATACATAAATAGGTTGGCATACATTCAGTAAAAGCATTTTTTAAATGAAGGATACTTTATCAACATGGGGGGACATGGAGTTAGCGCAGGTCTTCATCTTTCTTCCGGAAACAAAAGAAAGGTTCCTCTGAGCTCACGGCCGCTGGTCCATGCAGTCTGAACAGGATGTACTATGTTATTTTCTAAGTACTTTCATACTAACCCCTAACTTGGTCCGTCTCGTATTTAAAACCACGGTTACAAATGTTTGCAACGCTTTGGGAGTATTTCTTCTTCCATGGGTCTCAAAAAGATCATGAACAATACAACACACCAAAGTCTGTGTGAACAAAGTCCATTTCAATTCACATCTACAAAGTGCATCTTTCTAAATATGTGTGTGTGTGTGTGTGTGTGTGTGTGTGTGTGTGTGTGTGTGTGTGTGTGTGTGTGTGTTTCTAAAGCGTGTAAGGTGCAGGTAGGCAGCTCTGTGATGATTTGAAGGGAAGCTTAAGAGTGAGGGAGACTCACAAATGTTCCCCAGCAGTCTGTCGGCCGGGGTGGCTAAAAGTCGCTGAAAGGGGGGGTGGGGCACTTATACTATTTTCTCTTATAGGAAAAAAGAGGCCAATTTACAAGTCCACTCTGCTCTCATGAGGTATGGTGCAGGTGGAGACCAATCACTGAAGCTTTTGGAAGCAGGAGCACTTCCTGTCAGAGGCCTGTTGGTCCTCAGCTCAGACTCACAGCCCAAGCAAAGGCTGAGCAGTGGGTGAAGTTATAGGTCCACCTCTGGGGGCTGTGGATGAAAGGAAGAGAAGTTCTTCACCCACTGCTGCGATAAGGTCGATTCTCAGTGAGGAGCCCCCCTAGTTATTATTGAATGTGGGAGAAATAGATTGATGGCCGTGGTGCAGGGGTGTTGCTCCGCTGAAATACTTCAGACAGTAGTGAACCATGAAGAGACTCATATCTCGTAGGTTTAGAATCCCTCTTGGTGGAGGGTTCTACGCCCGACTCGCTGGGTGAATTCTCGGTTAGGAGGTTGAGTTTCCTCCTTTAAATAAATTCTGGACCCAGGCGAGGGGCGTGGCCTGATGTCAGGAGTCATCGTCTGTGTCCTCGATCAGAACCTTGGTGTCCCGGGTCTTGGATCTGGAATGGGAAAGAGGCAGAATGTGTTTATATGAAGCTACAAGTCAAATGGGTGCAGAGTGGCTTGTGACAACAACAAAATATCTGCCCCCCCCCCCCCCCCCCCTCATCACTGCACCCTCTCTTCTCCTTTTCTCTCTATTTCCTAACAACTACTTATTGATTTGCATTTTAGTTTTAACAAACCCAGACTGAACCCTGACGCCCTCACCAACACTGACGGCTCCATTGTCCACCCCTCCACTCACGACCGTCACTTGAACTCCCTCATGAAGACCAGATCTCCCCCTAAGGAGCGTCCTCCCTCATCCTGATCCATGCCTTCATCCAGACCTGATACTGCAGCAGCATTCTTTACGGTTCACCTGCCTACATCCTCAATAAACATCAATATGTCCAAAAATCAGCTGCACACAGGCTAACCTCCCTGACGCTCTGACGACCCCCCCTCCAGCTCTAAGGTCCCCCCCCCATGTTGCTGAGTGTTGTTGGACTCACTGAGAGGCCAGCCTCGGCCTGCGTAGACTCATGCTGTAGCTCCTCTTCCAGTTCTTCTTGCCCTGCCGGTTCCGGACCCCGTCCTCCTGGTCCATCATCTGCTCCAGCAGCGTTTGGTCGTCTGCATTGAGCGGAGCCACGCTGATGTCTCTGACGGCCCTGAACTCACCACAGTTATTCAGGTGTTCGTTCTCCAATCGGAAGAAGTTCCACACAAAACGTCTGCGAAGTACAAACACTGACTGTCAATAAAAAAACGGGCTACTTACTAAATATTTGAACATTATTGAGTAAAAGTGGTCCACATCCTGAACCAAAGGTCACATACTGTATCAGCAGTCACTTATATTTTCTTCTGATTGAGAGAGTACATTGGTCATTACTTGACAGGAAAACAGATCAGATAGAAAAGATAAGACATCTTGGGCTTTGGAAGATTGATCAGACAATACAAGTGATTAGGGCTCTAGGAAACATTCAGATAGTTTACTGAATAATGGACCAGTAAGAATAATTGCAAGATTAAGAAAGAAAGAGGCAAAAGAAAAGAAAAAGGATGAAGACAGAAATCTTTAAAGATATGATGACTGTGTCTACCTAAAGACCTCCATCGGGGCCAGCAGAGTGGCCAGGATGTCGGAGATGCCGTCCAGCCCAGAGATTGTGCTGAGGGACACGGTCAGAATCCAGGAGAAGCGCAGCAGCACATCCTCCACTATGGCACTGTAGTAATAGGCCTGG
Organism: Dissostichus eleginoides; assembly: GCA_031216635.1. Taxonomy (NCBI): domain Eukaryota; kingdom Metazoa; phylum Chordata; class Actinopteri; order Perciformes; family Nototheniidae; genus Dissostichus; species Dissostichus eleginoides. The sequence continues at coordinate 31,729,546 of CM062276.1, read as the reverse complement.
GGGGAGAGAGGATGAGGAGGAGAGCAGTTTTAACACATCATCACAGGACGGGTTATATTGTCAGGGGCTCGCGCCTCCTCCTGTGAGGAGATACCTTATGTGGGTACACTATCTCCTCTCTCAGGAAGGTATTCTCTCCTGCGTTCCGGTCAAACAGGCCCCAGTCCATCTTCAGATCCCAGATCAGTGTGTAACAGGAGCTGACCACCAAACAGCCGATATACAGGTAGAGGAAGATCTGTGCGTCAGCGTGGGCTTCAGCTGAGGAGAGACAGAGGGGGGGTGGTATCAGACAGCTTCCACAGCAACAGGTTTATAAGTTTAAAAATGTCCTATTTGTTTTCTGATAAAGCAGACTATTGTATTTGTACTTAATGAAAAGAAGACAGCTATAAGCAGGACCATCAAAAACCATCCCAAGCCTTTACCCTCTACATACATCTGCTAACCTGCTGTTCTACATGACAGCAAAATATACCTATACTTAATATACAATGTCCAAACAAGTGTGCTGAAGCACAAGTGAGAAATAAACTATATTATGTATGCAATAACATATTGCTGTCAGTGTGTTTTGGACTTTTGTTCGCATTGTCTACGGCTTCAGTGGTCATATAGAATTCTTAGCTGTAGATGTGATGAGTGGCAAACATGTTTAAGTAAATAAGAGATGAAAGAATTACAATTCAGACGCATTACCCGATATTATTAATTAATTATATAATAACAGCACAAGCACACCTTTGCACAACATGGAGTCATGGTGCGGGGAGTGACATGCGTCATGTTTCATTGAGATGGACTCATACCCTCCCAGAAATGTGAAGAAAAACGTTCTTTGAGCTGCAGGAAGGCCAAACTTGAATAAAAAGGCCTTTTTAGTGTGACAGGGAATATTTGTTTTGTATTCAGGGCACGGAGTAGGAAATGACTCTGTTGTTGCATGAGTCTTTTGAAATTAAGGTTTCTCAAAATATATTGCAAAGCGGATTTCTTTTGAAAAACATATAACCACAAACCATCACTAGGTGGCACCACACAACATGTATTGGGACCAAAACACTTTTTTTGTTGTTCTTATTATTTATTTATATAATTAATTTATATTTCTGTATGATTATTGTATTATTTGTGTGTGAATTGCTATTGCCATCTATTTGGGTATTTCTCCTGTGCTAAATTAGAAAAACGGAAATGGGAAAATAAAAACAGGAGGGGGCTCCGAAAACAGGAAGACCTTTTACAAAATTATGTAAAATTATAAAACTACCATAAGCGAAAATGATAAATAAAGGTCTTTCTCCAATAAAAGCATGTTTAAGCTTAGCTGTCTGTGCATTGAACAACACACGTGTTGTGTACTAATATCTGCAGTCTACCTTTATGTGTGCTGTATAGGGCAGCAAAGGTGACAACAAAGAAGGAAGTGGAGTATTTCCCAGCGTTCACAAGGTGAGGGAAGGCCCGTTTGGTGTCGCGGTAACGGCGCAGACACTGCACGAACCGGAACCAAGCAGGAAGACACTGGATCACTGCTCGCACTCCGTATGAGTAAGAGTTACACACATCTCTACCTGCAGGAGAGGGGACACAGACATGTGGTCAGGAATAGCTGTAGGTCCATCGTCATTGGATCCGGCTGCCAACCTTTCACTGTTCACTCTCACCCTCACTGCTGATGAGTCCATCATGTTTTTTCCAGTCTAGTTCAAAGCTGTAGAAACAGATCATATACTCCAGGTCCATCAGAACGACACCCAGAGAGTTCAGCTGGTCCGCCAGCCAGAAGTCTGCAAAGCCAACACGATGGAAGGGAGCAGTCACCACTCGAAACTGTGGAGGGGGGACAGAGGACAGAGAAGAGATATTAGCAGTTTCCTTCACAATCGTACTGGATAGATAGAATTGGGAGGGACGAAACCCTCTTTAATGGTCACACATGCAGAGCACACAGCACACACAGTGACATTTGGCCTCTGCATTTAACCCATCCTAGTACTACGAGCAGTGGGCAGCTATTGTACAGCTACCGGGGAGCAATGGGAGTGGGGGGGGTGGGGGGTTGTCCGGTGCCTTGCTCAAGGGCACCGCGGCAGGGCCCAGGAGGTGGACTGAGAACTCTCCAAGTAGCAGTCCACACTCCATATTTAGGTCTGGTCGGGGACTTGAACCGGCGACCCTACGGCTCGCAGTCCAAGCCCCTACTGACTGAGCCACTGCCGAACAATACAGGGACAGTAATTAATATTTGTGGTAACCATACATAAAGATGGATTGCTGTATCGAATTATTGATCAATGATCCAATATTATCAATGCAAAGTCAAAACCTTAATACAAATAGTCAACTTTAACCTTCCTAATCATTCAAACATTGCATAAACATGACAAATGTTGCACTTTATAGTGAGCAACAGGAGGTCTTTTTTTTCTTTAATTACCGCTGAATATGAATAGACTGATGTTTCGTTCAGTGCCATTGTCACAGGTGTATAAAAGTGCTGAGGCACATATTGGGTCAAAGTGGCCAAAGCTCTGCTGACTCAATAACTGCAGAGTTCCAAACCAGCTCTGTATTGTTGTCCAAATAATCGATATAATATGTAGCGGCCAAAATCATATAGAACTAAAACAGCCGCTGAGGCACCAGTTAGCGAATCTTACGCAGGGCAATGATCCAGGTCCAGACAAGAATCTCCGTTGTGCATTTTATTATGATCCAATATCATTGACAATGAACAGGTTTCCTATGGTTTGTTCCTTAAGCCTTTCCTATGGCTTTCCTGTCTTGTGGCTAGAAAACCCTGGTAACTAGTGCTCTGGCTCCCTCCACCACCTGTCTCCCATATATACAATTACACCAGGTGCTCTAATCACCCAGTGCCCAAACATAGAAATGACTTTAACTTACGACAATAACTAGGAATACATTTACTATAAACAGCAGGGAAATAAATGTTAAACTATTAAATAATTATGCTCCAACATAATATGTATAAGATATTTTATTATTATTGGTCCCAAATTGGGAAATGTTTTGGTTGCAGCAGCGTGTAAAACAAGTATTGTACATCATTAGGAATAAAAAGGAGTGGAAAATAAACAATTATACAATATAAACATCTCAAAATACAAGATAAAACCGAATTAAAAGAACACAAAATGTGAAATGTGTGATGCTGACAGTTCCAGTAGTGAGGACTGTGTCACACCTCAGTGAAACCTGCTCCTTTACATTTTGTCAGGTCAACCAATGATTAATTCATTGGCTTTAATTCCTTTTAATAGAAATTGAGGAGGTAATTGGTAAATAGCGCAAAATAGGGCACTGAACTTTGAACATGGTGAACTGTTCACCCTTTCTGCATGCAGGAGACACGTTTTGCTTGCCAACTGAGGGGTTTCTAGATAGTAAAAATAGAACTCTAAATTAATGAAAGCAATCTGAAGCGGCCCTATTGACTCGGGCACACACACTGCGCTGATATCCGGCGGACGGATTGTGTGTGTATTTTGTGAAGTATATTGTTAACTTAATTTCTCTTTGATTTCATTTGGCAAAAAACTTTGTTGATTTCCCCCTATCCTTGATTATGAAATAGTGTCACACCTAAATGCAATGTAGGTATATGGTTTAAATCTGCTGCTTCATGTTCATAGATTAGGAGCTGCAGAATGCTTAATGTCAAATAAGAAATAAACAGATTGCATCAAATGGTAAACTAAATATTTTAGGCTATTTACACGATTAGTACTCTCTCTCAAACCCCGAAAACAATATCATTTTCTGCATCAATTATACTTTACAGTTACACAAAGATGAACAATGGTGAGAAAAAAAACGGATTTTTGTAAAATGTAATTGAGTAATTTACTGTACCAAGAGTTTTAGGAGCCAGAAGCGTGACTTGTAGTAGCAGGTCTTGAAGGGATTGATGAGGAAGAGGAAGAAGAGGCCGTAGAGAGCGAGAGGGTTAGCCTGCATTGGTACCAGGATGCTATCACTGAAGAGGCAGGACAGCAGGCTCACACACCACAGCACCCCCAGCAGACCTGCAATCTACACACACACACACACACACACACACACACACACACACACACACACACACACACACACACACACACACACACACACACACACACACACACACACACACACACACACACACACACACACACACACACACACACACACACACACACACACACACACACACACACACACACACACACACACACACACACACACACACACACACACACACACACACACACACACACACACACACACTTTATCAGCATTAAAATCATATCTTTCCATATAATTCGATAGTGTTGTGATTGTTGGACAGAAATATGATTTGCTCGGACCTCAAACAGATGTTGGTGTGACAGGTTGTTTCGGGGGTTGAGTTCAAATATGAGCACATGGTTAACTCCTGCCTGCCTCCAGCCGTAGGTGTTGATGCCTGAAAGAGCAGAACAGTGGCTCATGCATTAATAGGATAAACACAGCTTCCTTCTTTAGGCCTTAGGCTTTTTTCAATTCTCAATTTGTTGCCTCCTCGACTCCTTAGCTCACATGTGTCAAACTCAAGGCCCGGGGGCCAAATCAGGCCCTTGGAGGATTTAATTTCGGCCCGCAGGATAATTTCTAATTACTATTAGATCTGGCCCTCCGGTATATTGCACACACACCTTCACTCAATCCTGAGGACTCCCTCAGCTCAGAGCCTGAGCCCAAACATTGATGAACTTGCACCCAAGATGAGATGCCAAGTATCTGGCTTGAACTAGCATCACAGAGCAGCAAACTGAGTTTCAATGTTTCCTTCTGCACTTTCTTTCTCACGACAACAGGGCATGTTTGGTTTTCTCTTTGAGGGAAATTGGTTTTTTGAAGCTGTTGTTGGCCTGTGGAAAAATGTAATCATAAGAAATGACTCCGGAAAAGCTGCAGATAGAGCCATAAGAAATGAATGCAACTGATTATTTAATGTTTAATGTTGTTTTTATAGGCAATAATTTAAGCTTTGTTAGTCCCAGGTTTAATATGTGCAATAAGTTCATTTCAATAAGTTCTGCAATAAACATTGAACCAGTCCGGCCCTCGACTAGTACCAATTTTTAAATTTTGGCCCACTGTGTATTTGAGTTTGACACCCCTGCCTTAGCTGGTAGCTTGTGAGACGGAAATCAAACTCAGCCCACAATCTGAAGGACATCAGATTCCTAAAGTGCATCTGGAGGAGCGGTAGTGAGGATGGAGGAGGATATACCGGTGTATTCTCTGTAAGTATTTCCGGCATCAATTATGTTTAAAAGAGGCCTGGCACACTGGAATAATCACAGACCCTGTCAGGTCTCAGCAAATGTAACTGTTCCCCTTGTAACCATAAGTTGTAATTATTTAAGATGATCAAATGTGCGATCAAGCTTTCTTCATGTTTATGTAGTGCCTCGTAAGAAGCTGTCCTAAGATTCATCAATGACATTTCTTCTGGATTTTTCTTGTGTTTTTAATTAATCTGCTATAATCATGACTAGAGGCCTGTACTACGAAGCCGGATTTTGGCTTAGCGAGCTAACTTCATGGAAAACTCTGGGTTTCCGGTCCTACGACGCTGGTTCTCTTCTTACCGGGCTAGATATCCATGGTAACTTATGCTGAACGGCAAACCTGCTCCGGAGCAGGTTAGGTTCCAGGATAAGAGATCAACTCAGTGAAAGCACCGCCTGCTGACCAATCAGAGCTCAGTGTGCGGAGTTTAAAGCGATCAAGTCATATTACAGGATAAAGGAAATACAGAAAAACTGCCGTTGCAGGAAAGACGGCCGGCAAAAATCTACTGACTGTGTGAACGTGAACATGAATAGAATATCACCTCCCATCTTCAGAGCAATCTGACTATTATAACATTAGCGTTAAGAAAGCTTACTTAAATATCTGCCACAACATAAGTAACCAGATCAAAGTAACATTACGTACAGTCCGCGGCACTGTGAGTGCAGACGTCGATGTGTCCCATTATCATTCATATCACATCATAATGTATCATATATTTCCTTATCTGAGTCAGCTTCTTGAGCCGTATCTGGCCGTGCAACACTCACAGTGTCACATACTGTATGCAGAAGTATTATTTTAAGCAACACATTAAGTTGAAGAAACACTCGAGTCAAATGTAATTAAAGTCAGATCCACTCGTGTCTTAGACGGGGCAGTGATATCATAAACCTGTTAATGTACGCATTCAAACACTTTTTCTTTTACCAGCTGTATTCACCTTGCAGGTGCAGCTATGTGGCTTTGATCCTGGATAAAGTGTTTAAGTCATGGATGTTTAAAGTTTAAAGTCTTCATATTTGTCTAATATTATAGTTCACTTTTCATTCAGGAAGTATGATGCGCTGCACTGTCAGTACGCTTCTCCATGTTTGTGATTGTTCAAATGTTGCTAACCCCGCCCCTTTCATGTGAACGCGCACATAACTAGATAGGGCACACCGGGCTTGAGTTACCAAGTTGATAACCGGCGTCGTAGGACCGCTTAGCGAGAGCGCGTTTGTTTTGGATTAGGTAAGCCGGGTAACTCAAACATATCCAGGGTCTGTTGAACTGGATTCGTAGTACAGGCCTCTGGTGTACAAATCCAGCTGCTAACGTCTGCTAACTGTGTCTCTTTATTTGCACAATTGGCTACTTTATATACAAACATGTGTAGTGCTTTACACAATAAAATATTATTATTATTATTATAAATTGCTTTAATATACAGAAACTTGCCTGGATTTAATTGTATAATTTCTTTGTGTGTATGTGTGTGAATACCTAACAGGAAGAGGAATTCTATCAACAGGAAGCCTCCTCTGTAGATCCTGATCATAGGCCAAACATCAGCAGTGCGGATCACCACAGCCCCTTGTGAGAGAAAAGCATATCACTTTACCAACCATGTGTAGAACTAGTTTTAAACATTCAAAAAACTGTTGTGACTATTTTTCCAAAAATTATCTTTAGATAATGTCCCATTTTAAAGCAGGCCATGCTGTTTCCACATAGGGCTGGGGACCATCACCTTATAATATCCATATTTTAAAAATCGTTATATCACAAATGTGGTTTCATGATAAATGACAGTAAACATGATATGAGAAATTCTCCTTATATAAACGTTTTGTTTGATTGTCATCACATCTTCCAGCCCTATTTCCACATATCATGTTGCTGTGGCAAACGGCCATCAATTTGACTATAACAAGTTGAGTCAAAAATAAAAACCATTAACATATAAGTCATGAAAAACTAATATTCCTAAACTCCAGTGTGGTTATTTTCAAGGAAGGAAGGAGAGAGGAAAGATGGAGGGAAGGAAGGAATAAAAGAAGGAAGGAAAGAGGAGAGGAAAGGAAGGAAGGAAGAAAGGAAAGAGGAAAGATCGACGCAAGGAAGGAAGGAAAGAACGAGGGAAGTAAGGAAGGAAAAAAGGAAGGACAGAAGGATATAAGGAGGGAAGGAATGAAAGAAGGCAGGAGGGAAGAATGCAGGAGGGAAGGGGGAAGATAGGTAGGAAATAAGGAGGGAAGGAAGCAAAGAAGTAACAAAGGCAAGAAGGAGGGAAGGACAGAAGGAAGGAAATAAGGAGGGAAGGAAGCAAAGAAGTAACAAAGGCAAGAAGGAGGGAAGGACAGACAGAAGGAAGGAAATAAGGAGGGAAGGAAGCAAAGAAGTAACAAAGGCAAGAAGGAGGGAAGGACAGAAGGAAGGAAATACGGAGGGGAGGAAGGAAGGAAGTAAAAAAGGAAGGAAGGAAGTCAAGAAGGAGGGAAGGAAGCAAAGAAGGAACAAAGGAAAGAAGGAGGGAAGGAAAGAAGGAAGGAGGGAATGAAGGGAGGGAGGGAGGGAGGAGGGAGGACTTGTGCTAGAGGAGTACCTGTAATGACCACTGTGACCATCAGCACCAGGAACACTCCACAGTACAGCCCCACTCTGAAGGTGGTCCAGGCAGGAGCCGGCTGAGGGGACACCACAACACTCTGAGCACATTTTACAGCATTATACATACATGTGATCATTAAATAACATCACTTTAATGCGCATAATGCTGTCTATCAGTGGGGAGACCACTGCAGGTGTCCTCTTATCATATTGTATCATGATTATATACAGTACAATTGCAGTGTAAGTTGAGAGATGTAAAGGTTAGACTTGTATGTTTGTTTTTGGGTCAAATAAAAGAGAGAGTCGTTTTTTGTTAGAAAATCCATTCTGAAGTAGCATCAACATTCAAAATGATCAGATCAAAAACATCTAACTGTAGATTGTGTCTAACTTTTGGGACAACAGATATCCATTTAAGGGTCACTGCTAAAAGTTGCTTTATTTGACTAAAACAGGACAACAGCAGCATGTGCTTTGATGTCCTTCACAGAAGCAGTTCAAGTGAATGCAGAGGATGACGAGTTAGTGAGCAGAACCTATGAGTTGATACTGTGTGTGTGTGTGTGTGTGTGTGTGTGGTGTGTGTGTGTGTGTGTGTGTGTCAGACCTGTGCAGCTCCCAGGGGGGGGACCCTCAGTCTCTTCATGGCCCTCTGCCTGTCACCGCCTTCCAACTCTGTTGTGACCAATGCCTGAAACACAGAGAGGCTGTTGATGTGTCCTAGCTCATGTCTTTTCTACATAAACATGTTGTCACGGCCGCACATTGATTCAAGGTGTTTTTTCTAAACTGTAATGGCAGGGGAAAAGGTTTAAGGCATGTTGTTTATCATGAAATGAAATGAACTATGACACATGTATATTATCCTCGCAACTGCAGTTGTTAATGTCCACTGTTATGTACGGTTTGAGGGTGTGGGTCTGCAAGCCTCATCTGCATATTCACCTTTCGTGGTGCGCCCAGAGGCTTTTTAGTGGGCGCGTCACCGGGACGCCAGGGGCTGGTTCTCACGGGAGGAAGAAGTGTGTGTGTGGCGAATGCGGGTATTCAGCGGGATATTTAAGTTTCCTCAGCATGTATACATAGGTTAAAATGCAACGGGGAAGTAACTGAAAGTAACTGAATGTGGATATTGCATCGACCGACCTGGAAGCACGTCTCCGTGGAGAGAATGCGCCACAGATAGAGAGAGAGATTCTCTCCAACACAGGGTGAGATCGCTCCTTTGTGCCACGCCGATCATCGTGTTTTCCTTTTTTGTGGATTATAGCCTAAATAGGTCTACAAAGATTTCCGTTTTTTGCTGCCGACGGGCGCAGGAGCAACAGCTTTTTTTCAATGAACTATAGTGGCCTGGATTAGGCAGTAATGACCATTTCGGTTTATCGCTGAGCTGACTTTGTTGAGTTTTGTTTGTGTCTTGCTTGGCTGGAAAACTGTCAATATAATTGAATAACGTATAAAACCTGTCTTTGTTTATTTTGTGAATGTGTGGATGGAGACAGTAGTGAACACACTTCCGTGAGGACTATTTTGTGGAAAGAGTAGATTGTCCGTTTATCAGTTCTGTTTTGCCTTTATAATATTATTTCATATCAAGAACCCCTTGTGCATTTATTTAACACAGCTATCTTTGATAGTTGATCGTTACAATATGTCCCCTCTGTGTAAAGAGATTCTGAACGTTTCAGGAACAAAGATTCTCTCTCTTTTTGTCCTGATCCATTTATATAAAAACCTGTCTGAAAATGAGCTGATCAGATTTTGGAAACTTTATGATGTCATAACGATTTTTTGGCTTGTGTAACCATTAGCCAATCACCAACCAAGGCAACCCCCCCCACCTTATCACCTGAATCTCCTCCTAGAGCACCTTTGTGTTCTTTTTTAACCAAATATCTCTCAGAGGGGCGTGGGGAGGGGCTCCTTATTTTCCTCTAAAGTAACAGACAGAGAATCAGCACTTTTGAAACAGGGCTGAAACAGAGGGGACTATGGGATGCTGCAATGATCTGTTTGGTGCCAAACACTTCAGAGACATGTTCTGTATATATCTGAGACCTATAATATATTGATGAAAAAGAGTATAATAGGGGACCTTTAACCTGTTAAGCCCCGAGCCTGTTTTCCAGGTCTCAGGCTCCAAAATTACATTCCCAGAACAAATGACCATAACTTCACTTCTAAAAGGGGTCAATTAATAATCTTTTTTCTCAAAGCAATGATACACCTGTGAGTTGGATGAAGAAGAGTCAGAATCAATATAGATTTTTTTTATTTTAAAGTAAATTCAGATTGAACATAGTCAAAAAATGTAAATGATTGTGTCCGTCCAAAAAGAAAACATTACTTATATTGAAAAGCACCCTTGAATGATGGGATAGTAGACTAAAAGCTTTAGGAATCCAAACTATAACATATAATAAGTACCCTGTATCAAGATTGATGCAAAACAAGTTAGATTTGACCTTTTTAGAGAGATTTAGCAAAAAAACACTTCTGGGGTCATTTGGGTGGATTTGACCTATCTCTGGCCCCCCATGGTCGATTTTGATGATTGACATCTCTTTTTAACCGTTAGAGCCAATGGAATCGAAGAGAAGTTCCACATACACACACGTTACCAAATAAGGAGTGAGAGTGACGCGTAGCCAAAACAGGGAGCTGTCATACACTCTGGAAGCTATCATTAGCAGCTAATATGAAAACTCCGTTTTTGACATAAAAATGGAATTATGGATTATCAATAATTTTTTCAAAGAGACAGACACATTGGATGAACCTATGGATTAACCTTCAGCCGCGTTTTTCTCGTTTTAATGCCATTGAACACGACTTTTGATCAGAATAACAGCTAAGGTGAGCATATCTCCGTGTTTTGCTACCTAAAGCTACGTCGTGTGTTGTCTGTATTTGCTTCCCCTGTCGCGAGTTCTGATCGCTCAGTGATGATACTTATATTTCTATAATCTGTGGAATCTCAGCTTGTTAGCTAAGCTTGTTTGTGCAGATCCGATAAGTATATCGATCGATTTATACCTAGAGTTCTGTGCTAAGTGCGTTAGCATGTTTTCGCTCCGGGCTCATTTAGACCCTTCTTGTGAGACTTGTGTTTTGTTTCGGTAAAAATGGTTCGTATCATCAGTTAGCTGAGTTTCTTCCCGTTAGGATGGTATGACACATTCATAGTTTTTTTAAATATTAAGAAGCCCTGAGACACAATGTCGTGAAGAAAAAAATATATAAAGCCCCGCCGGCGGGGTCTTTGGAGCTTAACAGGTTAAGAAAACTCTTCTTGCTGTATGCACATCGATACTAATGAAGCATATGTAAATTAAAAGTGTGTGTGTGTGTGTGTGTGTGTATATACCTCAGTCTCAGAGATGAGCTGTGTGATTTTCTTGCATGTGTAAAATGGAGCCACTTCAACATGGACTACCCTCCAGTCGGCCCCTCTGGAAGTCTCCAAAATCTTATCATGCTTCTTCAGGATCTTCCTGAAACCTGTGAAGTTCAGGTTCTGCAGAGACAAGCAGGGAGAGGGAGAGAACACTTTTAATGAAAGAACAATCAAAGCTGTCAAAGCGGCTGATTGAAGATGTGAAACTCTAAAAGGGATATGCCAGGCGGCTCTGCATGTGGTCCAGCTGTGTTTATTAACAGGGAATGTGCAGATCACCTACTACAGTATCAGGATTAACGGAAATACCATGCCGGGAACAAACAAGCAGTAAATCACATCTGACATATTAAAAAGCTGTTATGACGACACATGCAGCAGACTTAGAACTTCCTTTGGAGTTGGCTTTATGTCCACTCGATACATTTAACTCCAAGCTAACATTTACTTTGTAACGGTTTCTTTTCATGTTAATACCCTCTGTAAACGTATGAATTAGTGCAGTTTTGACTACAATTTGTATAAACTGCATTATCAGTATCACATGGTAGTATGATATCACCGTAAGTATCACCACAACAAACTATTATCATTTATGTGACCAAAAATGTTTCTCTAAAACGTATTATGAATAGTAAACATGTTTAAATATAGTGTTACTAGGGCTGTCAATGTTAACTTATAATGTTTACCATGAACTGCACAGCAGTGAAGGCTAATGAAAGCTACATGTATTGCTCTGACTGGAGACAACTGATCCAGGATTAATGTTCTGCTCTTGTTGGTTTCAGGTGTGGTTCAAACGGAGGAAAACCATGCACCATTTTCCTGAAGTTGCACAGGAAAGGATGATAGTGAAATGAAAAGTTAATGAAACCCTCCGCTTTTTTATTTTCTAATAATATCAAATCAAGAGAAAATAAATGGGGTGTAGAGAAGGACTGAGTGTTGGATCACGCTTTGTGTTTTAGTTTGAGAGCGTACCTGATAGTTCTGCAGCAGAATGAGGCTGAGGTAAAACTCGGAGAAGGCCAGCTGCAGGTCCTTTATGTTCCTGTGTTTGCAGCGCTCCTGCTGCGACAGGGCGAACACCGTCTTCCTCTTCCTCAGTCCCCGCCCGTTGGCCCAGCTCTCCCTCTGAGCATCCAGTGATGACTGCAGCTCGTTCTGCAGCGTGGCAAACCGCCGCTGGGCCTCAGCAAGCTTTTCTGGAGGGAGGAGAAGAATACAAGAAAAAGGATTTTAAGTGTAGAAATTATGTGCAGGATAATAATCACAACAAACTCTCCGAGTTTTATTGAAATGAGTGTGTGTATGGAGCAGTGGTAGTAGTTGTAGTCATTACCAGAGTAGAAGGTGTTGATCTTGGCCAACTCTTTTTCACACGTCTGGAAGAACTTCTCCTCAAACTTGGCATAGTACCTTTTAACTGTATCCTCATCTGTGACTGTAAGAAGATATCAGAGGTAAGATTAGTGACCCTTCAAAACCACAGTGAAGACCATCAATCACCTTAATGGACCTGAATGGAATTAATGATGAAGAGGAGGACAGAAAACAAATGCAATTTAAGAACCAGTGTGTTGTGCTGTAACAATGTAAATGTCCCCTCTGTGGGACGAATAAATGTATTCTGTTTCTCAATCTGATTCTGAAAGCTCCGTGCAGAGGCCTGCAATGGGCTGCTCCGAGCAGAGGGAGCAGCAGAGCACACCCTTTTGGATTCTTTTGAACCTAAAAAGGTTTTATTTAAGCTTTGCAACAACATGTGTAGGTTTATTGCATGCCACACCTTGTTAGATGATTTTCAAATATTCTGCATGGAATGCATGGTGAATGGTGAATTGAAGTGCTACAATGTTGCTACCTCAGCTCACATCATCCATCTGCACCTCTCCCCTGGCCTGAAGATACAGATAGAACGACAAGCCTTGGTTATATTGCTGTTCTTTTGTTCACCTCCCTAATTTTAGCTAGGGATCAGCCACTTTGGACCACACTGAAATAGCGTAATAACTATTAGATGCATTGCCAAGGAATTTATTTACAAAAATGTATATTCTTCTATTAAAGAATTCTTTTGAGTCTGGTAATGCCCTGATTTTTCTCTCCCATGATGTCGACATGTGTACCTTAAATGTAGTAATCCTTCAGAATGAATTAACTTGCTGTGATTATCACCTGATTTTAGTGGCATTAATCTCAGCATATAAATACATAAACTTAAAACATGGATGTGTCCATATAGCATGCAGTGACAAAGACATTGTTGTATGGCTCACAGACTGACTCATTTGCAGCATGCCTGATTTGTCTGAGCCTATTCTTATGGCTCTGTTATATACAGATCTCTATAGTCACATGTTGCAGTGATTCACAGTTTTCCCTACTCCATTCTTATATTCTGATTTGGAATGTGATTTAAAATAATCCAATAGTTACTGTCCTCAGTATAAACAGACATATATTATCCACAGTAATTTGGACACTGGAAAGAGAATGAGAGAGAGAAACTGGGGTTACGTACTGTAACCCAGCTTCTATGAGTATAGGCGCAGCCTTCTAAGGCTATCGCTATTGGGTAATCCCACTGCGCATGCGCAGCACTGACAGACTTAATCCACGCCCACCTATGACGTGGGCCCCACCTACGGACTCACTTCCGTATAAATAGGAAGGAGGCCCGACAATCTGCTCCCACACAAACAGCTTTTCTTCAGCTATTCGCGGAGCCAGTGGGGCCCGAACCTTAGAGGGCTGCGCCTATACTCATAGAAGATGGGTTACAGTACGTAACCCCAGTTCTATATCGTATAGGCTTCGCCCTCTAAGGCTATTGGGTTAAGGGCGAAGCAGGATGTAGTCCACGCCCCACTGGTCCGTCCGTTACCAGAAGCACAAAAATACATCTACTCAATTAATAATCCATGTCCATTGCGCCATGCGTAATGGAGCATCACATTCCCTGGGAATATAGCATTTAAAAATGAATATTCTCCATGAGGGGACGAAGGTAAAAACCTGTCGTTGTGAAAAGTATAGACGAATGTCACACTTTGTTAAAAGGATAAAAGAGGGGAAAAAAGGGAAACTCTCTGCGTGCCGATAGGCAGGAGAGAGGGCACACAGCTGAGTCCCCGACATCACTCTAACTGACACACTCAGTACAGAGTGTGTCAGAGAGGAAAAAGGGAACACCCCTCTCCCAGCGGCGCAGGAAGAAAGCCCTCAGTATTACAAAAGACCCCCATCACCCCAGCCACAAACTGTCTGTCTGCTGCCGTCAGGCAGGCGGTACCGCAGCATCAGGACTATAACCACCAGACTCAGGGACAGTTTCATCCCACAGGCCATAAGACTGTTAAACACCTGAACTGTTGAAACAATATCCACAAAATCCACAACATTAATCTGGCTGCAATTTAGAAATGATTTATCTAATATATCATATTCAATCACTTGCATATAGACTCTTATTGCACTATTCCACTTTTTTACTATTTTTCTTTTTGTATTTACTTGCACAATTTTTTCTGTTTTTTCAGTTTTATTGTGTTGCACTGTTGGAGGAGCCTGTGACCTTGATTTTCATCGTCATAACTACACTGTAGCTATGTACGTATGACTAATAAAAGCCTTGAACCTTGAACCTCACTAAGCATCATTACATATTCATTGAATATTGAAAATAAAAATGGCCAATTATACCAAAACGTTATTATAAAACGGCCTCTAGGTCAACTTGTTTTCTACATGTTAACACTGGACCTTCATGTTTCCTACCTATTGTAGATGCTTAAGCAGACAGTAGCTAGCAGATTTCGACAGATACAGCCCACTCAAAAATATATTGTTTTATATAAAATTAATTGATATATATATATATATATATATATATATATATATATATATATCAATTAATTTTATATAAAACAATATATTTTATATAACAATATATTAGCTGTACAATTTACGAATATAATAGTTTTTTATGGACAACTTCACCAATAAATCTCGTCCAACTGATCCTGCTGCTGTCACTCCTCGGCTCTTGGTAGTTCAGGCAATGATCAAACCTGGCAACTCCGGGCTTCCTGGCAGCTGTCAATCAAAGTCCAGTGGCTCCGCCCCAAAGTATCAGAAACTTTTCACGCGCGCGCAGAAAGACTCCGCGAGCGAGTGAGGCTGACACTCCCACGAGCGAGCAAGAGGGCTGTCTCTCTCGCGAGCGAGCACATAGCCGCTCGCGGGGGTTTAATCTGCGCGCCAGGGTCATTTTATGCGCGTGTAAAAGCACATTTTTCGCTCGTGAGTAGCTTGTTTTGCGCGCTAGAATATTGACCCAATTCCGGCTCCTTACCAGGCAGGACTCACACCGTGAGCGCCGGTCGTAACTCATAATGGATCCTGTTTGGCATCTTAATAATTGGAACAAAAGCTTTTTAGAAGAGGAATCTTTGCTTTTTAGCCTGCAGCTCTGAAAAGAACTTGTGCCTGACAGTGCTTCTGCAACGGAGTGCTGAAGAAAAATGGGAGCAGATTGTCGGGCCTACTTCCTATTTATACGGAAGTGAGTCCGTAGGTGGGGCCCACATCATAGGTGGGCGTGGATTAAGTCTGTCAGTGCTGCGCATGCGCAGTGGGATTACCCAATAGCGATAGCCTTAGGCTGAAGCCACACGAGGACGATAACGGTCGTATCTGGTACAGTTCTCTATCAGATAGACGGTTCGGCCACACGAGGCCGACATGGAAACGCAGAAAACGATAATGGGTTTCTAGGTGGGTAGATCTGCAAACGAAACGCTCTGGGGGGGCAAACGGCTCCGTGTTTACGCCTATACGATCATGTCCTGATAACGATGACGCAATAGCCCCGCCTCTCCCCACCTCTCCTGCTCAGAGATCAGCTGCTGGGCTGTCAGAAGAGGGGGAGGAAAAGAGAGGCTCCATTTATTATTCTTATATTATTATATAGAGTCGTTATTCATTTGTTTTAAAGCTCAATAAATAACAAAGAAGACCTTTGACCGGCACTTTTCTAATTTTGTCCGGAAGATTTCAACTTTAACGGACATGTTGACCGGCGAAATAAAATCTAACTGAAACTGCCGCACGGTCCCCTCGTCCCTTGGAAGAGGCGGAGAGGTGGGTGTTTTTCATCTGCTGGTGGACTACCGGAGAGAATTACAGCAGGAGCACACGCTTGCCTCGGGGAGGGAGAAAAAGAGCCAGAGCGTCCACAGCGGAGAATAAACAGAAGGGCAACCATGGCAACCATGGCAACCATGCGCGGGAAGTCTTCTTCGCTGCTTTTGTGGCAGGACTACAGCGCCACTTACAGGCCTGGCATATGTACTACAGCGTCTCCAGCGCTTTCGAGCGGTCTCGTGCTGAAGTACAGCGCCACTTACAGGCCTGGCATATGTACTACAGCATTTCAAGCGGTCTCGTGTGGAAGGAAACGTTTCTGGTGCCTGTTGCGTGTGGACGGAAGACTTTTTTGATACGATTGCGGTCCGTTATCGTTCTCCTGTGGCAAGGGCTTTAGAGGGCGAAGCCCATACGATATAGAAAAAAGTATTTATTTGTAATGCTCTGAACAACACAACTTGAGAAAGACATTTGCATGGCTGGATAGCACAAAGTAAGAGAGAACATGTCTTTTTGGTTACCTTTAAATTACATGTTTTGCTACAAGCTCTAAATACTGTTTAAGTGCCTTTGAGCACGATACAGAGTTCTGATGGCACACCTCCACAGTGTTAATGTGGGAAACTGTGACAGTAAAGCAGGGTGTTGCTGGAAAATGGAGCCAAAAAACATCAATTGTCAAATGGAAAGTATAGCCTATTACCGAAAAACAAACATGTCATAATGATAATAATTATAATAATCACGGTACATGAGCCCAGTCACAGAGAGAAAAGAGCAGAATAAGGCAGAGAAAGGATAAGGAGATTACTGGAGTTTGACTGGGGGGTGGGGGGGGGGGGGGGGGGGGGGGGGTGGGGGGGGCACTCCAACTGAGTTAATTTGGTGTCTTGTTTAAAAGCAGCCAGTCTGAAACAGTGAATCACTGAGTGTGCAGAGTCTGACTCAAAACCACCTGCAGTCTGCGTCTGGCTGACCGAGGAGAGCTGGGTCCACACACAGCTTCCCGTCTCCTTTTTGATGAAATCACACAGAAAACTTTTGACTCAATGTGAGGAACAGGAATTAACTTTTTAGGGATACAAGTATATATAATTTATTATCAACATAGTTCTCCAAAACAACTTGAGGAGTACTGAAACAGATGCTCTCGCCTCACTGACTATACATTTCTTATGATCAATGATAAATTGCCATGAAAAAAGGAATCAAACTGTTTGTTTTGTTTGTCAAATATGTTTCCCAAACATTTGTGTGTTATCTGTCTGTGAATTTGTTGAAGTTGTCATTTATTTTAGATTGTTTGACAGCCAGCTGAAGGCTCAAGTGAACGGCTGTTCATATGAAAGTAAAGGAGCTGCTGTGTCTCCTTCAGGGTCTTGAACAGGTCTTTAGTCCAGCAGTGTGATAACAAAGGATTGCCATAAACTCTATCCCAAAGAAAACTCTTAATGATTGATTATATTCAGATCAGAGGTAACACCACAGAGAGCTTTATGGTCAGCTCTTTTTTTCTGAATAAGATCTACATGACAAAAGCCAATAATATACTTCACAGCAGAGCTTTTTTATTGTTATTGAATATAGTGGAATAGTAACCAGACACTGGCTGGTTCAATCATTTTGTATAGAAAAAAGGCCAACCTAACCAACGTTAGCGCATGATCCCCCTAAAGAAAGTTGTGTACATTTTTTAGTTCAATGGGAGATTGGGAAAGGAGCAGCGGAATTCTAACAGCTAAAGGAAGGAACTTTTTCTGAGCCTTTCTGGGACTCCGGTTACAGAGCATCAGGGAGGGAAGTACCCGACCACGGTTGAGTGTAGGGCCGCACGATTTGGGGAAATAATCTAATTGCGATCTTTCTGACAAATATTGCGATTCGATTTGCGATATTTGATTTTAAGCGACCCAACGGAAGTTTATTGTAAAATGCGGCCATATCTCCGGCTAGGAAGGTTGCATCAACGTGCTCCCGTCTCTAGCACCCCCGCAGCCCGAGCTACGAGTGAAAGAACTAAACTTACATGAAACTTCTGTTGGGTTGCTTTAAAGTCAAGCTTCAGTTTCAGATTCACCCTGTGATAGAAACATGTGATGGAGCATTACTAACCTGACTCAGATGGTGTGTTTCACCAAACCATCTAGGAAAGCTCCATTGGAAGCCATTTGGAAAAGAATTTCAAAAATACTTGGCAGGTGATTGGATCAATCTGTCTATCACCTACTATCATGGGCCACTTCTGATTGGTTAACAATGGCTGGTACATGTGGAGCACAGCACTTCTGATTGGTGTGGATGACTGACACACAAGAAGAACAAAACACTGTAAAAAAATAAACAAATCGCAGGCTTTGCGATTTGATAATTGCATCATTTAAAATCGCAATTTCGATTTAAAATCGATTAATCGTTCAGCCCTAGTTGAGTGGACAAGCATTTTTGGTTCATTATGAAACTGTGGCTATATACATTTGTTAATTAATGAGACTCTGCAACACAAACAGCAGCGCCACATTCAGAATAAACACAAAGATCAGATTCTGAGATCATGTCAATAATCGAATAATGTGTTTTTTATAACAATATGGGTCTTTGAGTACTGTAATCATACTTAGATAAATGTGTGAGTGTGGAATTAGTACCTTCGATAGATGGGGCCTGGTCCTGAGCAGCATACAGCATCTCTTTGAAAGCCTGTAGACACAACAGGAGAGAAACCCTTTCCATCGTTAGACATTGTCACATGATCTTGTTATTCTAACGTGGTCTCGCAAAGAAGTCACTTGTCAGACTGCTTCACAAGGTAATGTGATAGGAGCAGGCATGGAACAATAGTTTGTCAGGTTTTCTTATGAAAAAGGGCCAAATCCAGCAGCAAAAGAATTGGAGTATTGTTTGTTCTCTGATTTCTCATTTGAAACCCAATTGAAAACAACAACAAAAAAGACACCAAGTGTCACACTATTCACTCTCACTTATGTGACATGAGAAATACTTCAATGACCAGCCCTGCTAAAAGAACCAAAATGAATCAATAATCAACAGACTGTCAGACCCTGCTGCAGTCAGAGAATATACTGTATGCCCTAATCACAATATCATCTCAACAAGAGCAGAATCTCGCCGTGTCGCAACCCAAGCTGTGAAAATAATCCATGCCTTTGTTCTCCCTGTTCTTCAGTTATGCTTTAACAAAACACTGACTGAAACATCCAGGCGTTTTTCTTCATGTTCTGAGTCTGTGTTCTCTAGTGTTGTCATATTTGAGGCTCTTGCTATTGTTTGTACGGGAGTCCAAATCCAAGAAGAAAACTAGAAAATGCATTTCCTGCTGAAAATGCGTGTGAATCCTGAAAGCTGCGCACATTTTGGGAAAAAAACGTGATAAAGCTTAATATAAAACAAAAAGAAATCTAAAAAAAGTATAAATGGTTACATTTATATTGTCCTTAAATAGCCAAATATTTTAATAGTTGAATGGTTTCTGTAACTGAAAGAAGTTTGGTGCCAAAATAGGTACATAGTAATATAAGTTCTAGTAGTAATTATAGCTGTAGTAGTAGTTCTAAAAATCCCGAGCTTATTGTTTGGATACAGTGATATTGTAGGGCGATTATTTGCAGAAAAAACGTACTATTCCTACGCTACCTGTAAGGATACAGTAACTATATAGAGCTTTTAATTCATTTTGAAGGGGTGTGGGGGGAGTGAGAGAAACAAAATGAGATGACTGATGTCCATATATGGGAGGTTATTCCATAAGAACAATGGTTTAGTATGAAGAGATAGTGTGTGTGTGTGTGTGTGTGTGTGTGTGTGTGTGTGTGTGTGTGTGTGTGTGTGTGTCCCATTCAGAATGCATTGAGGATTATCTCTTTGCATTGAGGACCTGACCTGACCTGCTTGTCTGAAGAAAGATCTGGACAGATTTAACATCTATTGGCAAGCTTGGTGGACTTTTGATATGATGAAGGCAATCGAGCAGGCCTGACTAATTTTGCTCCTGAAATATTTAGAAATGATTTGAATAGAGTGTTTATTTTGGGTGTGAGAGCCGTTTTAAAATATTTTTTCAGAATATTTTAAAGAGTCTCTACACTCTAAGTGATGATGTCACGCACTCTAGCCCTGAAGAGTCCCTCCCATAGACACCCATTATAAAATCTGAACGGCCTGAAAATGTACCGAAACTTAAACTGTGAAAAGTCTAAATCTGTATAAGATATCAATAACAGCATTCACACAATAACTTTATGGTCTGTATGGTGATTTTAAACCCCTTCTTGACTAAACAAAAATGAATGCATTAGGATGTGTTGTACTGTGATATATAAACTGTGTGGTTTTATCTACAGACAGTTCCTACATTTATTTTTCAGAAACAATGACATAAGTTATAACAATATATATTGACCATATACAATTAGATGCACTGTGGTAGAAGATGATATCCATACCCCATTCTTAAACTCATTACATACAGTACAATAAAAGAAAGGTTTAGTTGTAACTCTCTGTCCAATCATTGAGAACCAATTCCTACTATGAACTGGCTGTTTGCAAATGTGTAGCTAAATGAAGAAGACATACACATGCATGTGTTTGAATGAACTTGTAGGTCCATACTTTAGAACAGGGGTCTCCAACCTTTTTTAGGATGAGAGCTACTTTCAAAAAATAAAACAAGTCGGGGGCTACTTTTACTCCTCTTTTTTTGTTTTTTGCAGTGTGTATATTTAGCACATTTGAACATTATGATATGCTGACCTTTAACCTTTGTGTGCTGTTTGGGTCTGTGGGACCCGTTTCAGTGTTTACTAAAAGAACTTGTGTTCAATTTAATTATTTTAACCTGCTTTATTTGGGGGGGGACCTCACCTCCTCTAGGGGGGGTCCACACCTCCTCCAGGGGGGGACCTCACCTCCTCTAGGGGGTCCGGGGGCATGCATGGAAGATTTGTTTTTAAATGTTGAAGTGAAATGCATCAATCTGGAGCACTTTGAGCACAAAATGAATGTATGGATACAGCTCTCAACACTCAGATGAAAGGGAGCTGTATACTTTTCAATAATCCAAACATCTTTAGAATATGCTCACAACCAATAAAAAATCATTTAAACTTGATTATTCTTATCTTATGTTAACTAGTTAGCATTCTTTCTTTTTATTTATGCTTATTTTACTAATCACTCCCCTTTTAAACTGTTTTTTTTACTGTCCTATAGTACACACTGGAATGATTCTTACTTTATTTTTTACAACTATATTAAATAGACTCTCTCTCTCTCTCTCTCAAAAGTGGGGGGGGGGACATGTCCCCCCTGTCCCCAGTGAAAATTACGCCATTCGTATGTGTGCGTCAAGTTGCAACACACACAGAGTAAAGCTCTGCCCCTCATGTGTTGTATAGGCTGGCATGACTAGGCTGTTCAATGGGGCTGATGTGTTGTAGAATCTGCCAGAAGGAAAATCACGGTCACACTCCTTATGAAGCGGGGAGGTGCCACATTGCTTTTCTTCCCGACGGCAACGCTGGTCCCGCAAATCAAGCAAGAACGTGATTGGTCGATATTCATTGTGGGGTGGGGGGAGGAGGGGTGTTAGATAGATATAGAGTTGTAGATAGAGTTCGCTATGATTGAGGTTTCGTTTATGCATAGGGTAGATTCTTTTAATTACATTTCCTTTTTTTTTGGTGTATTTTCAGATTTTGGATTTGCTTGGCGAGCTACTTATTGAGGGCTTGCGATCGACGTGTTGGAGACCCCTGCTTTAGAAGGACGCAGATGGCCAGGATATGGGAAGGCTGCGCATGCAGATGGGTGCTGAAAAAGGATGTTTCTTTTTTGTCTTACCGCCCGCAAGTCACATGTATAAAGAAAGGCGATTCTTTACACATGTCATCACTTAGTGACAGACCTTATTACCACGGCTTTGATCCACTCTGCAGTGTGTTTTGATAATAAAATACTTAAGGGAAAACGTAATACCTTTTGATATTTATTTTAATTTAAATACAGTTGTTTGAAGGAGATGTTTTTAAAGAAATATAAATGTGACTCATTTTAGCAGTGCTGATAACATAGCCGCTGTTTTAGTAAAACGTGGGTGAGTGGACCACAGTCATTGAGCCTCAGTAAGATTTGAGTAGGACAGGAGGACACACAGCCTCTTTCATACACTCTCACTCCAGAGTTAGACAGTAAGCTGCCAGTAAGTGTTTCAGAATGCTATCAGAGCAAAGACTACAATGGCCTCACTGTGAGCTAGCCGCTATAAGAGTTGGAGAGCTGGCTTCTGCAGCAAACAGCAGAGCAAGTCAAGGTCATGCTGTCTATGCTCAGTGTTTCAGAGTGCAGCCCCCAAACAATGTAAAGGACAGCAGCACAGACAACAATCAAGAATCCAGATTTACATTTAGAGACACTATGCTAACAGCTTGTTTGTTTGTCTATGGTCATCAACCTCATGGCGAGCCAGCTTTGGCCTTTCCGCACCCATTTTCAGCAGCCCTGGCAAACAAACAGCCAAATACAACAACGTCTATTTAAAGGTCCCATGTCATGGCCATTTCTACTGATCATAATTCCATTGTTGAGGTCTACGAGAATAGATTTACATTGTTCAATGTTCCAAACTCACATTGGTTTCTCATACAGCATCTCTGTATAGTATGTGTATTCACTCTCTGTCCTAAACGGCTTGTGAGAGCTCCTGCTCCCCCCTCCCTATGAGCCCAGTGGCCGTCTGCGAGACACAGCGAAACCCAGCCCGAACACACACACACACCCGCAGCCTGGCTGGGAGTTTGTGTATGTGCTCACACACCGACTCACAGCCTCGCCGCGTCCCGCCGTCTCAGGGAGGAGAAATCTGCGGAGCTGAAGCTGAGAAAAGATTGAGTGTGTGTGTGTGAGGAAGTCACTTAACGTAACGGCTCCGCGGACGCAACGTAACGGCTCCACGGATTGGTCCATTTGGACCAATGGGTCCATTTGGGTATGGGCACGTCACTGTACCCAGGAAGAAAAAGAGAAATGTCCAACGAGGCGTTCTGGGGCAGCATAGACAGGTCTTTTCTGTGTTAGAGTTTTACTCCCTACAGGGTGTACTTTGAGGGTTTGTGACTCTGCAGACCGTTAACATGCAGAAAAACCTTCATAACACACAAGGGGACGGGTAATAACCGGAAAAGCATGACATGGGCCCATTAAAATGACAAGTTCATAGTGACAGAGTGCTTTCTTTGTACATCTGAGTGATGACTGCAAAATGTCCATCCAGAGCTTTTAATAACAAACAGCTGTCTACTCATTAAAGTCTAGCTTGTTACTCTTTTATATTGATTTTTATATTGATTTTTGTATGTATGTACATGTTACTATCACCAGCCCTGGCCTATTGTTGTTTGTTGTTTGTAGTTTACGTTGTAAAGTGTTTTGAATGGTTGCTTAGACTAGATAAGCACTATATAAATACAGTACTGCACAGTGAGCATACATACAGTACTGCAGTGAGCATGACAAACTCCACTGAAAGAGCTGAAAACAGGGAATATAGCCATCAGCCAAAGTAACAGGTCTATGTGTGCCTCTGATTTTAAGTAGCTCATTATCAGAACTTAATGAATGATTCCCTAAACCTGTGATCTACTGTGCGTTTAAAGATGTTTCTGTGAAGCAGCATGTCTCCCTGCTTCATCCTGAGTGATGCAGAGAGTACGCTCAGGCCGCGAGTGAGTGAGTGAGTGAGTGAGTGAGTGAGTGAGTGAGTGGTGAGTGAGTGAGTGAGTGAGTGAGTGATCAGTAGGCAGGCTCAGCATGTGCTTTGAGTGAGTTTCCAAAACAAAAACACACGCAGCTCAGCAGAAAGAGGGCAGCTGTGATCCTCACAGATTACCCTACTTCTGTGCTTTCCCCTTCTCAAGCCTCCACCTCTTCACACACACTCACAGGGCTCTTAACCTCTTGCTGGCCTTGTTAATCAGCCAAGGGCATTTTCTCTTCTCTCTCAAACACCTGCCTTGATCCAGACTCATGACCGGTGGCTCTCCCCCTCAGACAGAGCGGTGTTCTCTCTCTCAATTTTTTTCAATTCAATTCAATATGCTCTATTGTAGGGCTGCTCGATTATGGCAAAAATCATAATCTCGATTATTTGGGTCAATAATTGTAATTGCGATTATTAAATGCGATTATTCATTGACTTTGAAAACATCCATTTAATGTACTTTAAAACAAATACAAATAATAATTTGAACTTTTTAACTGTTGAATTATACGTTCAGGGTAATCAACTGAAAAACCAATACAAAATAAAATAAAATAAATTATACATTCATATCTACATTTAAATAAATAATTCAAAATAATAAATACCAAGAAACAAGATCAACAAACATGTTGCAGTGCACTGTCACAACCTGAAAACTCCTTAACATATAGCCAACATTTTGGTAAAACATATTCAACATATTCCACTCAGTTAAACATTAAAGGCTGGCCCACCGTCATGGTCCAGAAGGAACAGGAAATAAATGTTGAAGTATTGGCATGAATGTCAGGTGAACAATATTGCCAAAGCGTCAAGGATAATACAATTCAATAGTGATATGATAAGTACATGTCCAATAGTTGATGTAATTTTCTTTTTCTTTAGCTATGATTTGGTTGGGCCAGATTGTTAGGGCTGTCCTGAAGCCTTTTCCTGTTAGAGGAGGTGAGCCTCAGGAACAGCTGGTTGAGGCGACTCCTCTCTATGTTCTCCTCTTGGCAATGGAGGGCTTTGTAATGGTAGGACTTGGGATCACTGGATTTTAGGTGGTTGTAGAATTTGACTGCTCTTTTTTGTATCCTAATTAAAAGGGGGAATTGGCCTAGGGTGTTGTTGTTGGGGTGTTCCTGTGGACTCTCAGGATGCTCTTGCATATCTCCGCATGTAGGGTTTCTATTGGGTGTTTGTCCCATTTATCAAAGTCTTGATTTCCAAGAGGACCCCACACTTCGCTACCATACAGTATGATTGGTTCCATTATTGAATTGAATATTTTGAGCAAGAATATAGGTATATCTATATTTGAAGACTTTTTGATAGCATAGAAAGCCTTTCTTCCTTTGTCTCTGAGATCATTAATGGCCAGATTGAAATGTCCTGTTGAAGTAATTTGTAGTCCCAAATATGTGTAGCTGTGTGTGTGTTCTATGTCAGTGGAGCCCAGTAAGAAGCGGTGTGTGGGTTTCCTGACCCCTGGGTCGTTTCTGGAAGACCATAATCCTGGTCTTTTCCAGATGAACTGTCAGGGCCCAGGTCTGACAGAAGCTTTGCAGATGATCCATTTGCTGTTGTAATGCCTCCTTAGATGGAGCTAGCAATATTAGATCATCTGCAAACAGGAGGCATTTAATCTGTGCGTCAGAGAGGGTGAGTCCAGGGATATCAGATTGTTCTAATGATTTTGCGAATTGATCAATATAAATGTTAAATAGGGTGGGGCTGAGACTGCAGCCCTGTTTCACCCCTCTACTTTGGGGGAAGAAATCTGTTTCCATATTGCCAATTTTCACAGCACATTTATTATTTGTATACATTGTTTTAATGATATCATGATTATCTAAGAGTGAGTACAATTCTCTTCAGCAGTGGTGGGATATAGGTAAAGTGAAAATCAAGCAGCTTTGCCTAGAGTACACTCTCAATGTCACAAAGGTCATGGCTAGATCTCTGAGAGCTCTGGAGAGAGAAGTGGTGGAGCTGCAGGGATTGGCAGACTCCACAGGAGAGCGAGAACATGTTGAAGTTTTCAAAAGTAAAAACTCAGCTCTGTCTGACCTGCTGGGGTTTTCTGCTCAGGGTGCTCTGGTCAGATCCCGGTTTCAGAACATCGTGAAAATGGATGCTCCCTCTCACTTTTTCTTTGGTCTCGAGCGTAAGAATGGTCAGAGGAGGCTGATGCACTCCCTGCGATCCAATGCTGGGCAGCTGCTTCAGGAGTCCGCCGACATTCGTCAGTGTGCTGTGGAGTTCTACAAAGAGCTCTACAAAACAGAGTTCCAGGCCGAGCCAGAGGTGGCGCAGTCCTTCTATGAGGGCCTTCCTAAGGTCCCTGAGGAGGACCATGCAGAGCTGGAGGCAGAGCTCTCTGCCCAGGAGCTGCAGGAGGCCCTGCAGAGCATGCAGAGTGGGAAGGCTCCTGGCATAGACGGCCTGCCTGCAGACTTCTATAAGGCTCTCTGGCCGGTTATAGGAGACGACCTGCTGAGTGTGCTCAGAGACAGTCTAAGTAACGGGAGGTTGCCTCTGAGTTGCAGGAGAGCTGTGCTCACTCTCCTCCCTAAGAAAGGAGACCTGCAGGAGATTAAGAACTGGCGTCCTGTGTCTCTACTCTGTACCGACTACAAACTGCTTTCCAAAGTGTTAGCAACGAGGCTGAGAAAAGTGATGGAGCATGTCATTCATGTAGACCAGACATACTGTGTACCCAGCAGGTTGATAACTGACAACGTAACTCTAATTCCAGATGTTTTGGACCTCTCCGGTTCATTGGGCTGTGAGCTTGGTCTGATTTTTCTAGACCAGGAAAAGGCTTTTGACCGAGTTGAGCACCAGTACTTGTGGCAGACGCTGGAAGCATTTGGGTTCAGCTCTGGTCTCATAGCCAAGATCCAGGTCTCGTACAGGGACATTGAGAGTGTACTGAAGATAAACGGTAGTTTGTGTGCTCCTTTTGAAGCTCAGAGAGGAGTCCGACAGGGCTGCTCTTTGTCCGGGATGCTCTACTCCCTGGCCATAGAGCCGTTTTTACATCGTTTAAGGTCAAAGTTACAGGGTTTCTCTTTTCCTGGCTGTAGGGATGTTTTTAAATTGTCTGCTTATGCGGATGACATAATGGTCTTTGTTAAAAAACAAGATGACATCAATGTTTTAACCGAAACTGTGAGCAACTTTTGCAAAATCTCATCTGCTAGAGTCAACTGGGGAAAAGTGAGGCCTTAGCAGTAGGAGAGGGCAGCATTGACAGGTTGTTTTTACCTGGGGGCCTTGGTTGGAAAAGGGCAGGGTTAAAGTACCTGGGTATTTATCTTGGTGATGACACGTTTTCTTTGAAAAACTGGGACGGGCTTATAGAGAAAGTGGAAGGCCGGTTAAAGAAGTGGATCCTTCCCAAACTTTCTTTTAAAGGGCGTATCCTTATTTTAAACAACCTTGTTTCCTCCATGCTGGCTCACCGGCTGGCATGCACCGACCCGCCCGTAAACCTGCTGTCCAGGGTGCAGGCTCTCATGGTGGACTTCTTCTGGGACCGCATGCACTGGGTCCCTCAGAGCGTCCTGTTCCTGCCAAAGGAGGAGGGGGGACATGGCCTGGTTCACCTGGCGAGCAGAGGGGCTGCCTTCAGGCTCCAGTTCGTCCAGAGGTTCCTGACTGGACCTGCTGACCTGGTCTGGTGACCAGTAGCTCGGGCCTTATTGGAGCGCTGTGGTGGGCTTGGTCTGGCTGAGTCGCTGTTCCTAATGGACCTGAAAGGATTACATTTGAACAATCTTCTCGGGTTTCTATGAAGGTCTCTTCAAGGTGTGGGGACTACTCAGAAAAGAGAGACCAGAGCGCTGTGGCTCACTGTTCTGGCTCCTCAGAGAGCTGGTGGTCCGTGGATCTCGTTTTGTGTGTGGAGTGGGGCCTTCTCTACAACAGAGACTCTGTGAAGAGAGAATCCTCTCGCTGGGCCAGGTGGTGGAGGTGTGTGGCCCCCGCCTGGACAACGCTGCAGGCCTGGCCTCACGTCTGAGCCTCAGGTCAGTCCGGGTGATCAGCCTCCTGCTGCAGAGCTGGAAACAGCAGCTCAGCCAATCAGAGCTGGCACTGATAGCTGCTCACTGTAACGGACTGAAGTTTACAAATGACAATGACTCTTTTCCAGAGATGCGATGTTTTTCCTGATCTCAGTTGTGATGTGTTTTTTGTTAAAGTTGAACAATGTTACTGTTTTTAAGTTTAGCACCATGTCAAACAAAACCTTTTATTATTTGGTGATAATGTGTCTGTTTGTTTGTTTGTTTTGTGAATAAAAGTGGTTTGAAAAATCAAATCTCTCTCTCTCTCTCATATTTGTGGATTACGGTTTTAAAACTTATTTTTGATGTTTTGGCCGTCGTCACATAGTTTGGGGCAAAATGAATATCGTGCATGCTTTTTGCATGAATAGTGAACATGTGCAGGTTTGTGCTGCTCTTATAACAGTCGTATGCTAGCCAATGCTGTCAGCACTCAACCTTTGTACTAGTTTCCTCTCTTTCTCAATCTATCAGTGTTAAGGCTTTGTTCTTCTTCTCCATTTGTTTCCCTTTGGTACATGAAAGAAGTTTAATTAGAGTTTCTATGGGGATTATCTCAATACAGCCTTTAGAGATGTAAGATTATCTGCTCTTCTCTCTTTTTATCCCTCGTTTCTGTCTCTACAGTTATTTTCACTTTCCTTCTGTGGACATTTTCTGGAATCTATTTCTTGTTGGTCACATAACTCCCTCTACACTGCCCTTTGTGTAGACATCTTTCCATCTGTATTCTCTTTAAAGCATGAGTTGAAAAGATAGTAGAAAAGATAGTAGTGAATACATTTGACAGAATTAGAAGTTGTCACACATGACTATAATTTACTAAAAGAAGCATCTTTTATACCAACAACTGGTCCAAAAGACTTCGATAAAGACAGCGCTGCTTCTTCTTAGGTCTGCAGCTTAGGGCTGGATGTGTCCTAACATGTGGATAAGACCTGTCCCATTCGGAAGGATTCTCCAAATACGGCAAAAAATATATAGTTTGTAGCCCAAACACAGATGTGTGGCCCTGTCTATCCAACAATGCAGTGCATCACAGTTTCATGTTGCACTTGGTATGTAAATTCACATGACCATGTCATATTTACCAGGTGTCAGTGTTCAGACGTTTATCACTCACTTGTGAATAGAGAGGTGCAGGAATGAGTCATACAACCCAGAAATGAGTCAGCATTTGACCACTTCAAATCAGTTTTAAAATAAGGAGTTAAGAGAGGAAAAAACGTCCCAACAGATGAGACTGAAGGAGCAAAACTGCTGCTATCTTCATGTAGATATGGCAATAGACTAGTATAAACAATTCACATACACTGTAGGTGCTCCTGTCTGTAGCTTCAACTTACACGCACACACTCAGTTTCCTTCAAACCGTAGATAAGAAACTGGACACAGTATTATAATTTTTCTTTTACAGGCAGCGGACTCATTATGATTTTAACCATGAAAGTATTAAGGAAGTATTAAGATAAGACTTCATTGAGGAAATTCACAACATTAAATATAATTCCAAACAACTAATAGTGTAAGTTATTTAAGTTTGTCAGTGTTGTTTCAGAGACCCTTCTCTAAAAATGTGCTCCCTGGGACTGCAAGTGAAAAAAGGAATTGTTTATTCACCCTTATTTTGGGCTTCTCTCTTCATTATGCCCAGTGAAAACAGCTATCGTCAGCAAACACCCTTCCCATGAACTAAGGCTGTTGCGGCATGAAGTTTCCATCAATGCTGCTGTGCGCAGACTCCATGTATTAAGTTGAATACAGGTCAAAGGCATATGGGAATTATATAACCAACAATGGTAACAATAGTTTACAAGGGAAGTAGTAAACAAACGTTGACATTTGGCAAAGTGCTACCTCAGTCCCCCAGAAAGAGGATTTTCCTGTCTTTGACACTTGCACTACTTTAAACTCGATGAAATGAAAGGGGATTAGACTTTGGGTAATCATTTTAACCATTCACTTAGCCTCATCTTCCTAATAAGTTTGGAGGGTAAACTGGCTGTTGCATAAAACCTGCATGATCATCGCTAGACTGTTATCCCTTTTTTCCATTTCACGTTAATGAGCAACACGACAGTTTCCGGTGAGAAGACGGCTGAATACCGAGGTAGAAAGAAAAATAATACTTCAAGACGTGTTGATAATTTGTTTCCTGAATTACACAATATCCTTGGACAGAAGAAGAAGAAAACAAATAATAATAATAATAATAATAACAATAAATATATATATATATATATTCTCACATTGTTGCGATGGTTAGGCCCGCAGGGCGGCAGTTTATAAACTGTGCTAAAGAGGCCGTAAGTAGTGACGGACTCATGCGCTAACCAAAGTCTGCCCAGGTGGCACAGGTTTTCAAATGTTTCTACAGAACAGCTGATCCTAATATCATGTGACACGGTTTTTTTGATCGTCATCTTTGCATGAAAAATAACTGACAATTGATAAATTATCAAATAGTTGGTTCTTGGTTTTCTGTTGATTATCAGTTTAATGAGTTGATTTACAGTCGCAGCTCTGGTAGAAACCTTGATGGCTGCAAAGCACCAAAGCCCTGTAAAAGCCCAAGGGAAACCCCTAACATGAGATCAAAACAGCTAGATACACTCTGCTTATCCAACTGTCCTGCTAAGTGTCTGACCCAAACACAGCTGCCAAGACAAAACATGCCGTCCATGGAGAAGCCCTGACCAGCATGGCTCTGCAAACCTCACTGGCCTTGGTCCCCCATCTTCACAGGATCCAAACTAACCGGGCTCAGGGCCAGATGTACAGCTGGGTGGAACAACACGGTACATCTGGCCTGCATCTTAACACTGCAAGAGCAAAAATAAACTGGATTCAAACTACAGTGGAAATAAGCCAAAGACAAGAGCACAAGGAGAATTTGAAAACTCATCCATATATACAGTATATATTTGGCCGGATTTTATTTAGACTACTGATGTTTATACTCACAAAAATCAATGGACCCACAGACAGAAAATATCTAATCATTCAACAACTATTCTATTTTCAATTCACCCAAGGCTATTTGGTTTGGCCATAACAAAAGCTAATTCCGATTTGGACCTCTGGAGCGGAGCTAAACTTGGGTACATTTTTAAAAGGTGGTAAGCTTTTTTACACTGAATAGCACTGCTGAAGATGCTCTCTAAAACACTCATTACCAACTCCAAAAAGGACTTTTGGCTCAAAGCTTAATGTAATGGTGCTGCAAAAGGAACTAAAACAATGTGTCAGATGTGCAAAGCAGATGACTGATTGCTTCTGATTTGGAGCCACAAAGCTAAGTTCTCCCTAATTCTAAGGCATGAATAAATTGTCTAAAGTATCTAACTCATATATATATATATATGAGTTAGATAATATATATATATATATATGTTGAGGTTTTGATTGTGACTAAAATAATATACTGCAGTCACACTATGCAGAGCACCGCGATGACTGATGAAACACTGCAACCAGCAAACACTGCAGAGGCTGCTGCTACAGGTAAACACAGGGATGGGATGCAAGCCTGTTATAGCTGTTTTTGTATACCTACATATTGGCATGAGCTGTAACAAATGAAAATGTACTGATATGAGTCCTAAATGGAGCAAAAATACATTGCTGCATTGTCTGAAGCTTTAGAAAACATAAAAGGCAACTCTATATAGTTAATAATATACAATCATAAAATCACCCATGAAGACATGAACAAGAGCCATGCTTGATGGTCCACAACAGTAATTAATGGGTTGGCTCCCTTCAGTTTGAAGTCTAGTTTAGTTTCTGATCTGCGTCAAGGTTGATACAGTCCCTGCATTTGGAAGGTCCGAATCTATGTTGGCTTCAGTTAATTAGTCAATTATTTGTTGAAAGCAATCATCTTGATAATAAATTAATTTCTTTAGCAAAAAATATAAAATGTTCATTGTTGCACCAGATGTGAAGATGTAGTTTTCCTTTGTCCTTTTTGGGCTCTGGTGGGGCCCTTTTCCCTTTTCTCTAACATCTTATAGACAAATCCTATTATCACATCATTAACTGACCTTGAAAGATTAACATCACCAGTACCAGTAGCTTGTCAAAATAATCCTATCAGTAACTTGCATGAAGAGCGAATAAGAAACTCATTCCTGTTGTATGGTTCATGTGCTTCCTGCAAACCAATGTCGATTCTGAGCAAAGAAAGATTGTAGGGGTACGGCAGAGAAACTCCCTCTGGCGGGAACACATGGATTTTAGCCTTTGCAGACCATTTACATGCACAAAAACACACTACAGGAGAGGGAAAACCCCAAAAAGCATAATAAAGAAACTAGTCCTACTCCGAGACAAATCGGACACACCCCTACATCGTCAGCACGAATGTATGCACATGTTTGCATGGTCAGAGTACGGTCTGTGCAGCAGTCTCGATCCTCTCAATTTCAGGTTGTCAGTACAAATGGGAGACATTATGCTGGCACCAAATGTAATTACACTATAAACAAGACATATATATACATGTACAATTAACACCTGTTCTTCAAAATGGATAGAGTTTGTGTCACAGTTCATCCTAAGGAGCATTAGGCATTTTTTTTACCTGACTTTTGTAACTGTATTTATCTTTCACTAGGCGCTTTCACACCGGAGTACTTTTCCCCGTACTTTTCCCTTTTAGTTCCTGGGATTTTGCGTTCACACCAAAGAGATCTGGAACTAGAACTTAGTTCATGTTCTTAATTCATGTTTCCCCCCTTTTCAGTGCCTGCTAGAGAGCAGGTACTTTCCTGGGGAGAAAAAGGTTCCAATTTCTATTGGCTGGGCGAATTGCAAACCACGCCCCGTAAAACTCGGAAAAGTTTTGTGAAGCCGCCATTGTATTTGCTGGCATTAGCATTATTAGCATTAGCCCAGCGCACCAATGCAGAGAGACTAACTTATGGCAACACAAAAGAAAACATGGGAGCGATGGAGATGAGGAGGTATTGGCGTTCTGGCGATTTACTCGGAAGGCTTCAGTAGAAGCCAGTCCCCAACTCCGGGGACTTTGGGTGGCAGTATACGCCGTGAAGTTGTTTGCAGCCTGCCAGTAAACCCAAAGCAGAAGCAGAAGAAGTGACGTCAGCGGCTTCATTTGCCTAATCCTCCCTCAGGAACTTATTCCGGTGTGAACGCGATCTGCTCTTTAGTTCCCGGAACTCTTTAGTTCCGGGAACTAAAGAGTTCCGATGAACTAAGTACTGGGAACTAAGTAAGGCAAAGTACTTGGTGTGAAAGCGCCTACTGTGTGTAACTTTCACTGGGTTACAAATGTATTACTGGTAATGAAATGTGTCCAGCACACAGAACAACTGGGTAACAGCTTTGAATTGCATTTATGGCTAGATATAGCTCAATTAAGACTATATATTAACTGGCATTCTCTTAGGATCAGCACTAAGTTCCTGCTGTATAAATATACTGCGATCCAAATAAACAAGCTTATTTGGATCTTAGAATAAGAAGTTCAAATGTAGTGGCACAAATGTAAAACTATTAAGAATGTGTTTACCTGAAGCCCTGTATAGGAATTAAGGCAACATAAAGAATTGAATTGCAAACGTGAATGTCTTTAGTGGGTCAGAGGTTGTAGATTGAGCTATCAGCATCCTGGCAGCTTATGACAGAACACCAGCAGACTTGTGAGCTGGCTCAGCAGTTTAGGAAACAGAAAGGGTGGTTAAGAGGCTCAAATACATAACTAACGTTAGCTCAATAATGATGAGTCAGCCGAATGGCTTTTGTCTCCAAAACACATTCCAAGCAGCTTATCGGTAGAGGACAGACACACTCTGCAGGCCGGGGTCGTATCGGCTGGATGTGAGCAGCCTGCGGAGCAACAACAGAGCCTCTTGCCTGTCTGCTAGCTAACGTTAGCTAACACTAGCTGGCTGCTGTTGGTTTGCGGTTGTTACCATCTAAGCAGTTCATCCCTTCCTGTTTATAAAGACAGGAGTATGGTAGAAAATCTAGATATCTCCAATTGTACTCACATAGTTGTCAAAAGAAAATACAGGTATAAACGGACAGACATGAGACAGCCAGTTAGCCTGTGAGCTAGCAGTTGGCTGCAGAGCAGGTTCTCACCTCATACTGGATGTACTGCTTCCTCCACTCCGGGGTGATGTGAGCCGAGAGATGCTCCGTGAACTTCATGTTCACAGTTTGCTCGGTAACTCTCCTCTGCTTGTATAGTAACCAGGACCGGTGAGTGAGTTAGCAGCGGGAGGTTTAGCAGAGCTGGTTCACCGACGGTAACACAGACACTGTCATTGAAGACTGCAGTCACAGCCTCAGTCTTACAGCAGTTTGTCCTCGCAGTATCCGAGCTATCTACCGGGGCACATCTCTGCCGTTTGTGACACAGTCGACGAAGAGCTGGCGGGGTCACATCTTAGCTAAAGCACACGCTTAGATGTGCTCTTATCTATTGCGCCAGTATCGCAGAATAGCGGCTGGTTTCTGGTAAACACGCTCCTGTATAGCGCGAGCTGGCTCTCTCTCTCTCTCTCTCTCTCTCTCTCTCCTCTCTCTCTCTCCTCTCTCTCTCTCTCTCTCTCTCTCTCTCTCTCTCTCTCTCTCTCTCTTCCTCCGCACTGCTGCTCAGACTCTCTCCACCTCCTGTCTCCCGCTGCATTCAGGTGCAGTTGGAAATATTATATCAACCCAATCTTGAGCGTACCTAAACATATGTTTAGTGGGTGTAGAAAGGTGTGGCCCAATCCTGCTTCAGGAAACGTCATCCAGCCAGGACGGTCAACTAGTTATCTTATAACTTGATGGGGGACAGGCGCTGGCTGTGGAAGGGGAGGAGGAACACACATTGATGTTCCATTCAGAGACAGTCATCATGCTATTTTAACTCCCATCACTGTTCCTGTGGTTCATCAGCAGAGTGTTTTCATGATTCATTTTTTACTCTGCTGGATTTTGTTTGTGCTTCGGAAGGCATGTTTAAACGTCACTAGTGTCCTGAAACTCCTATTCAGGTGGAATGCAATTTTGAATTTGAACAATTATGATAATTATGCTTTTTGCTCCAGAGAGCAACCCTTTGGCATTTATAAAATACTGCTTAGTGTTTATCTCTGTGAACATATTTAATTGTATCTCTTTAAAAGTAGTTATTTTCAACACTGCTCATAACTTGCTTAGAGAACAAACCTTGTCCTACTATATATTCCGATGATACCTGAATGTTACGTGTGACGTCGCCAGCCACCCATGCCTTTGTGAGCAGATGACGTACTTCGTCGTGGAAGGGGGAAGTTCACACTACGGTTCAGACAGAGCCGTTTATGAGAGTTGCGACAAGTCCAAATTGCTTGATCGTCACGTGGTTCATGGAGACTCAGATAGTTCCCGGAAGTTCGTTGCGGGCCATTTGAATGCGTTAATAACAGGAGATAGAACTGTGATTTTTGGTAATTAGTAGTCAATAAAGGTTTTGATTTGCAATATTTATATAATATAAAAAAGCGCGATTCTCTCCTACATGCTTCTGCAATTCTTTACAGTCACACTGACTCAAAGCTTCATTACAGATGCGTTATGAAAGGATTCTTCTCCACTTCGGCCTTCAAAGTTCTCGTTTGAATATTTGCTACTACCACCAAGATCTGCGCCCGCGGCGGCTCCACCCGGGCCCACGCCCTAGGCTTCCGTGCTCACCGCGGCAGTTACATCAGTGTTTCTCAAAGTGGGGGTGCAGAGGCATGACAGGGGGGTGCGAGAGACCAGGAGGAAAAATGGTTATTAAAAAAAACTAAAAAAAATCATAATTTGAAAAATGATTGATTCGAAAATAATATGATACAGTGTGTGCGCGAGAGAGAGAGAGAGAGCGCACCGGTACCGGAGATCGTTGTTGTTAGCTTCTGGTGCTAGCGAGCTACGCTAACGGATATAAGGAGCTTTTTCAACAACAAGGTGGAGGAGAGTCCTCTCCTGTCAGACTGAGAGGCTCAGTGAACTAAAGGACTCTCTCAGTGTTTAGTTAACTTTAGTCTAAGTTATCTCAGTGGGTCTCAAACGTTTTGGTCACCATTAATGTAAACAATTATTTCCGAGGCACACGTTTATATGATCATTATAGTTATAAAAAAATAAGAGAATAAATGAAAAACAGGTATGAAATACTATAGGACAGTAAATAAAGAATACAGTTTAAAAGGGGGATTTGTAAAATATCCATAAAGAAAAAGTAAAGCAAGCTACCCCACAGCACCTCCAAAATAAATCTCTGGCGCCGCCACTGAGCCTGCAACCCCGTTTTGAAGAAATGTGCTGTGCAAAACAGGCTCATTGCAGCCACTAATGCTGTGATAAGACAGCAAATATCAGCATTTTCTTTCTATTCATTTTTTTGCACAGACTGCAAAGTGGCAAAGTATTGTAACTTATTGTTCTAGCAGAGGGATTGCACAAATGTATTATGGATTTATTTTTTGGAGCACACAGAATTATGGAGCATTGTTTTATTATCACTGTTTTAGCAAAGTGATTTTTAAATTTTTTTGAAAGGAATGCTCACGTTCATATTGATGTATTTCAATAAATGTTAACTTGGCCCATTACGTGACTATTTGTGTTGGGGGGGCGACTTTTTTTTTCTCCAAAGTTACCACTGAGTTACATCAATATGTTGTTGTTTTTTTTTAAAGTAAAATTTGCTAATATTTGAGGATTAAGATAAGATAAGAAGTACTTTATTGATACCAATTTGGGAAATGTTTGCGTTGCAGCAGCAAAAGACAAGGCATTGTACATTAGAGAAGTTAAAAGACTAGAAATAAACAATCCAAAATGTAAACATCTCAAATAGAAATAAAATAGCATTAAAAAAGTAGAAAAATATACATAGATAGTGTGAACAGCTATTTTACCTGTTAACATATACATGTTAGGCTAACGTTGCCTTGGTTAAAGAGCCTGTTGCTGTTGTTTATTGCTTTGAATTCTTTAAAACAAATATTTTGTTCTTAAACTTGTATGGTAGTCAGGAACATCACATCCTAATGTTTATTGATATATTTAGAGGGAGGGGATGGGAAGGAATGTTTCAAAATTCAGATTAGATTAATTTCTACCATTTCTTTAATTCATGGTGGTTTCAGTAATCCCATGGTAATTGAAGACCTAAATAATCTAAATGACTATTGTAATCTTTATGACTTTCAGAAAGGACAGGAGACCGACAGGTGCCTATCAATGATTGTCAACAGACAGCACAATGAGTCAAAGGACTAGCAGCAGCAGCATGATGATGTTAAATGTGTTGTTTTTGGAACATCCATTGTAAATAAATGGAATTCAATAAACATTGAATAGCATGTCATGCAGTTTGTCTGTGCCTTTTCCTCCGTGTTGTCCTGGCATATCGTCTTCCCCATGGTTTGCTGTGCTGCCGGGGGATGCTCCAATCGCTCAGAGAAAGGAGTACAAATGTAAAGTTTCCCCACTGACACAGAGAGGAGGAAAGAATGGCTGGCTCAAGTCAGCAGGAGCAATTTAACTATCACAAAAGACAACAACAGCAACAAAATATGTGAGGTAATCATATTTTTCACAAAACGAAGACCACACCATTGGGAAGCTTAATGTCTGTTTAATAAAAACAAGGAACAGGGAAAGGCTTGGGAGTTGAGACTCAGGGTGAGGGTCTCAGTGCAGGTCTTCAGGCTCCATTGAATCCCCCTGGGGTTCTTGTGCTGAGAGAGGGAGACAAAGACAGGAGAAAGGGTTAGATACATCTATATAGCAACCTATAGGATGGGAAATTGCTGACCTATTTTAAACTTACCTTGTGTTTTCACTCTCACTTAGGTCCCTCTCCCTTTGCCATCAATCCAAAATCAGCTGAGCTGCAACATAATACAGACAGGTAATAATCAACAGAATCACAAGGACACAGGGACGTGCACAGACATTTGGAGGGGCTATTGCTCTAAACTGGAAAAAGGCACCCCCCCCCCCTTTCATCTCTACTCCTGAAGGCCAAGCCTTGTCTTGCAAGATATAATGTGATCTCTATTAACCGGAAGATGATCTCTCTGTTTTTTTGCCTCTCTCTTTCTTTTGCTGCTTGCATCTGCAAATCTGCTACTGCAAAAGCCATGTTCAATGGATTTCTTTTATATTTATTCCACTTGGTCATGCCAATCATGTGCTCCTTCATTCTTACTTTTGCCTGCCTCCACCTGTTTACACCTCCAGACTTCCTTGTAGACCTCTTGTACTTATCGTCATTCATAAAAATGCGACAGCTGAAGCAGTACATAGCATCATTCTGTGGAGAATGCTCCAACCAGGGGTTTTCATCATACCAGTGGCCCTGAAAAGACCGCCCATCTTGATTTGTTGGGAACTGGACCAGAGGACGACAGGGTCCAATTGAGTTTGAACATTTGACGAAGGCCTCATTGTACTTGATATTGTTCTTCTGAACATGAGCTGGATCGGTAGGGTTTGGCTGTAGCAAAAAAACAAATTCTGAAGGTGCTTTCACTCTTGTGGACTCTGATGTTACTGCCTCATTCTCCACCTCTTCCCTCTCAATCTCCATATCCTCCCCTTCCATCTCTTTGTCCTCAGTTCCTGTCTCTTCATTCTCAATTCCTGTCTCTTCATTCTCAATTCCTGTCTCTTCATTCTCAATTCCTGTCTCTTCATTCCTATCTCTTTGTCCTCACTTCCTGTCTCTTCATTCTCAATTCCTGTCTCTTTCTCCTCATTTTCAGATTCTGTCTCTATCCTTTCTTCATTCTCTGAGTCTGAACTGTTCTGGGCATCATTGTGTTTTGTCTCAGGCTCACCATCTATCAAATACAATTAAGAGAATGTT
This sequence comes from Dissostichus eleginoides, assembly GCA_031216635.1. Lineage (NCBI taxonomy): Eukaryota > Metazoa > Chordata > Actinopteri > Perciformes > Nototheniidae > Dissostichus > Dissostichus eleginoides. The sequence goes on along the minus strand of CM062276.1, from coordinate 31,690,346 downwards.
TTAGAGCTCTTTATAAGGCATTGTTGCTCAGTGTTCAAATAATGAAAGCATTATTACTGTTGTGATCTCCTTTTCACACTATAAAGGAGTTCAAAGATGGAGCTGTCTCCAAAAGAAACATTTTACATAATTCGTATACTTAAACAGAATTATTAGAATCAGAATTAAGTTACATATACACTTCATTCTTTACTGCTATAAAAACATACAAATCCAACTGAACACTAGTGCAGTCAGTTACATTTTAGATTGGAGAAGGTTATATCTAGTCATTCATGTGAAAATACATATGTTGCCTACTTGTATAGAATATTTACAACCTGTTGTAAAGCCTTTGTGAACCAGTTATCTGGCCATCTTATCCATATTATAGGTTAGGGGTTATAACCCTAACCCTATATTACTACAGCTATTAGTAGTATTTTACTAGATCACCAAGCTCTCAAATGCGCTCTGAACTGGAGGCTTGGGGTTAGCCCCCAACAGAAAAATATGAACTTCACTCAGCACAGATATGGCGCATTTCCACTGCAGGGCCTCGCACGGCTTAGTACGGTATAGTTAGGCCTTGGTAGGCCAGACTCACTTTATGCTGCGTTTCCATTACAGTTTAGCAGTGGCGAACCGTGTCTATCACAACTGGACCTTCTGTAGACACACACACCCCCAGCCGCCCCCCCCCCCCCCCCCCCCCCTCGGCATTATAATGTCCGTCTTTTCACTGAATTGTCGTCTTGAAAAGGGTACTCAACAATTCCGCAACAACTTCCTCTTCACCTGTTGCACTTGCCATTTCAACGTTAAAAACAATAAAACGGCATGAATTGCTTCGTGGCATTCATCTAGATCCTCTGTCTCGAGCCAGTTAACTACCGGGCCTTCGAGAGTACCCTGGAACCGAGGGAAACTCTGAAAGAATACGCCCATTGGCTACAAATCAATATATGATTGGTTGATCAAACTGTCAGTCCAAACGTACGCTCTCATTCAGTGCAACGGCCAGGGCATTCTATCAAGGATATAGAATACCTTGGTTGAAGGATATTCTACCCAGAGACCCAGAACAAGATCTGATTGGTTGCTTTCTTTTCTAACACAAAACCACTGAAATGCGTAGTGCATGGTCCGAGAAGGACAAACAAATCAACGTAACACTTTAATATTACAGATCAACAACACAGATACGATTCTCATTTATTCATTTTATATACATTTTATTACATTTTATTTATATAATTAAATCGATTTTTTGTTTGTTTTATCTGAGTGTTCCAGGGTATTCTCTGAATACCTTGAAGGCCCTGAAGGTTCGCCACTGCAGTTTAGTAGCTGGGGCAGTAACTATAGTAACGCAGTGTAGGCGGAGCCGTGACGTCAACTTCAATGAGAACCACAGAAAACCAACATCAGCCGTTAGCTGTTAGCACTCAAGCTCACAGCTCCTCATATCTGTTCAGAAACTAGACAAAAGTTAAACAAGTACAAACCACAGACTGTCTGTGTCATGGCGAATACAGTCGCCGTTGTTGTGAGTGTGGACGGTCGGAGCATATACTGCATTAGCTTAGCCGATCTCCATTCAGAAAACACGCATTTTAAAAGGTTTTTCACCTGCCGTCTGTCTGCAGACTTGTCAAAGCATTAATTCATGGTTTTTACTAACTGGTATCAGTATGTTGTTACTTCGGCATCATTTTAAAACATGTATTACAATTAAATCACGGTAAAATATGTTCATTTTGTTTGTAGTTGCCAGCGATTCTCTCACTAGTTTAGCATACTCAGCCCGGTTGTTGGCCCAGAAAGAACCTCGATTTTGGAGAGCCAGAAAACTGTGAAAAAGTACCCGCTAGCCGGAACTACGCCTAGTGGAAACGCAACCAAAAACGGGCCGGGCACGGCACGCTTAAAACCGCGCTGTAGTGGAAATGTGCCAATAGAGGCTTTGCATTTATCACTGATTTAAATATTTGTTTTAATTAGTTATTAGTCTACTCCAACTTATGTAGTTGCTTGACATAATCACAGTGCTTCACCTGCAGATGCCCTGCTGGCACCTTTTATCCAGCTCTGCAAAGTTGCAGTCCTTTTAGCTGCCTCCTTCAGATATCTCTCTCTCTGCTTCAGTCTCCTCTGTCTTGAAAGCATTCTTAAGCACAGAAATGTAACAATAGGCTATTAAAGTAACCTGTTTCAATAATTATAACCTGTTTCAATAATTATAACCTGTTTCAATAATTATAACTTTGTCTGTGTAAAATGTATACTTATGAAACTAGACCAAATGTTCTTATTTTGTTTTGTTTGCTGTGGTCAATTGTGTGTGCGTTGACTTAGGAATGTAGAGGATCCAGTCGCCCCCCCGGGTTTTTAATGGGCCGGATAGGAGCATGGGGGGGTTGCAGGAGAAAGGTAAAGGTCTCTACACACCAACCTGAGACCAAAGAACGCGTACCGAAGGCGTCCTGACTTTTACGTCAGCTACGTCAGGCTTCGTTGGCTTCGTCGGATAAAGCCGCCCGCCTACGAACACACCGCAAATACTTCAGCCGACGAGTGGCAATAACTCTCCTTACCAGCAGGCGGCGGTAGTGTGTATTCGTCATTCAAAAGAGGCAACAACCGGAAGACAGACTGCGTTTTATACACCGAGAGAAGAAGAACAGACTTAGTAATATAAACAAACAAACACAGCCTGATCAGTTGGTCTTCACTTTCTTCATTCCATGCCGTCATGATAAAAAAGAAACTCTTGCGTCCGGGTGAGATGAAAATGAGGAAGATTAGCCGTCTGTGTGTGCCTTCTTATCGTTTGTTTTGGTCCCTCACTTCCGCTTCACTTCTGATGCACTGATTCGCTAAGCTGAACAGCCAATCAGAGTGATTGATTTGTCCCGACGTTCTTTGGCCTCCCGCGGCCTCCCGCCGCCGATTCAACATGTTGAATCGGCGGCGGGAGGAGGCGGGAGGGTTGAAAATGTGCCGTAAAGAGACGACACACCAACCTGAGTAGTGCGACGCGAATGCCCGACTGCCTCTGACGGCTTCGGACGGCCTCTGACTCCCAAAGTCGGGCCGGTGTGTAGAGGCCTTAATAAAACTGACAACATTGAGTCTAGGCAGGGAGGAGGATTGGGATACGGAGTGGTACCGAGGATAAACGAAGATAAGGATTGGTACCTCACCCCCGTTCAACCCAGAATTGTTTATTTTATGGCTGCCATAAAAGATTGCATGGGACTGATCGGCGGCGCAGGAGATCCAAACTTCCCACACCTATGGCTGACTCACTCTGATTCGCTGTTTAGACCTCGTCAATGGCTGACTCACTCTGATTCACTGCCTAGGGCTCGCCCAGGAGTGAGTCCACCAATGGATGAACACCTAGGGAGGAGCAACCGACACAACTCCTCCCACACAACTCCTCTCCGTTTGTGGGCATAAATATTATGAATTCTGTACACTCGGGGCCTCTGTTCTGTCTGACTGTCTGATACGTACATCGCACGGTAGTAAGAACCAAGGCCCGAAGTACTTCGTTATATTGTACTGTTGTTTTTACCATTAAATCAGCTTATTGTTAAACCTCATATCTCTGTGTCTGAGCCCTTCCTTTTTATAGCAGACCACTCATTAAACGAACGGCGCGGAGCGGGCTCGAACCTTCAACCACTGAAGGGTGCTTCGATCCAACACTATGCATAAAATAACCAAACGATTATTACATTAACTAATTTGAACAGTAATTCACATCATCATCTCATAACAAAAAAAGCTAAGGCGACTTCTTGTATTCAGTGACTTGATTTTTTAAAAATGAAAACAAGGGACATTTTTTGTTTTGCGGCCCATATCTCTTAAAAATATGTAATGTTATAACTATTAAAGAAAAAATCGGGACAATTCTGTTTCAATGTAGTTTGACCATTGTAACTGCTGTGCAGACATACTGATAATAAAATATATAGCCCCTCCAAATGTCTGTGCACGTCCCTGGGTCTTTAACACACCGGCACCAATACAATATGTAAAACATGTATTCACACACATAGCGATATAGAACATAAATAATAAAAACATACCTGGTTTAAAACACTTTTGTGGTCATACTGTGGAATGAGTTCACACTGAAACGAGATATTCATTCAAAATTTCGCGGGCAATTACATATAAGAAGAAGGAGAAGAAGAATAAGTAAAAGAAGTAGTAGAAGAAGAATGAGGCTGCTAACGCTAAATGCTAAACACCACACCATTGAAACATCAACTTTGTACAATTTTATTTCACCTTGCTATGTGTTTATAAAGCATATTTTAAAACGGGGACATTTCCGGGGACAGATTGAGCCGGGGATTGGCCACCAAAGCCAGGCAGGCATTTGGTATGATCACCATGCAACACAGTCTCACGGCATTTCGTGTTATAGTCACGAAATTAATCTATTGAAGACCCGACCGGACAAAAAGACGTGGTGCAGGCACGAAACATAGGCTACTACCAATAGAAATACATTGCTTTTAAAATCGCTCTGTGTGACACGAAAAAAATGATTAAATTAATTTCGTGACTATAACACGAAATGCCGTGAGACTGGGTTGCACCATAGCCATATGAGGCCGGCCGCCGGAGTGCTTTCCTTTGCTTCCAGCTGTCAGATTGTAAACAAAGTCACGTGACTGGTGGCAGATGAAAGCGCTGAGCGCTGACAAGGTGTGTTTTATTGGTTTTATTGCAGCGAGACGCTACAATACTAATTGTGGGCTTATCATGTTGATTCGGCCACAACAGAAAAAAAAGACTTTCGCTCTCTCCAGAGGGGCAGGTCAGCCAAAAAGGGAAAACAGGCCGATGCCCGGGCAACATTAGCCCGTACCTGTGCACGTCCCTGCAAGGACATAATATGGCTCTGCTAAAAACACTCACCCAAAAGTTACGTTTTTGTTTACTGTTTAGAAGTCTCAAATATGCACTCTAAATCCATATCAATAGCGATGTACCACCAAAATAGCTCTCTTCCTTATTATTATGTAACGTTAACTATATTATACTAGCTTGAACTCCAAAATGGATATCCTCATTTCACCATCTCCACCCACTACAATCACACGCCCAAATGCTATATTTAACCAATATTTAACTCCCTCCACCCACGTTTAGAAGCCCCTTTTCTCTAATTCCACATTGTTGGACGAAATGACATTAAGAGAACGGAATTTACAATTAAAAGGCTGATCATGGTTAACGTGTGTTGCTAACTTTATCCGGTATCCTAGCCTAATCGGTTATCGTTCCCTAAATCTACTAATTTAGAGGGGGATAATCCACTAACATGCTTTAATTCACATGTTAATTTGATTCAGATGTGCTGATAATATCCGCAATAGAAGTCTTTAACCTGTTAACCCCTGAGCCTGTTTTTCAGGCCTTAGGCTCGAAAATGACATGCCCAGAACAAATGACTATATCTTCACTTCTAAAAGGGGTAAATGAATAATCTTTTTTCTCAAAGCAATGATAAACCTGTGAGTTGGCTGTAGAAGTGTCAGAATCAATATAGATGTTTTTATTTTAAAGTAAATTCAGATTGAACATAGTAAATAATGTAAATTATAGTTTCTGTCTAAAAGAAACCCATTACTTATAGTGAAAACCACCCTTGAATGATGGGATAGTAGACAAAAAGCTTTAGAAATCCAAACTACAACATATAATAAGTACCCTGTATCAAGATTGATGCAAAACAAGTGACATTTTACCTTTTTTTAGAGAGGTTTAGAAAAAGAAACCCACCTCTGGGTACATTTGGGTGTGTTTGCCGTATCTCTGGAACCCATTGGTCGATTTTGGGGATTGACACCACTTTTTAACCGTTAGAGCCAATAGAATTGAGGGGGAGTTCCTAAATCCACCTACACGTTACCATTGGTGAATGAGAGTGATGCGCACGCAGTTTGCCCAAACTGAAAGCTCCGTTACACTCTATATGAAAACTACGTTTATTGCCATAAATGTTATGATGGATTATCAGTAATCATTTCAAAGTGACACAGAGACATTGGATTAACCTTCAGCAGCGTTTATATGCGTTTTAATGCCCTACGGCCATACGGCAGTATGATTTTCCACTAACCATGGAATATGATTCCACTATGGAATCAGTGAGGAAAACCTGTCTGCAGAGCTTTACCAAGTTTGCCGGCTGTTGCAAAGAAAAGAAGAACAGGGACATACTATCACCAGCACCAAGGAGTTTCTATCCCTCATGAGGCCATACAGAGATGCATTTATAGACTTGTATAAACTGATATGCATATCTCTGACACTTCCCGTGACCTCAGTGAGCTGTGAGCGCAGTTTTTCTTGTCTGCGTCGTTTGAAAAACTACCTGTGGAACACCAGTGGGGACTCTCGAACCAGTAACCTGGCACTGTTGGCTATATACACCGTGAGAACAAGGGCCCTGGACAGCGACAAAATCATTGATGCATTTGCCCTCAACCACAACAACAGACGCTAGGGGTTTCACCAACTACTCGTAGTTCTACCACTAGTCGGCGCTGTAGGCCCTAGTCGACTAGTCGTGAACAAAATGGAGGCAAACGTAGGAAATGAGGATGCCGACATTGGCGCTGAGGTGCTGCAAAATGCTCCAGCAAAACACGCCCAACATTCAGGGGTCCTCATTTTATGCGCAAATGCGCCGCACCTATGCACTCTACAGTTTCAGTTTTAGCTCCGGCGCTAAAAGTTCACGAGCTTGCTCCACTAGCACCCCCTCTTTGAACAGCTGTTTGGACCTCATTTCGAGAGCAACAAGAAAACACGGGTCAACAGTGGCGCGGATGAGCTACGGGATTACTGCCAGCAGACACCCCATATCTCCACAATGGATAACCCTCTGAAGTGGTGGGCACAAAACGCGAACCGCTTCCCCCATTTAGCCAAGCTTTCCAGGAGCTACCTGGCTACACCAGCACCCCAAGTGAACGGATGTTTTCCCTGGCAGGCACCACTGTCACCCGACAGCGGTCAAGCCTCCTTCCCTCACATGTTGATGCTTTGGTCTTCCTTAACGCAAACCAAAAAACCTGGAAGGGTGGACATCCTTATCGAGGAGGACAGTGACAGCGAGTAAAGTGTTGCGCAATGCGCACTGGATTTACATTGCATTTATGTTCTTAACAGAGTTTTTGCAGTAGATTTGGTGAGTCCAGTTACTGTTTTTTATTTAATCAGCCATGTAACCCAAATTAAAATGCTGCTTTGTTACAGTGTTTAACGTAACTGTATGCATTGCAATACAAAATACAATTTTACACCTCTCTTTGTGTGTCTTTATTATGACGTAACAACTAGTCGACTACTATTTTGAAAAACTTGTCGACTAGTAAATAATGGTAGTTGTGAAACCCCTAACAGACGCATTGTTTTGTTATGAAGACGTCTAATGGTAAGTGCATGATGATGTAACCCCTCTGTTGCCTATTATAAATGTAATGCATTGATGGTTGAGGCAAACATTCTGACTGTTTATAGTTATTTCTATGTGATGCTCATTCATATAACATTAGGTCTATGGAACGGAATACTGTTGATTCATTAGTCGGCGTGTTTGTAACTGCCAGCGTGAGTTTGTGATCTTAGGCTGGAGCCACACGAGGACGATAACGCAAACGGACCACAATCGTTATCAAAAAGGTCTTCTGTCCACACGCAACAGGCACCAGAAACGTGTCCGTTCACACGAGACCGCTCGAAAGCGCTGGAGACGCTGTAGTACATATGCCAGGCCTGTAAGTGGCGCTGTACTCCTGCCACAAAAGCAGCGAAGAAGACTTCCGCGCATGGTTGCCATGGTTGCCCTTCTGTTTATTCTCCGCTGTGGACGCTCTGGCTCTTTTTCTCCCTCCCCGAACAAGCGTGTGCTCCTGCTGTAAATCTCTCCGGTAGTCCACCAGCAGATGAAAAACACCCACCTCTCCGCCTCTTCCAAGGGACGAGGGGACCGTGCGGCAGAGTTTCAGTTAGATTTTATTTCGCCGGTCAACACGTCCGTTAAAGTTTAAATTTTCCGGACAAAATTAGAAAAGTGCCGGTCAAAGGTCTTCTTTGTTATTTATTGAGCTTTAAAATAAATGAATAACGACTCTATATAATAAAGTAACCTGTATATCCTATATAACCTGTTTCAATAATTATAACTTTGTCTGTGTAAAATGTATACTTATGAAACTAGACCAAGTGTTCTTATTTTCCTTTGTTTGCTGTGGTCAATTGTGTGTGCGTTGACTTAGGAATGTAGAAGATCCAGCCGCCCCCCCCGGGTTTTTAATGGGCCGGATAGGAGCATGGGGGGGTTGCAGGAGAAAGGTAATAAAACTGACACCATTGAGTCTATGCAGAGATTGTTCTGAGAGAAAGATTGGGATGCGGAGTGGTACGGCCAGGTGCTGAGGATAAACGAAGATAAGGATTGGTACCTCACCCCCGTTCGACCCAGAATTGTTTATTTTATGGCTGCCATAAAAGATGACCTGGGACTGATCGGCGGCGCAGGAGATCCAAACTTCCCACACTATGGCTGACTCACTCTGATTCGCTGTTTAGACCTCGTCAATGGCTGACTCACTCTGATTCACTGCCTAGGGCTCGCCCAGGAGTGAGTCCACCAATGGATGAACACCTAGGGAGGAGCAACCGACACAACTCCTCCCACACAACTCCTCTCCGTTTGTGGGAATAAATATTGTGAATTCTGTACACTCGCGGCCTCTGTTCGGTCTGACTGTCTGATACGTACATCGCACGGTGGAAGAGCTGAGGCCCGAAGTACTTCGTTATATAAGTACTTCGTTATATTGTACTGTTGTTTCTACCATTAAATCAGCTTATTGTTTAATCTCATATCTCTGTCTGAGCCTTCCTTTTTACAGCAGACCACTCATCAAACGAACAGCGCGGAGCGGGCTCGAACCTTCAACAACTGAAGGGTGCTTAAACCCAACAATTTGGTGACCGACCGACGTGATGAGTAGGGTCTCATAGAAGGCACACCGGCAGCCAGCGGACGAACGGTCCAGGGATGACACCTCGAATACCTCTGACAACTAAACCAGGGCGCCCCACAACAGAAAGGTGAGCAGATACCTGTTATTATCAAAATCTGTGATTGGCTATACTACAAATTTTAGAGTTGTCAGCGGCATTTTCAGTGTTTTAGTCTTACGGTAGAAAGAGCAGTACTACAGAATAACACTTTCCAGTCTCAAAGAGGAGCTGCAGTTGTGTTATATGTGGGGTATTTCAAGAGGAGAAACGCAACTTTCAAAATCAATTTGAAATGACCGGATCTCGCAAACTCTTGCTGGGGTTAATCTAGAAGACTAAACGTGACGATAAAGAGATTCTGTAGACTGGGTTTCGACTCCTTGCCAAAAGCCACATCGCCGAAAGGGGGTGTAGAAGCGCTTCTGGAAGTCTCTCCATCTGTTGAAATATACATCGCACTATAAAAGTCAACTAGACTGTACGGGGAATATATTAACTGTGTAACGAGATTGCAGTGGTTATAAATTGTAAAGGAAGTCCAGCTGCAATCGTCGTCCGAGATTTCAGTGGTTTTAAATTTGTAAAGGAAGTCCAGCTGAAATACTCTGAGAAATAAGGTGACACACACAGTAATTCTTAGACGAATTCTGGGGTTGGGGCTCCGACTAACGTAAACAGGCAATCCTTAGACGGATCTGGGGTTACGTTAGGTATATTTATTTTGAGTGTGATTAACTGTGTAACGAGATTGCAGTGGTTATAAATTGGTAAAGGAAGTCCAGCTGCAATCGTCGTCCGAGATTTCAGTGGTTTTAAATTTTGTAAAGGAAGTCCAGCTGAAATACTCTGAGAAATAAGGTGACACACACAGTAATTCTTAGACGAATTCTGGGGTTGGGGCATCGACTAATGTACACAGGCAATCCTTAGACGGATCTGGGGTTACGTTAGTTATTTATTTTGAGTGTGATTAAGTGTGGCTTGATATTGAGTAAGAAAAAGGTTGATAGGCGCTGTGAGAATGGGTCTGCAGAGAGAATTTCGCCTTGATGCCAACTGGCTGTTATCAGCCTGCAGCCAGGGAGGAGAAATCAGCAGAGCTGCCTGCACTGAGTGTGTGTGTGTGTGAGGAAGTCCGTGGATTGGTCAATTTGGACCAATCAGCGCGGGCTTAACGTAACGGCTAAGCGGTCCTACGACGCTGGTTATCAACTCGGTAAATCGAGCCAGGGTTTCTCTCTCCAGCTGAGAGCGCGTTCACGTGAAAGGGACAAGTGTACTAACAGCGCAGCGTCATACTTCATTAATGAAAAGTAAATTAATATTAGACAAATATGAACTTTAAACATCCATGACTTAAACATATAATAAAGGATACAAGCCACATAGTTGCACCTGCAAGGTGAATATAGAGCAACTGGTTAAAAAATAAATAAACTACCGAGTGTTTGAAAGCGTACAACAGTTTTATGTTATCACTGTTGCCCATCTAAGACACGAGTGGATCTGACTTTAATTACATTTGAGTTGAGTGTTTCGTCAACCTAATGTGTTGCTTAAAATAATACTTCTGCATACAGTATGTGACAATGTAAGTGTTGCACGGTCAGATACGGCTCGAGAAGCTGACTTAGACAAGGAAATATATGATATATTATGATATTATATGATCGATGATGTGATATGAATGATAAGTGCGACACGTCGGCGTCTTCTCTTCATACGGCAGTTTAAACTGTATTTCCTTTATCCTGTAATATGACTTGATAGATTTAAACTCCGCACGCTGAGCTCTGATCAGGCGCAGCTTTCACTGAGTTGATCTCTTTTCTATAGACGCCGGAGGCAGGCAGCGTCAGGTAAAACAAGTTATTTAGCCTTCCCAAACCTGAGCCTTACGCGCCGCCAATAATACACCTCGCACCGAAAACTATCAGACTGTATACCTGTGGGAATAAAACTACAATAATTAGTAAATTATAGTACGCAGAGATATCTGGTATTTTTTATAAAAACTAAAACCTTTAGAGAGAAGCGCTCTTGTGAGTCTCCGCGGGTTGAAATACACCTCGCACCGAAAACTATCAGACTGTATACCTGTGGGAATAAAACTACAATAATTAGTAAATTATAGTACGCAGAGATATCTGGTATTTTTTATAAAAAACTAAAACCTTTAGGAGAAGCAGATACGAACGAAGTCAAAATGGAAGGAGAATTTGAACGTGAAGAGAGAGAATTAGGAGTCCCTGTTCCGGGGAGTTTAAGGGAACAGTGGGGACAAGCAGAGAGATTGATACTTAGCGGACTTAAAGACCCACTGAAGTGTGCGACGGTGCATGATCTTTTATGCTAATACGTATAGTAATGACCAAAATTGTCCATTGGAACCCATATCAAAGATGTTGGAATAGCAACGAATTTGACGAGTTTGAATTTTCCGCTGGGAAATTCGCAGTCGACCTCCGCCTTCGTGGGCGTGGCTTGCGATCTACTGCGTGACGTCAGAAGATGGGCCAAGCCGAAGTGTTTACATTCACCACCATTCATTTTGTCTCTATTTCAAAGTCGAATTTACCAACGTTTTTGAGCGAGTATTTGATTGGAAAGTGTTTCGCAGTCGACTGGAAGTGATTGCCAATCGAGAAAAGCTGACAATGGAGGCGACAGTGACGAAAAAGGGAGGAAAAACACACGGGAAGCGATGCATTGCCGCTGGCTGTGGTAATGTGAAGTCTGCCGAAGTGGCGATGTTTCTGTTCCCAAAAGATGAAGGTGAGTGGCTGGTGTCATTGTTTCGTAGATTCGTAGATTGTTTATGAAAAATAAACGCCACTGTGTTTGTGTTAACTAACAAGACTATCATGGCGGCGGCAGAGCTCAAGTCGAGTTTCTCCGCCTGGAGATATTCTCACTATTTCACTTTTGTCGAGCACAAAGAAAAGAAGGTTTTAGTTAAATGTAAGTTGTGTCTTGGCGGGTCAAAGATCCTATCGACTGCCCAAAACAGCAATTAAAATCTGTTGAAACATCTGCAGAAAAAACATGCTGGGACGAAGCTAGTAGCGAAGCTAGTAGCTAAGACCACAGACCCAGAATCATCCGACGCCATTCCACCTCCACCTAAGCAACAGCGGCTGGATTGGCACTTTGAAACATATCTTTGTGTTTGTGTTTGTATAGACCACATTGCTTAGCAGAGTTCAGTGATGCAAATGCATGTCAAGTTGATCAACAGGTTGTATTATTCTCCGATGCAATAAAGGTACTGAAATGAAGGCTACAGTATAAGGGCATTAATGGGTGCCCTTTTCTAAGTAACTAAGAAGTTACTTTTCACAGTAACGCATTACTTTTTGGTGTAAGTAGTGAAGTAACTAGTAATTGTAACTACTTACTGGTTTTCAGTAACTAGCACAACACTGCATGTGAACATGAATGTTGCATCATGCTATGAACAGATGAATGTATGATCAGGTGACGGCCAATCCTGTGTGTAGATCTACTCTAGATCTATGACAAAATATTGTCCTCAACTAAATTGACTTCCATGGCCACTTTCCTCATCTATCCTGTCCGAAAAGCTGTCAAAATCACTCATTTCTCTCGCACCAGTATCACTTTCCGAAGGCTCCGCCATGTTTACAATCACAACTGGGCCCATCTTGTGACGTCACAGCCGCTATCGTCTGCAGCAGCGGTAGGCTCAGACTCTGAAAAATTTGCGATGTTTATCTCGTCCCTCGCACTTCCTAAAAAATTATTTTAGCCATGAACAGGTACAATTATATGTAAGAAATGAAACTGCCATTTCACTTTGTCGCAAAAAAATGCACTTCACTGGCACTTTAAGCCCGGAGATCATAAAAAGGCGAGCAGCGATCTCCGTTTCTTACACGATCAGATGATCGCAGAGAATAGAGTAGAGGGTGAAGAGGCAATACGTCTCCTAGCCACAGCACTCAATACATACGAGCGACAGTTGGTTCAGAAATTAGAAACTCTCAACAAGCAGAAGGCAGGTTTTATCAGGGCTTCTAAACTTAACAAAGAAAGGGAGCTAGTTGACAAGCTAAGGAGAATAGGCCATAACGCAGCCTTAGTTATGAATGGAGTGGCAGTAACCTGCTCTCTGAGCAAAACTCCCGCCAAAAATCTGCCCGCCATAGCAGCCCCACCCAGTCCTGCACCAGCCCCTCCCACAGAAGTGATAGAGCCAGTCAGGAAGGAGAAGCCATAGGGTGGGCCCCTCCCAGACATCCCAGAGGGCGGTCCCCTCCTCTATCCAGATTTATACAACCCCTTTAAGACCCGACCCCCTCCCTATACGCTTCCCTCCACCTCTAACCCCCCCTCACCCAGTTCCCCTCATGACATTAAAAGAACACCTGTATCAACACATACACCTACAGATGAAGAAATACTTGACTTTGTTGCAAAACGCGTCAATTTTTTAGGACTAAAAAAAAAAAAAGGTTGAAACCTCTGCCTCTGACAGAGAAGACACGGCAAGTCAAGACGGCACAGGGGACTCCACCTTCCTCTGAAACAGGTTGATATAGCCGGTGTCGGACTTTGTTTATGAACACATTAACTGAGGGACAGGTTTCTCCCCATTTGAGCTGACCCACGGCCATCAGTTTCCGGGTCCTGGAGCATTAGCAGTAGGGAAAGAAGTAGAAGAGATGGATAGCAAACCATACTACCAGCAACTTAAGGGCTTGGTATGAGATTTCTCCACCCAGGTGGCTGACGCCAAAGGGGGACCGGAGAAGCACGAGGCTAACACCGCAGAATTCATCTGGCTGAAGGTCATCCGTCCGAAGTGGCTCAACCCAAGGTTCACCGGCCCGCACAGAGTGACTCAGAGGACATCACATGCAGTTCGCCTCGAAGGAAAGGGGGAAACGTGGTATCATTGGAGCCAGTGCGCCGTTGGAAAACCTCCAGCAAGGACGTTAGACGACATCAGAACTGACATCGCTGCAGCAGGACGAGAGAACGACACATCTGACGACGACAGCCCAGCAGAAGCAACGACCCATACAACAGATGACAAGGACAAAGACACAGAGGTAACAACAGGCGATCTTGGAAAGGAGATTACGGCCGGCGAGGAGGCGGACACGAGTCTACGGGACCCCGACCCCTGAAACACACGACTCCATATAGGACCCGACTTTTTTACTCCCACCTTTAGGGGCACTTTCCAATAATGGCGCGTTTCCACTACAGCGCGGAGCCCGGCCTCGCTCGGCCTCGCTCGGCCTCGTTAGGCCTTGTTAGGACCAGCTCACTTGATGGCGTGTTTCCATTACAGTTTAGGAACTGGGGCAGTAACTATAGTAACGCAGTGTAGGCGGAGCGATCGGCTTTTTGGTGGGGGGAGTCATGCTGCTTAAAACTGCCGTGACGACTTATTTGTTAGAAGTGAGCTTTAGAACAGATAGGGACACAACGCTTTCAAGCAAATAACAGAGCGTTAGAAAAAACGTACCATGCAGACTCCAGTAACGCCGTTGCAGAGTCCAGGCCTCCATCCCTTCCAACGCTAGCCGGTCTATGGCCGTAAATGGTGTCCATTAGCTCAAACCACTTCCAGTTTTTCCTACTGGCACCACTCGTGTTGTTATTATCTTTGACCAAGCGATATTCACTCTTCATCTTTTTGAGTTTTTCCCTACACTGCACGACAGTCCTCGAGTAGCCGCTTGTGGACATCTGTGTAGAGACCTCCTGAAATACTTTAATATTGCGAGTTGTCCCGTCGAGCTCCCGCTGGATCTTATCATCCGCAATGTAATGTAGGAACGTCGTCACTTCCTCGACCAACCAGGGCGTGCTTTTCTTTGCCATTTTAGCTCCTCTGTTGACAAAAATGCTGCAAGCTTCGCTATATATATATGCGACGCTAGGGATTATCTCGCGCGCCGATTGTGACGATTCTCTCTGACCAATCAGCAGTCAAGAGTGTTGACGTCACAACTCAGCCTGGTTGTTCCTGGCCCTAGAACCACGATTTTATGAGGCCAGAAAAACTGTGAATTAGGACCCGCCGGCCGGTACTAGGCCAAGTGGAAACGCAACCAAAGTCGGGCCGCTGACGTCACAGCCCTCTTAAACCGGGCTCCGCGCTGTAGTGGAAACGCGCCATTAGTAGCAGCATTTTTATGCCCACCTATAGGGCCTCTTTCTAATAAGAGTAGTAGGTTATATATAACGAGAGGTTAGCCCTATAGTTAACGGGCAGTGGAAGTCTCCCCACTCACCAGACCTTCTATTTTACAGGTTCTGGGAGCACAGTATTTACCATTACAGGGTACTATTTTACACCCTAGTTTTAAAGAATCTCCTTAGGAGATTTTAGCATTGTGTTCAGAGGAACCTAATTACAATAACACGGACCACTGATTAAAGGTACTCAACAATGACAGACTGTGGATTACACTTCCTTATTGTTTGTTGGTGTACTCTGCTAGTGGGAATCGTGGTTTTACTTGGGACACTGTTTGTATCTTGAACACCATTCTTAGTTATATGGCCCATTAGCGAATTGCCTTATTATTTGATTGGGTGTTAATTCCTTGTGTCCTAGTAAATCTCCTATTATTAATAACAGAAATAATGTGTGTTCACCCTTGCCTTTATTTTTGTTTTAATGATTCCATTGACCACCCAGACTCCATTCCCCCCCCAGAGGAGTCCGTAACTAGGGTCAAACGGGCCAAACATGAGGTAGTTGTTACCAAAATGTCTCCTAAACAAACCTTCACTTTCCAAGCAGGTAGTGATGGAATAATGTAGACAGGATCAACTATGTACATTACAATGTGCTCCGTTTAGCTAATCTCACTAGGGACCCTGTAGAAGGACTCGCTGAACAGCTGGGGCCGACTTCCCTTATGGCTGAAACAGAATAGAATGGCCCTTGACATGCTGTTAGCTGAGAAAGGAGGTGTGTGTTCAATGTTTGGTGATATGTGTTGTATTTTCATTCCAAACAATACGGCTCCGGACGGTTCCGTCACAAAGGCTTTAGAAGGCTTTCGCACACTATCCATAACTATGCATGAACAATCAGGGATACACAACCCCTTGGAGGAATGGTTTACAAACATGTTTGGTCAATGGAAAGGTTTAATAATGTCTCTTTTGATTTCAATAGCTACTTGTATTGCCATTTTAGTAACATGTGGTTGTTGTTGTGTGCCTTGTATCCGCTCATTGTGGGACAGACGCAGTAGAAAAGAATGACAGTGGTTATGTTTTGAATGCTTTGTGTGAATTGATCTCTGGAGGTGAGATCAAAAGGGGAATTAAAGTAACCTGTATATCCTATATAACCTGTTTTAATAATTATAACTTTGTCTGTGTAAAATGTATACTTATGAAACTAGACCCAGTGTTCTTATTTTTCCTTTGTTTGATGTGGTCAATTGTGTGTGCGTTGACTTAGGAATGTAGAGGATCCAGCCGCCCCCCCGGGTTTTTAATGGGCCGGATAGGAGCATGGGGGGGTTGCAGGAGAAAGGTAATAAAACTGACACCATTGAGTCTATGCAGAGATTGTTCTGAGAGAAAGATTGGGATGCAGAGTGGTACGGCCAGGTGCTGAGGATAAACGAAGATAAGGATTGGTACCTCACCCCCGTTCAACCCAGAATTGTTTATTTTATGGCTGCCATAAAAGATGACCTGGGACTGATCGGCGGCGCAGGAGATCCAAACTTCCCACACCTATGGCTGACTCACTCTGATTCGCTGTTTAGACCTCGTCAATGGCTGACTCACTCTGATTCACTGCCTAGGGCTCGCCCAGGAGTGAGTCCACCAATGGATGAACACCTAGGGAGGAGCAACCGACACAACTCCTCCCACACAACTCCTCTCCGTTTGTGGGAATAAATATTGTGAATTCTGTACACTCGCGGCCTCTGTTCGGTCTGACTGTCTGATACGTACATTGCACGGTGGAAGAGCTGAGGCCCGAAGTACTTCGTTATATAAGTACTTTGTTATATTGTACTGTTGTTTCTACCATTAAATCAGCTTATTGTTTAATCTCATATCTCTGTCTGAGTCCTTCCTTTTTATAGCAGACCACTCATCAAACGAACAGCGCGGAGCGGGCTCGAACCTTCAACAACTGAAGGGTGCTTAAATCCAACAATAATAATATAAGAATAATAAATGGAGCCTCTCTTTTCCTCCCCCTCTTCTGACAGCCCAGCAGCTGATCTCTGAGCAGGAGAGGTGGGAAGAGGCGGGGATATTGCTTCAACGTTATCAGGAAATGATCGTATAGGCGTAAACACGGAGCCGTTTGCCCCCCCAGAGCGTTTCGTTTGCAGATCTACCCACCTAGGGATCGTTATCGTTTCTGCGTTTCCATGTCGGCCTCGTGTGGCCGAACCGTCTATCTGATAGTGAACTGTAGCAGATACGACCGGTATCGTCCTCGTGTGGCCGGGGCCTTAGAATCTGAGTCTGAAATGTGAGAAACCATGTCCATGACTTGGGGCCTGTTGTGTTTAATTTTATGTTCAGAGCCAGAGATGTGTTAGGCTTGTGAACCTTACCCCTGTAACAGTTGTAAATATGCAGTGGTGTTTGTTTGTACATCATTTAAATTAGGATAATCACACTAATTGTGATCTTCATTTATTTATGTTCAATACCTGACAAGGTCGGAGATCAGTGGGCGGAACCTCTGAAATGTAGTCACTGTACTCAGAAGATTCTTTTTGTGGGTACACCCCCCCTTTATATTGTGTCCCTCACGTTTCCTCTTCCCTTTTTGTAAATGTTTCCACGTGAGAGGAGTCACTTTGAGGGATAAAAAAGGTTATACGGATTTGTTATATCTGTTGTCAGATTGTCAGTGATTAAAAGGAGATCGTCTAAACTGTATGCTGGCTCGGGTCTCATCCATGAACAACGCAAAAACAACGCAGAGTCTGAGACCGCTTAACAACACCGGTTACACCCCTATATGCCGCGAGCTGATTATCGAGCCGTCTTTGTAACTGTCAGTGTCGCGGATACACTGTGTATGTGCGTGTGGCGAATGTTGCAGTATAAAATTCAGCTGTAGCGATCGGTACCTTAATGGGAAACCCTAAATGTTTGGAACCCTCTATGAAATGTCAAGCTCCCCCACAGCACCCCACAAAGAAAATCTCTGGCGCCGCCGCTGGTTCCAGCATGCTTCAAAACCTCCACCATCATCCCGGTTCCCAAGAAAACAAGGATCACAGGATTAAACGACTACAGACCTGACCTCTATGGTTATGAAGTCCTTTGAGCGCCTTGTCCTGTCCCACATCAAATCCATCACAGAACCCCTCCTGGACCCCTTGCAGTTCGCCTACAGAGCCAACAGGTCTGTAGATGATGCTGTCAACATGGCCCTTCACTTCCTCCTCCAGCACCTGGACACAGCAGGTACCTACGCCAGGATCCTGTTTGTGGACTTCAGCTCTGCCTTCAACACCATCATCCCGGCTCTGCTGCAGGACAAGCTCTCCCAGCTGCAGTTGGATCACAGACTTCCTGTTTGACAGGAAGCAGCACGTGAGGCTGATTCTGATGTTTAATCATGTTTTATGCCATTTGCCAAGACTTGATAAGTCGCTCATAAAACACAGGAGGTATGGAAACTAAGAACACCATATTTGATAAATTGTACAGCTGATATAACACAGCACATTTGTTTTATTTCATTTAAGTGGTGGATAGAGTTGCTGCTGGGGGGTTAAGATGCAAAGGCTGCAGTGGAGACGCTGCGCACAGCTGATAGACAGCTGGAACACAAACCACCAATTTAAAAAAAAAAAAATTCAGATCAAGTCGTCATGAATCCACTCTGCAGGGATTCCCCGATCATTTATTGTAGTTTCTCATCATGGGGTGTCTCCTGTCCCCGGCACCAACACACTGCCACACTGCCTGAGGAAGGTTATGTGTATTTTGTCATTAACTTTTTTCGGACCACTTATTTATTTATTTTGGTGATGATCCGACCTTCATGATGCTACTCTGGTTCAAACTGCATCCACCAAACAGTATTTTTTAGCTGTTCTATCGTCATTTCCTGGGATCTTCTTCATGCAGTCAGTCCAAATGAATATTAATACGGGCGTTACGTGAAGCCCTCAAAAGCTGCACCGCATTTCGAGTTGATTGTGATTTATAAAGGGAAACCGGCGTAGGACGTGCGTGCGCAGTGTTTTATAAATCGGAATATTTTTGTGCGTATTTACTTGCTTTGTCCTACGTATGCCACCTTCCCACGTGAATCCTACGCAAAGTTTTATAAATGAGGCTCCAGGTCCGTACTCTTTTACTTTCAGCTTTCCCTCCAGTGTCCTCCTGGGTGTTTCTTTAAGTGATTAAACATAATTTTCCTTCTCCATATTCGCTATCTAGTTTTGTTTACACTCCGTCTCCGTCTAACTCTCTCATTCAAACGTCAATCACTCACTTTGGCGCTCCTGCTGCCCCCTAGTTGTTGGCGTGTCAACAGCTGCTTTGGGCGCAGCTTGTGTGCACTCTGAGCTAGTCCTATCTGTTGCATTGACGACGTGCGGACTGCGCATGCACCACTTATAACGAGAGTCAATAGAGTGGTGCAGGGATGACGTATTTACCCGGAAGTAAGCTGCGCATGGGTTCCCTCGACAAAAAAGCTATGGGATTTCTCCAGAGGATTTTGGAAAATAGCTCGAAATAAGGTCTGTGGAAAACGATCTTGTTTGATAAATGCATGTTTGGTTCAGCCTGATAATATCCACTTGTCTACCCTACTTTTATAATTTTCCAATCATAAATCTAATCGCCAGAAGCAAAATGCTAACGTTATGCTAAAAACGAACTACAGCAGGGTCGCACAACTTCAACGTCACGCCAACTTTAGATCGATTTTCAAAAATACAGATTCAAAATTGTACAAGTTGAAGCGTTTGTTTTAAAAGTTTGCAAGAGCGCAGGTACTTGCTTTAAAGCAGAACAGGGCAAAGAAACTTAGCGGGAGTGTTTACTTGTCAGTATTTATAATATGCACCTTGTTTTTATTTATATATAGCACATCTTGCATTTCTGGTTGGATACTAACTGCATTTCATTGGCTTGTACCTGTACTTTGCACAATGACAATAAAGTTGAATCTAATCTAATCTTTAGATGCAAAATGCTTCATTTAGTATACAAAATACTGTCGACATGCCTACGAAGCAATTTTGGGTTCAATTCCTTGTCTGAGGATACTTCAACATGTTGTCCAGGCTGGGGATCAAACCACTCACCCTCTGATTAATAGGCTTTGCAATTGCATATTAGATTATCTATCAGTAAGCCTAGGATAAATAAATAAAAATGTGTCTGTATAATGCAGCAAAGTTGAAAAGCACCACAAACGACATTTTCAGATAATCTTCAACCTCTCCAAATCATTGTGACCTTCATGAAGGTGTTGTCAGGTCTGTATCAGAATGCACTAGATTTAGTGAGCTGTGCTCAATAAACTGGCCACTGAGTGTTTATATTAATGACCATTTCTCCATTCAACCTCCAGGAGCCTCACCAGAAACCCCAGGGATTTCATGTGCTGAATCTAATATAAATGTGTTGTTGTGACCTTTGACTTCAATTTAGAACCTGACTTTAGCTATAACTTCAGCAGTACGGTTGTCATTTATCTGTTGTGTTACAAAGTGAATCTACCCCACATCATTAATTACATTTATTTTATTACATAACATTTTAACCCTTGACCAAAGGTGGCAGTACCCTTCAGGACACAATAGGGGACGTTATCTGTAATAATAAGTGAGTAACACTTAAAAGAAGACTGTTCAAAATTGAAGCATCAGCACTGGGATATCCTGACTTGAAGTGCCTGTATGGGTCAAGAAAAAAAACAATGGATGCCACATTTCCCACAATGCAACACAAAAGCCTCTTATGTTTAGGTGACGCTCAGTAAAAGCCATGTATTTTAATCTCCACGCCTTCAGTTTGTAACACAGTATGACTGCATTCACACCAAATCAGATGTTGGGAGGGGGGGGTATGGACGGTCATTCCCGAAGCTACATGGTCACCAGGTTGTTCTTCCCCCAGGCGTCTTCTGGTCTGAGTGACGGTTCGGAGGTTTGATGATGCTGCCATCCATGATCCTGCTAAGGTTGTTTTTTCATTTTGGACTTTTGGGGCTTCGGCACTTTCCTTTCTCAAAATACCCTGCATTCTTGGTTTCAGCAAACTATAACCCAAATGCATATTTACCTGTACTTCACCACATTTCACAAATCAGCCTGGCATGTGTTTCCTTTTCATCCGATTTATTCAGCTTTAATATAAATACATCAATCATATTGACAATATATATA
This sequence comes from Dissostichus eleginoides, assembly GCA_031216635.1. Taxonomy (NCBI): domain Eukaryota; kingdom Metazoa; phylum Chordata; class Actinopteri; order Perciformes; family Nototheniidae; genus Dissostichus; species Dissostichus eleginoides. The sequence goes on along the minus strand of CM062276.1, from coordinate 31,668,909 downwards.
TATATATATATAGATATACTGACTATCTATCTATCTATCTATCTATCTATCTATCTATCTATCTATCTATCTATATATATATATATATAGAGAGAGAGAGAGAGAGAGAGAGAGAGAGAGAGAGAGAGAGAGAGAGAGAGAGAAGAGGAGAGAGAGAGAGGTGCGAGAGAGAGAGAGAGAGGAGAGAGGGAGAGAGGAGAGAGAGAGAGAGAGAGAGAGAGAGAGAGAGAGAGAGAGAGAGAGAGAGAGAGAGAGAGAGAGAGAGAGAGAGAGAGAGAGAGAGAGAGAGAGAGAGAATACTGCATATAAAGGTTATGCATCATGCACTCACATGTTAACAGAAGACATCCCCCCCCCCCTTCCATCATGGAGCAGCAGGCTCCTCTCTTGGCATTCACCGCGTGCCTTAATTGACTGATTTTAAATCAAGGTCCACTGTGAACACTGAGAGAGGACGCCCAGCGAGACACAGGGACAACAACCTTGAGGTTTAAAGTGCTGAGGTTAAACCTACCATAACACATATGGTTTGTTCCTGCACACTGTGAATATGGCTCTGAATACTTTCAACTTTCAATTGAATAGTGTAAAACTGTACATTTCCAATAATTGTAGGCAACAGAAGTTTTTATTTTATTTCAAGTACGCTGCAGCTATGTCTTTTTATAATTATGTAGTTCTGTCACTGCTGCCTCAGTATAAAATTGCCTAAACATTTTTTGATTTCAAAACAGAATTCCTTGCTGACTATCTTTAAAGGTCACAAGATACCTGCTGATCATCACTCTGCCATTACCTGTTTGCACTGATAGACAGTATTCAAAGGCACAGATCATATTTAATCTCTCTTTTTCATGTCAAGGACACATCCAGCAGGCAGCCATTACAGAGCGGAGCAGGCTGCAGGATCTAAATGAGGCTAAGACGGGATTTGATAGAGCCTTATCAGAGTGTGAGCAGATGGAAGCCTGAGCCTCTCAATCATGTTATCCTGCAGGAAGATGACTTTAAAACAGCGAGTGTGCAAAAAGGGCTCAAAGATACAGAAGGAATCCCTTCATCGTGTCTCGTGCCAAATGGTGACATATTCTCGTAATAAAAATACAACTAAAATTGCACTACATAGTTACAATGGTGATATAAAAATGTTATAGAAATGTTAAGGTTTGATTAAACAGTGAAATAATATAGTGAGTGGTAGATTAAAATAAAAATAAACCTTCAGGCACTGCAATCCTGTAAACACACCATACTGCTACAGACACATTGGAATATAGTACTGACTATCAAATATTTATCATAAAATAACCAGAAGGGCATAATAAACTCAATAGGAATACGCCAGCAAACAAAATGTCCCTTTAGGAATGTTCTATAGGAGATGTGTCTCCTGTAACCCCGACATTATTCGGAGGACAAGATGACAGTATGTAGGCCGTGCAGCATTAGCCTCAACAACCATTTTCTGTCCAACAATAAGAACACAAAATATGCACTTGAAATAAAAAGCAGCTAGGAAATAATTATCCATATTTCCAGCAGGAATTGCCATCTGATGAAACCTGCAGCAGCCTGTTCTACTCACAGAGGCTGCCCTTTATCAACGGATATGGTTAGAATAAGCAGTATGGATCCTAAAGATGAAGCTCTGCATAGAATCACCAGCTGCTGCTCTCCATGTCGCATCCTCTCCTCCAGGACCCTCCCGCAGCTCACACCCTCCTCCTCTCGGCCGAACCTTCCATCCCTCCCGCAGCTCACACCCTCCTCCTCTCGGCCGATCCTTCCATCCCTCCCGCAGCTCACACCCTCCTCCTCTCGGCCGATCCTTCCATCCCTCCCGCAGCTCACACCCTCCTCCTCTCGGCCGATCCTTCCATCCCTCCCGCAGCTCACACCCTCCTCCTTTCGGCCGATCCTTCCATCCATTGTCTCGAGCCTAAGATTAAAAAGATAGTGTCGATGCGCAGTCTCTCTCAGTGTGATGGGAGTGATCTGTTACATGTCTTCCTGTTGGAGGCAGTGTGTAAATGGAGTCAGTGTTGGATCCATCCTCGCGCAAAGTGCGGACGGTGGATTACGCGCAGGAGAAGGCTTCAGAGGTTCGGGCAGGATGACGTCACCATGCAGAGAGATGCACTCACTCTCTTACCTACCAAGTCCCCCCCCCCCTTTGCCCTTGAGACGGGATGAGGCTGCTCTGTTCCCATCTTTCCGCTTTAAAATCAAAGTACCAAACAGAACACAGTGTTGACGAGAAAATGTAAAATGTAAAGAGAGAGAGAGAGAGAGAGAGAGAGAGAGAGAGAGAGAGGAGAGACATGATGACATGGCTCTCTTAAGCTCTCTACAAAAATAAGCCGTTTTAAAATGAGATAAACTCACACATAATAAATAATAACTTCAAGAAAAAGACATTGCAGAGGATAACCAACGAAAACAAGAGTTTAGAAAACAACCTACAAGAAAACAAAGAATAAGCGACAAGCTAGGACAAGCTAGGACAAGCTAACACAGTTAACCAGGCAGCCAACAACTACGAAAAATGTAAATAACAACTACCGAGTATTCATCAAAAGACAGAGGATTGAAAATACTATTTGCCTCTTATCTGATGGAAGAGGGATATTTATACCAACCGATACAAAGGAATTGCGCCAAATCTGCTATCTGCTAACTAGCATGCTAAGCTGATGCAACAGTCGGGAAGCCCCTCCCCCTTGAACTTGAATACCCAAAGGAGGTAAAAAGTGCACAGGCAAAGAAAGCTTTTAAACTTAAACTTCTAAGAGATAACCCAGAGACATTAACAGCAGACTACAGCCACCAAGGAGACAGGAACACTGAATCTTGGCATAAAGCAATTTGTTCCCACTATAAAGACCACCAAAAGAGAGGAATATGTAGTGGCAGACAGGTTCTCATTGGAGATGATGACAGTGACAACACCAGTGGCGTTTTTATATGTACAAAAGTGGTGAGGCACAAAAAACTTAGATGTTTATATATAAGCTTCTGCAGTGAGGTTCATGGCTGGTGAGGCACTGGCACTGACTCTTCAGGTTTACAAATATTATATTTGGACCTAAATCAAAATATTCTATTATTTTCAAAAGCTATTTTAGTCTGATGCTTCGATTAATTTTAAACAGACAGTTCAAAAAAAGATACCCAAAAAATGTAATTTTATCATTTAAATATTGGATTGTTCTCTCTTAGTAAGATCCCATTTTCAATAAAATGGTGTCTTACCTTGACTGAGATGAAGTCCATTTGCCTATCCCTCTGGACAAAAATCTCTATTACTTTTTTGTAAAAGTCCTCCTTATCTTCTTGTAGTTTCAAAAGTCGAATCATAAATCTAATCTATAGATTTATTATGATCGATAGATTTATGATTCGAAATTATAAAAGTAGGGTAGACATGTGGATATTATCTGGCTGAACAAAACGTGCATTTATCTAACAGGTACGTTTCCCACAGATCTTATTTTGAGCTATTTTCTAAAATCCTATGGAGAACTTTCATTGCTTTTTTGTCGAGGGAACCCATGCGCAGCTTACTTCCGGGTTTTAGGACGCGTCACTGCACCTCTCTCGTCTCCTCTTCACACCAGACGTGCAGTCAGGGGAGGCAGAGCCTCACCTGTCATACTCCAATGTAACGGAAAAACAACTAAAGAAAACTAAATAGTAATAATAATAAAATGTCTCCACTGATCTGTGTTGTAAGTGTGATTTCTGTATGATTCCAATCGCTTTTTATAGTCAAAATCCGCTAAAACTACGGGGAGCGATGAGAAGTGAGGCAGGGACGTGCTCTGCCTCTCGTAAACCCACAGTAACTGGCTGGAGCGCGGGCACTAATTTTGTGAGCGCGCTCAAGCCAGTTACTGTGTGGTAAGGTGAGGCACAGATGAGATCTGCCTCACCTCAGAATGCGTCACCCCACAGAAACTGGCTGGAAAGCGGGCCCTAAGCGCATGCCTGTTACCATCTGTAATGTTTGTAGATCCTTTTATTACATTTATCCTCGCCATCCATAGTCTCTAAATAACTTATTTCACGTATATGATATTTAGGCTCGCTGGTCTCATCATACAACGGCAATGAAAAAAGCATCAGGGGAGGCAGCCATAACCTCTGCCGCACTGAAGGGGGCGCACGTGAGCCCACAGGTTCTTGTTGCTACTGTTATTCTACGCAGAGACGGTAGACGCAAACAACAAACTAGACTTTTGAAACTAGAGGAAGATAAGGAGGACTTTTACAAAAAAGTAATAGAGATTGTTGTCCAGAAGGATAGCATGGACTTCATCTTCAAGTCAAGGTGAGACCACAATTGTAATGAAAATGGAATCTTACTAAGAAAGAACAATCCAATATTTAGATTTTGGGTATCCTTTTGTTGAACGGTCTGTTTAAAATGAATCGAAGCATCAGACTAAAAAAGCTTTTGAAAATATCCGAATATTTCGATTAAGGTCAAAATATAATATTTGTAAATCTGACTCTGAAAGAGACAGTGCCTCACCAGCCATGAACCTCACCGCACGTCACTGCTTCACACACTACACTTTTCGCGGCACACGTACTTACAGCCAATCAGCTGAATTATGTGAGATGACGTATGGTGGGGATGGCAGCTCAGTGCCCCTATGGTCATAATTTTTTTGCCACACACATTAAATAGAAAAATACTCTGAGCATGCGCAGTGTAGTTTTTACAGTCACCATTCACTTAGACAGTGAGAGGGAGGGGCATGATCGGGTTTTGTCCCACATGGCTCAAAACGGCTCAATAGGCACACACTGTAGACACTAATTAGAATAACACAGACTAAAACAGCAATGCACAGACGAATCAGATGATTAAACATGATCTTAAAATATATTTAATATATATCAGGCATGAAAATCACTCACCTTTCGGCGAAATTCGCCGTTTTGAAACCAAAATAGGTGACCTACGTGAATCGTGTAGATTCGATGAGAAAATATTTAAGGGGGGGGGGGGGTAGGTTCAGAGGCCGTAATGGTACGCACCGTTGGGTGACGAGTGGAAGACGAGACCCAATCACTGCCGCTGAGAGACTCTCAGCGGCAGTGATTGGGTCTCGTCTTCCACGGTGCGTACCGTTACGGCCTCTGAACCAGCCCCAGAGATTCAGTGAACTGCGAACAGGTGCGTGTGCCAAAAGGGACCTGATCATTGGTTTACAAGCAGTTCGCTTCGCTCGTGCTGACCAGAGCGGGATCCAGACCACCATCAGAAGCTGAAAGCACGCCTGGCCTCGGCGATTCCGCACAGCATGAATCGCTCCCGACTCGGGGAGGTAGTGACGAATGTGTAATGTGAACACAGCAGGAGAGAACGCAACGTTAGACAGCTAGCACTAAAGCTCCGGTGGAAAATGATTAGCTAACGCTACCGTTAACGTTAGCCTAACATTAGCTAGATATCGTTACTAAAGTTAGATGCTAGCTTGTATAGCTTACGGTAAATCACAAAAAAGAAAAACTGGTTAATGTTAGTGCTACTTTCTAAAATCTCTACAACTCGTTTTTCCAGGACGTGTTGATGATTTTGAGGTGAGGGGACTGACAAGGCTGAGGGTAAAGTGGTCCACCGTTCTATCAATAAGGCTAAACTAGAAGTTAGTGCTAACACTAATACAAACATTATTTTTGCAGAATGAGTGTGTTAGGGGAGAAGGATTCAGCCATTGTTAAACAGCTGGATGCTGGATTGAAATGCAGCTGGAACTGGTCGTGGCTAAAACTGGAAGGCAAGGTCTCAGTAAAAGAGCAAGAGGTGTCCTTTCATCTAGGAGATGTATTCATCAAAATCAACAGGCAGGGATTCGCCAGATGCATTCTCTGCCACAAAGAGATCAATTATGCTAACAAAGGCAGCCATGCTCTGCAGGCTCACTGCCAGACGGAAGTTCACAAGAAGAAGGTGCAGATGATAGCTTCCACTCATAGTGTTGCCAGCAGCTTCCTTCCAGCATCAGCTAGGGTGAATCCAGCAAGCCAGAGTCAAGCCAACCAGGGGTCAGAAACAATCAGGCAGCAGTGCCAGGGAAAGATCCCCGTACCAGTTATAAACCGCATAGCAAATGCAGAGGTAGGTGGTGTAGGCCTGTTAGTCAGCACAGGCAGCATAGACAGAGTACACTAGCACTTTGAGATTGTTATTTTTATTATAACAATAATAATAATAATAATTTATTATTATTATTATTATTCACAATCAGCTGCGGTCACTGGCAGCATCATCACCTAAACATGGAATACACTAGCTTTACATTAATTACATAATTTGTGTTCTAGGCAATGGTCCTTGGAACCTTGGCGGAGCATTCCATCCCGTTTTCTAAGGCTCCTGGAAACCACTGTATTGTGTGTTTTAGGCTATCTTTGCCAATAAAATGTATTAAAATCTGAATTACATAACATTGTATTGGCTGTCAGTCATGATGGAAGAGTAGACAAGTTAAGTTACAGCATGTCCACCATCTGCATATGCATTAAGCCATTTGCATTAAGCCCTTACCACATTGTGCCTCATATACTGTAAATGTTAGACCCAGTGACAGGCTGGCATGAAATGTCTTGCATAATACTTAGTAAGGAGGCCATAATATTTTTGACTCATGGCTGAAGTTAAGTTTCTCCAGCTCTCCCCAGGTTGGCAAAAAAATGCATCTCAAAATGCATCAGATTGATGCTTTAAAATATGGAATATTCAACATTTTCTTCCGGGGGAGCATGCCCCCGGACCCCCCTAGAGGGATAATATCCTTCTCACCTTTTTCACCCCTGACCCGTTTTCATGCCTGATATATATATTTTTTTTTTTTGCATTTTTTTGTAATCATTATTTTTAATACTTTCTGCTGACACTAGATGGGGCTGTGCCCCAGTCTGACCTTAGTCCAAGAACATTTCATTATTATTATTAAGGCACTAACAAAGACACAAAACAAGGAGAAATCTAGCAGCGTTACCCAGGTCTCAGAGAGACTGCTGCAGCCTCAAGACAAGCTGCAGGGAACAGTGACCCTTCTCAGAGAGGAGCAGGAGCTGCAGCCTGAAGACAAGCTGCAGGGAACAGTGACCCTTCTCAGAGAGGAGCAGGAGCCTGATAACAAGCTGCAGGGCACAGTGACCCTTCTCAGAGAGGCGCAGGAGCTGCAGCCTGAAGACAAGATGCAGGGAACAGTGACCCTTCTCAGAGAGAAGCTGGAGCCTGAAGACAAGCTGCAGGGCACAGTGACCCTTCTCAGAGAGGAGCAGGAGCTGCAGCCTGAAGACAAGCTGCAGGGAACAGTGACCCTTCTCAGAGAGGGGCAGGAGCTGCAGCCTGATAACAAGCTGCAGGGCACAGTGACCCTTCTCAGAGAGGAGCAGGAGCTGCAGCCTGAAGACAAGCTGCAGGGCACAGTGACCCTTCTCAGAGAGAGTCTATCTCAGGTGTCTCAGACTCCAGGCCCGCGGGCCAGACGCGGCCCGCGAGACAGTTTCTCATGGCCCGGTTATTGATATCACGTAATAGTGTTAATCTGGCCCGCGCGTTTACGTTTGCGCTTTTAATTTTATTTTTGGATTGATCCCGCTGCTGGCAGGGAACTGCTGCGTGCAGTTCCCTCGCCCCTCCCCCCTCCGAGGGAACTCCGCCACACGTCAATCAAATGCGCGCAGAGGAATCAATCACAGAGTGATCCAAAAGTGACAGAGTGGAAGGAAAATATATCGCCCAGTCATGTCTTCATCAAAACTTTCAGGGAAAAGAAAAGTCGATGATGACCACAGAAAATTTCAGGAGAAGTGGGAGACTGAATATTTTTTTGTCGAGTACAGGGGAAACGCAACGTGCCTTATATGCACAGAGAAAATCGCTGTATACAAGGAGTATAACGTCAAACGTCACTACTCAACTAAACATGCAGAGTATGCAAAATACCTGGGAGACGAGAGAGAGAAAAGAGTCACAGAGCTAAAAGTGTTAACCAATGAGAGTAACTCACTCACACACACACACAACAACGGAAGTCAATAACGCAGGCGACGCAGCAGGTTATGGAAAATGGAGGAAACTGAAACTACAGCTAAGAAGAAAAGACGATGCACATACAACAAAGACTGGGAAGACACTTACGCGTGGGTGAAGCCAGTGCAGGGCGACTCTGAGTTTTTTGCAATCTTTGCAAGAGTCATTTTCAATTTCACATGGCGGTGATATGGGCATAGATATGTCACAATTATTTGTGTGAACTTAAAAATAATGTGTGTGTAAATATGTGATTTGTAAATGTAAAACACCATCCACAAATGCATTTAAAAGATTTGCAAACTTACAAATAAATCTGCAAATGTAAAACGGATCTGCAAATACCCTAAATATTTTCACAAATAAAAAAAAGATCTGTGAATATCGCTTTAACATTGACAACTTTCGATCAGGCATTTGTAAATCTATTTTGTATTTGTCAACCAAAAATGCGCTCGTGGATCTCACATTTCTGCTCGTGGATCTCAAATCTCTGCTTGTGGATCGTCTTTTTACACACATGGAGTTTTGAGACAACCTTTCCGCCGGTCTCGGCTAAAATCTACTCGTGTCACTCGGTTAGTTTCGGAAAACCACGGTGTAACACTCCCAATCATACCGGTCAAATGACTGGTAACAAGCTAGCGCTGACCATTTTTCCAGACTCTGAGATAGCAAAGAAAATGTCATGTGGTCGCACAAAAGCAGCGTCCATAATAACAGATGTGCTTGCCCCTGCCTCTGTGGAGAGTTGTTTGACAGCGTTAAAGACACCAGTGGTTCTAGGTGACAAAATAGCCCACACACTGTGTGGGGGGGCCCAGCTGCTGTTGCTGTGATGGACAAAACTGAAAGCTATTTTATGTATTATTATATTTTTGTTCCCTCCTGGCCAGTTTTGATTTGTATTTATGGTTTTATTTTATCTTATCTATTAATTGATGTTGTGCCTACTTTTACAGGTAATACACTAGTTGAATTAGGAAGATGCATTTCTAAACACTTGAAGTGAATAATGCCTGCTGCCTTGGTTAGCCTTAGTTTACTTTATTAAGATACTAATGTCAGGATTCGGGAAAAGGTAGGACCCAAATGCAGACTACAAAAAAAAGGTAAAAGGTCTAGAAACAAAAGGCGAGCTTTATTTTAAAAGCTGTTGAACACAAAAACATGGCATGAAAAACACAGGTAGCACAAGGTAACAATAGCACCAAAACTGACCGTCACCAACATGGAGGGAGACAGGAAAGACAAACAATGAACCGACGGGAACACAGGGAAAGACAAGACTAAATACAGAGAGGGGTAATCACGAGACGAGAAACAGCCGGGCAGGGGAGGAGAAACACAAGGGCAACAGGTGAACACAATCAGACAATCAGACACACCAGGGAAACTAACGACAGGGAGGAAAACACAGGGAGAAGGACCAGACAAGAGACAGGGAGGAAAACACAGGGAGAAGGACCAGACAAGAGACAGGGAGGAACACACAGGGAGAAGGACCAGACAAGAGACAAGGAGGAACACACAGGGAGAAGGACCAGACAAGAGACAGGGAGGAAAACACAGGGAGAAGGACCAGACAAGAGACAGGGAGGAAAACACAGGGAGAAGGACCAGACAAGAGACAGGGAGGAACACACAGGGAGAAGGACCAGACAAGAGACAGGGAGAACAGAACAGCAAAATAAACCCCAAAACTTAACACACAGAACTCAAATCATGACATAACCCCCCCTCAAGGGACGGATTCAAGACGTCCCTACACAAAGTCCAATATTTCCAAAAGGGTGGGTGGAGGGGGTCCGGAGGACGGGTTTGGGCTGACAGCCCGGAGGCACGGCAGAGGACCAGGAAGGGGTCTCGGGCGGACGACCCGGGGGCAAGGCAGAGGAACAGGAGGTGGTCTCGGGCGGACGGCCCGGGGCCAAGGCAGAGGACCAGGAGGTGGTCTCGGGCGGACGGCCTGGGGGCAAGGCAGAGGAACATGAGGTGGTCTTGGGCGGACGGCCCGGGGGCAAGGCAGAGGACCAGGAAAGAGTCTCGGGCGGACAGCCCGGTGGCAAGGCAGAGGAACAGGAGGTGGTCTCGGGCGGACGGCCCGGGGGCAAGGCAGAGGACCAGGAAAGAGTCTCGGGCGGACGGCCCGGTGGCAAGGCAGAGGCAGAGAAGCAGCTAAGGCCGCGGCGGGCATAGTCAGGGAGCCGGGCACAAGGAAGGACCGGGTTCGTGGCCGACTGGGCCACTGGCGGAATAGGAACCAGCGCTGTCCGGGCAGGACCCCTGGACGGGACATGGGCTGGTGTCAGTGGGACCCCGGACGGAGCAAGAGCTGGTGTCGACGGGACCTCCAACATGACAGGACATGGTGTTGGCAGGAAAGCCGGCAGGGCAGGTGTCGGCGGGACCCCCAACAGGACAGGATCAGGTGTTGGCAGGAAATCCGGTGGAACCCCCAACGAAACAGGACATGGAGTTGGCAGGACCCTCAGCGGAACCCCCAACAACACAGGACAAGGAGTTGGCAGGACCCCCGGCAGAACAGTAGTCGGCGGGACCTCCAACGGCACAGGACATAGGGTTGGCAGGACCCACGGCAGAAGAGTAGTCGGCGGGGCCTCCCACGGCACAGGACATAGGGTTGGCAGGACCCCCGGCAGAAGAGTAGTCGGCGGGATCTCCAACGGCACAGGACATAGGGTTGGCAGGACCCCCGGCAGAAGAGTAGTCGGCGGGGCCTCCCACGGCACAGGACATAGGGTTGGCAGGACCCCCGTCAGAAGAGTAGTCGGCGGGGCCTCCCACGGCACAGGACATAGGGTTGGCAGGACCCCCGGCAGAAGAGTAGTCGGCGGGGCCTCCCACGGCACAGGACATAGGGTTGGCAGGACCCCCGGCAGAAGAGTAGTCGGCGGGACCTCCAGCGGCACAGGACATAGGGTTGGCAGGACCCCCGGCAGAAGAGTAGTCGGCGGGACCTCCAACGGCACAGGACATAGGGTTGGCAGGACCCCCGGCAGAAGAGTAGTCGGTGGGGCCTCCCACGGCACAGGACATAGGGTTGGCAGGACCCCCGGCAGAAGAGTAGTCGGTGGGGCCTCCCACGGCACAGGACATAGGGTTGGCAGGACCCCCGGCAGAAGAGTAGTCGGCGGGGCCTCCCACGGCACAGGACATAGGGTTGGCAGGACCCCCGGCAGAAGAGTAGTCGGCGGGACCCCCAAAGGGACAGGACATGGAGTTGGCAGGACCCCCGGCAGAACAGTAGTCAGCGGGACCCCCAACGGGACAGGACATGGAGTTGGCAGGACCCCCAGCCCAACCTCCAACGGACCAGGACATTGGGTAGGGACTTGAGAGGGGACTCGAGAGGAGACTCGAGAGGGAACTCGAGAGGTGACTTGAAAGGGGACTCGAGAGGGAACTCGAGAGGTGACTTGAGAAGGGACTCGAGAAGGGACTCGAGAGGGGACTTGAGAGGGGACTTGAAAAGGGACTTGAGAGGGGGCTTGAGAGGGGACTCGAGAGGGGACTCGAGGGAACTCGAGAGGTGACTTGAAAGGGGACTCGAGAGGGAACTTGAGGGGACTCGAGAAGGGACTTGAGAAGGGACTTGGAAAGGGACTCGAGAGGGGACTTGGAAAGGGTCTCGAGAGGGGACTTGAGAGGAGACTTGAGAAGGGACTTGGAAAGGGACTCGAGAGGATACTTGAGAGAGGGCTTGAGAGGGGACTCGAGAGGGGACTTGGAAAGGAACTCGAGAGGAGACTTGAGAAGGGACTTGGAAAGGGACTCGAGAGGGGACTTGAGAAGGGACTCGAGAGGAGACTTGAGAAGGGACTTGGAAAGGGACTCGAGAGGAGACTTGAGAAGGGACTTGGAAAGGGACTCGAGAGGGGACTTGAGAAGGGACTTGGAAAGGGAATCGAGAGGGGACTTGAGAAGGGACTCGAGAGGGGACTTGAGAAGGGACTTGAGAGAGGGCTTGAGAGGGGACTCGAGAGGGGACTCGAGAGGGGACTTGAGAAGGGACTCGAGTCGGCCGGTATGCCGACAGGACACGAGGGGTTGGCGTCAGCCGGAGAGCCAACAGGAGACGAGGAGCTGGAGTCGGCCGGTACACCGACAGGAGACGAGGTGCTGGAGTCGGCCGGTACGCCGACAGGACACGGGGAGCTGGCGTCGGCCGGAGAGCCAACAGGTGACGAGGAGCCGGTGTCGGGACCATGGCTGCTGGGTCCGGTTCCTAAGCCGGTTCCTAAGCCGGATCCATGGCTGGTGGGGCCGGAACTGGGGCCGGAACCATGGCTGCTGGGGCCAGGACTGAGGCTGGAACCATGGCTGGGTGGGCCGGTTCTGGAGCCGGAACCATGGCCGCTGGGGCCGAAACTGGGGCCGGAACCATGGCTGCTGGGGCCGGAACAGAGGCCTGGATCATGGCTGTGTGGACCGGTTCTGGAGCCGGAATCATGGCTGCTGGGGCCGGAACCATGGCTGCTGGGGCCGGCACTGGAGTCGGAACCATGGCTGCTGGGGCCGGTACTGGAGCCGGAACCGCTGGAGCACGGGCTGGAATCCTGGCCTTGCATCTTCCAGAAACCTTCCGGAGGATCCACGGACCTCCCAAGGCCAGGCCATACCCCAGGAAAGGGTTAGAGGCTTGAGACAAGTTTTCAGGACTACTTGTAAAAAGTTGTAGCCACTCAGGCAACAAGCTCCTGAGCCAGGGCTTGCGAGCAACCTCCTGGCGTGCCTCCTTCAAAGCAGCCTCTCTACCCCGTCTAGTTGAGGCGTCATACCAGGTATATAAAATGTACTCCAGAGAGCACCCAAGACGTTCCGCCTGTAGAGCCAACAAATCAGAATCTGCTGGGTCCAAATTTGGTCGGTTCATTCTGTCAGGATTTGGGAAAAGGTAGGACCCAAATGCAGACTACAAAAAAAAGGTAAAAGGTCTAGAAACAAAAGGCGAGCTTTATTTTAAAAGCTGTTGAACACAAAAACATGGCATGAAAAACACAGGTAGCACAAGGTAACAATAGCATCAAAACTGACCGTCACCAACATGGAGGGAGACAGGAAAGACAAACAATGAACCGACAGGGGAACACAGGGAAAGACAAGACTAAATACAGAGAGGGGTAATCACGAGACGAGAAACAGCCGGGCAGGGGAGGAGAAACACAAGGGCAACAGGTGAACACAATCAGACAATCAGACACACCAGGGAAACTAACGACAGGGAGGAAAACACAGGGAGAAGGACCAGACAAGAGACAGGGAGGAAAACACAGGGAGAAGGACCAGACAAGAGACAGGGAGGAAAACACAGGGAGAAGGACCAGACAAGAGACAGGGAGGAAAACACAGGGAGAAGGACCAGACAAGAGACAGGGAGAACAGAACAGCAAAATAAACCCCAAAACTTAACACACAAAACTCAAATCATGACAACTAAATTGTTACTGCATTTTGACTTCACTTTCTGCTCTGTTGTTATATATTTGTTAGGGTTAGGGGGGGGGGATAGGGTGTCCCACATTGTCCCACACAAACATACTCCTTGTCCCACATTTGGTTTGTTGGGACCTGGTCACCCTAGTTGCAGGCTGCAAGTATAGTCTGTCCAGAAAAGAAGGGTCAGTTTAAGAACATCAGCCTGTCAGCTAACACAGTGGCAGAGCGCATTTCTGACTTATCAAGTGACATATATGATCAGCTGTGCGACAAAGCCAAACTTTTCTGTGCATACTCTGTGGCTCTTGATGAGAGCACGGACATCACTGACACCGCTCAGCTCGCAATGTATGTCCATGGTGTTGATGACAAGTTTGAAGTGACAGAGGAGTTGCTGACAGTGAAACCAATGCATGGCCAGACCACCGCTCAGGAGATATTCCAGCAACTGTGTGATGCCATTGCGGATATCGGTCTGCCATGGAAGAGGTTTGTTGGAATTACGACCGACGGAGCGCCATCAATGACAGGGAGGAAAAGTGGGCTGGTGGCACTTGTTCAAAGAAAACTGGAGGAGGAGGGTGTGGAGGAGGCTATTGCTCTGCACTGCATTATCCATCAGCAGGCCCTTTGCAGCAAATGCTTGAAGTTTGACAATGTAATGTCTGTCGTTGTGAAATGCATCAACCATATCAGATCCAGGGGCTTAAAGCACCGCCAGTTCCGTGTTTTTTGGAGGAAATTGAGTCAGAATATGAGGATGTGCTCTACTTCACAGAGGTACGTTGGCTCAGCAGGGGAAACGTCCTGAAGAGGTTTTTTGAGTTGAGAACAGAACTGAAAGTATTCATGCTGGAGAAGGGAGGGATGGCTGTTCCCGAGCTGAGTGATCCCAAATGGCTCATGGACTTAGCTTTTCTTGTTGACATCACGCAGGAGCTGAATGCACTGAATAAGAAGTTGCAGGGCCAGGGCCAGCTTGTCAGTGCAGCATATGACAATGTCAAAGCATTCTCTACAAAACTGGTGTTATGGAAAGCCCAGCTCCCTCAGAAAAACCTCTGCCATTTCCCAGCATGCAAGGCTCTCATGGACAGGGGCACAGCATTCAGTGGTGAGAAGTATGTTGATGCCATTGTGAAGCTACAGGAGGAATTTGATCAGCGGTTTGCAGACTTCAAGACACACAGAGCCACTTTCCAAATGTTTGCAGACCCCTTCTCCTTTGATGTGGAAAATGCCCCTGGTGTGCTTCAAATGGAGCTCATTGACCTGCAGTGCAATTCTGAGCTCAAAGCCAAGTTCAGGGAAGTGAATGGGAAAGCAGACAAGCTTGGACAGTTCATGAGAGAATTGCTCCCCTCCTTCTCTGAGCTTTCCAGGATGTTCAAGCGGACCATGTGCCTTTTTGGGAGCACATATATGTGTGAGCAGCTCTTCTCCACCATGAACTTCAATAAGTCAAAGTACAGGTCCAGACTTACTGATGAACATCTTCAAGCCATACTAAGGGTTTCAACTGCTTCCTCCCTCAAACCAAATGTGGCTCAGCTGTGTGAGAGGAAGCGCTGCCAGGTCTCTACCAGCAAGGAGTAGGCAAGAGCAACTGTGAATAGTTATGTTGTGAAGAACCGTTCATGTTAAGAAGATGTTGAAGAACTGTTAATGTTGTATTTTTAATACATTTTTTGTGGAATACTTGAAGCGGCCCAGACTTGCCCAGACTCTACGTCCAGCGGCCCCCAGGTAAATGGAGTCTGAGACCCCTGGTCTATCTCTACAGGATGTAGGAGATAGTGGAGATGAGAGAAAAACTTTCTCACTCACCATCCAGTAAATCATTTCAGCAGATTAAGGATGAACTCTGCCAGATAAAGAAAGAATTAAAAACGTCCATACAACAACTAAGAGGGGAAGTGACTGTCCTACAGGGACATTCTTCACAGCCCAGCTTGAGTGAACGCTGGCACGACTGGCTGCTGCTGCTCTCTGGAACTACTGAGTATTACTCCAATACTGTCATTTCTTTGTCACTATTTTTACTGTTATCTCAGCCATTTGAACAGTAGCCTATCCTCCCGACAATGTGTCAGTGACTTGATCCCTTGTTTTAACTTGCAATCGTGTGTGTTTTGGACTACCGATTTACCGGTTTCCTACCTGGCTAGCTCCCTTGCCTCGCCTAGCCGCCGCTGCTATCATACTCCCGGGACCTGTATCTGGTAGCTTCACCACCCAGGTAACGACGTGGATCAACAGGCTGCTGGTATGGAGTATCCTCGCATGGATTATATCCTTCATAGTCCATCCAGTAACACCGATACTTCAATACTCAGCAGTCGAACTTTTCCAACTGCGATTCCACCTGTCAGAGCCCCCACCGGCATTGCATCACCTGGATACCGCTCACCATGCTCGTCGGAAATACATCCACCGCGGATCCCGTCGGAGCTTCAACTTCGATGACACAAAACCAATTCGATCCTTCTGTTCCTCAAATCCTCGTCCCGCAAGAAGATCCACCGGACGGTCTATTGACCACAGCTCGCTAGCACACCTGGCCAGGTGTGCTAGTGCTGGCGTCAAACCTGACAGAAACGATCTCACCATCGGGCTATTCAACATCGCTCAACAACAAGGGACTTCTACATCATGATCTACTGGAAGATCGTAAGTTTGATTTTCTATGTCTGACTGAGACGTGGCAACAGCCCAATGACTTTTCGCAGCTTAATCAAACTATCCCACCTGGATTTGTTTACACCAGCAAATCCCGTCTCTCTGGCAGGGGCGGTGGTCTCGCGATACTTTACAACGAGAAGTGGAAAGTATCTGCACTGACAGTTCCTGTGAATACTTCCTTTGAGTCCATTGCTCTGCAAATCAATGGCCCAATTCCAACAATTCTTGCCACTGTCTATCGTCCACCCAAGGCCAATAAGGACTTTTTAAATCAACTCTCTGCTTTTTTTACTTCCCTATCTTCTCTCTCCCCTAATATAATAGTGCTGGGTGATTTTAATATTCACATGGACAATGTCAACAATAATCTCACAAAGGACTTTACATCATGCCTGGACAGTTTTGGATTACAGCAATATATTGACTTTCCCACACACTCAAAAGGACATATACTTGATCTGATCTGCTGCTCTGGTATAACTCCTCTGAACTGCTCTGCATTCGATTTGCCCATTTCTGACCACAAGTTTGTAACCTTCAATGTCAAGTTAACATTACCCAAAGCAAATATGTCACGATCCATCTCATTCCGTAACGTTAAGAATATCAACACGCCTGCTTTTTCTAATGGAATTAACAACCTCCCCTGCAAAGACTGCCTATCCACCACCGATGAGCTGGTCTCCCATTACAATGATGGACTCCATAACCTTTTAAACATACATGCACCTCTGAAAACCCGGTCTGTCTCTTTCACCCGCTCTGCCCCCTGGTATACACCTGAGTTACGCCAGCTCAAAGCTAAAGGTCGTCGTCTTGAACGCCTGTATACTAAAACTGGCCTTGTAGTTCATAAGGACATGTACAACAGCCACATACTCCTCTATAAGGATGCTCTTTCCTCCGCTAAATCAGCATACTATGCCAACTTAATTAGGTTAGGTGAAGGAAACACCAGAACCTTGTTCTCTACAGTCAACAGCATTCTGCAACCACCGGCCTCTCTTGCACCCCACCTGTATTCAACTTCTCAATGTAACATCTTCATGACCTTTTTCAATGCCAAAATCAAAAATATTCACCAGCAACTGACCTCCTCTAGCTATACATCACTTCACTCAACTCCGTATGCGCCCCTCTCCTCCCCACTATCCAGCTTCGAACTACCATATGTCGCTGAAATATCAAATCTCATTCGTAAATCTAAATCATCCACCTGCCAGCTTGACCCCCTTCCTACCCACCTAGTTAAAGCATGTCTACCTTCTCTCTCCACTTTAATTACCGACATAATTAACTCCTCCCTTACCTCTGGTCTCGTCCCCTCATCCCTCAAAACAGGTGCAATAACCCCTATTCTCAAGAAACCTGGTGCGGACCCCAACAACTTGAATAACTTCCGCCCAATCTCTAATTTACCATTTCTCTCCAAGATACTCGAAAAAACAGTTGCAGCCCAGGTCCACACTCATCTGAACAACAATAATCTTTTTGAAGAATTTCAGTCTGGTTTCCGCTCCTCACACAGTACAGAGACGGCCATGGTTAAAATCACAAACAATCTCCTGGTAGCAGCTGACTCTGGGCTCTTATCCATACTCATCCTCTCTGACCTGACTGCAGCCTTTGACACCATCTCACACCAAATCCTCCTTGACAGATTATCTTCCATTGGTATCACTGGCACATCCCACACCTGGTTTAGATCTTTCCTCTCCGGCCGTACTCACTTTGTCCAACTCAAACACTTCAAATCACAGTCCCATCCAGTCTTCACTGGTGTTCCTCAGGGTTCTGTCTTGGGCCCCCTCCTATTTATCATCTACCTCCTACCTCTCGGCCATATCTTCAGAAAATACGCAATCCAATTTCACTGTTACGCGGATGACACCCAGCTCTATTTCTTCACCAAACCCACTTCCACTCTCCCCCCCACTGCCCTTTCCAACTGCTTACTGGAAATCAAATCCTGGTTCTCATCCAACTTTTTAAAACTAAACAGTGATAAAACCGAGTTTCTCTTAGTTGGCTCCAAGTCCACTCTGGCCAAAACTGACAAATTCTTCCTCACTATTGACAATTCCACAGTCCCACCCTCCCCCCAAGTTAAGAGTCTGCGTGTCATCCTTGACAGCACCTTATCATTTGAAGCTCACATCAACAACATCACTCGATCTGCCTACTTCCACCTCCGCAATATTAACCGCCTCCGCCCGTCACTCACACCAAACAGCACCGCCATCCTCATCCACGCCCTCGTTACATCCCGTATTGATTATTGCAACTCCATCCTCTCTGGTCTTCCTCACAAATCCCTGCGTAAGCTCCAACTGGTCCAAAACTCAGCCGCCCGTATCATTACCAGAACTCCTTCCATTAATCATATCACTCCGGTTCTCCAACAACTCCATTGGCTCCCCGTTAAATACCGCATAGATTTTAAAGTGTTGCTCCTCACCTTCAAGGCCCTTCACACTCTTGCACCTCCATATCTCTCTGAGCTCCTTCACATCTACACTCCCTCTCGTGCTCTCCGATCCTCCTCTGCCTTCCAACTCACTGTACCTTCTGCCCGCCTGACCACCATGGGGTCAAGAGCCTTCAGCCACTCTGCCCCCCGTCTCTGGAACTCTCTCCCACAAGACATCCGCAATATGGACTCACTCTCAACCTTCAAATCCAGCCTGAAAACACACCTTTTTAAACTGGCGTATTCAATACCTTAATTCTGCTAAACTGATAGTTGTTTTTAAGTCTTTGTTTTTAAGTCTTTGTTTTTGAAGTCTTGTATTACTGTGTGATCTTCTTTGTTGCTTGTTTTTAATTATGCTCTGTAAGGTGTCCTTGAGAGCTTTGAAAGGCGCCCATAAATAAAATGCATTATTATTATTATTATTATTCTAAAGAAAGAAATTACAGCAGTAAAAGAGGAGTTGCACCTCAAACATCAAACCATCCTGAGCCTGAAAGAGCAGCTCCAGAGCCTCATAGCCACAGCACTGCAGCGACCCCAACCTGCCAGGAGTAACACACAACTCACTGAGCCAAGGCCTTCAACAAGCAGCCTTCTGCTCCAGTCTAGCCCACAACCATCATCCAGTAAAACCTCACCAAACCCCAAATTAAAACCATCCACCAACGGCCCAGCGCCCCAGCATGAGCCACAACCATCTACCAGCTCGACAATATTCCTCCTTCCACAATCAAAACAACAACCGACACAGAAGCGACTGATGCTGAAGTAATAATTCTTATTGACTGAAACGGAAAATTCTTAGATGAATAACAACTCTTTCCCGGACAAAAAGTAAAAAAAATATGGTGCCCAAGAACAGATAATGCACTTGATACAATACAGCTTTATTTATAAAACACTTTAAACCTCCAGACCAAAGTGCTGTACAGTCAAATAAACAAAAGAAAACATACAAAAAATAACACAGCACAGCTCACACACCATAAAACAAGTACAAGTAAAAACAATAGACAATTTAAAAGCAATAAAAGCAACACTCTAAAAGATGTTACAGTGTGCGAAAAAGCACACGTCCCACCGTCCGGGACGTGTTATTTACAATATCGGACAAGTAGATCTTTCAATTGACTTGTCCGGCGGACAAGTGACGTTTTTCGCCCTCATTTATTGACAAATTATTGATAAATTCAGTTTACAAAAGGCAGAACTCATTCGCAAATTGTACGTGTCCACCATTGTTCGTTTAGAAATGTTAGTTTCGGTTCTGCTTGTCGATTCCTAAGGAAATGCATCTCGCCGCTTTCTGCACAGTTAGACGGGGGCGGGGCGGGACGTGTAGCACAGTGGCAGGGTTGGGAAGCAAAACTCGGTTCCGAGTAGGAACAAATAACAATTGTCCGGTCCCGGGATTAATAAGAGTTGTGAGGACAGGGGGCGGAGGCCGAGCCCCGCAGCTCTCTCTCCATGCTCCGTATCATCTTTCTCGTCTTTCTCGTCTTTTTCTTTCTCGTCTTTCTCGTCTTTTTCTTTCTCGTCTTTCTCGTCTTTTTCTTTTCTCTCTCTCTCTCTCTCTCTCGTCTTTTTCTTTGAGTTGTAGAAAAGCGCTAGGCCTATAGGCTATAAATATAATGTATTATTATTATTATTAGGCCTATCTTTTGGACATGTGTGGTTGGACTCTGTCTCACAGGCAGGTTGCAGTGTAACATCAGAGGAGACTGGGCCAATTGTACATTCTCAAACTGCACCACTTAGAACTAACGAAACAATGCAGAGATTATTTTTATATAATTTCATTCAATAACCATAAGAAATTAAACAGTATGAAGTGATTTGTAAATAGGAATACAGATTTGACTTAATGTTTTCATAAATATATTTTTCTCCCAGTTAGTCATTATTTTTACCCTCTCAAAGAACTGGAATCGAGAACCAAAAATAACCGGAATCGAAAAGCAGAACCGGAATCGTTAAAATCCCAATGATACCCTGCCCTATGTGTGATGCAGTAAAATCTTACCGCTCACTTACGTTGGCGGTGTCATAAAAACCGTGGGAAAATGTTAAATACGATGGCGAAGAAGAAGATTCCAGTGGCCCCAATTTTTGTCCATTCTGGACAAGTGAAAAATGTATTCGGACAAGTAAATTGCCAAACTCACTTGTCCATGGACAAGTACTCTCTAAAAACTTTTTCTCACACTGTGTTAATATGCTAAGGAGAAGAGGTGGGTTTTAAGAAGCGCTTTAAAAACAGGCAGTGTGGAGGCCTGTCTGATGTGCAGGGGCAGATCGTTCCACAGTGTGGGAGCGGCTACAGAGAAGCAACGGCCCCCTCTGAGCTTTGACCTGGTTCTGGGCACATTCAGGAGCAGTTGATCAGCTGACCTGAGAGGGCAGTTGGGCGTGTAAGGGTGTAGCAGCTCAGAAAGATATGGTGGGGCCAGATCATTTAGGGATTTAAAAGTAAATGGATTTTGAAATTAATCCTAAAATGTATTGGCAGCCAGTGGAGCGAAGCCAAAATGGGGGAAATGTGGTCATATTTCCGTGTGCCAGTTGAATGTTCTCACAAAGGCCAAAACTGGGAGAACCAAGACACATAATTGTGCACACAGGAACTAACAACCTTCGTATAGAGTAAGAGAGAGTAGCTGAATCTGTGAGGAGGGTGGCGCTAAAGGCTACGCAAAGTTTCCCAAACTCTAAAATAACTGTCTACACAATCCTGCCCAGAAGAGATTTCCACCCTCTCACTATCCATAGGATCAATTTGGAGATCTCCAGGGGATGTGCTGTAATACCCAATGTCCACCTGGCACATCACCCCACCCTCAGCATTCACAGCCTCCATGACTAGGTTCACCTTTGTAAGGACATTGTAAAAGTCTTTGCTAAGACACTTAAAGATGTGTCCTTAGGACGAAGCCAGGGCGGAGCTTCTGTTAGCCGCGGACGAGCTAGCCAGCATATAACTGGACCACCCCTATCACCACCTGCAAGAGAATATCGCAGATATCCACTTGGACCAGGTCCCTACCCCCCTCCACCATTGTTACCTCAACTACAGAGCCACCCACCCAGAACCAGCGCCATACAAGCAAGACAGGCCAGCACCACTCCAATAAACTCAAGGCCCATACCAGGATATCAGCCCTGCCCCCCGTTTCAGCAACCAGCTCAGAAAAGCTACGCCACTGTACTGAAGACCCCACCAAATATCGGCAGAAACGGAGCCGACCTGGGAGAGATGTGGAACATCCAGGGTATAAATTATTTTCTGTTTGGACAGAAAGATAAAACACATGAATTTAAAGAGAACACATAAAATGTAGACATTATTAAAGTTCAACAACTTAGAGTTGGTCATCGAGGACTCCCAGAACCCTTTGGACTTTCTAATTACTGAACAGGAACTGGAAAAAAAGTTGATTAACCTAAAACCAAAAAAAGCAAGTCGGCTTGACGGCATATTGAACGAGATGCTAAAACACACAAGTAAAAAGATCAGATTGGCTATACTCAAACTATTCAATTTGATCCTGATCGTAGGTTACTTTCCTGTCAGCTGGAATCGTGGTCTCATAACACCCATTTTTAAAAACGGCGATAAATCTGACCCTAATAATTACAGAGGCATTTGTGTGAACAGTAACCTGGGGAAGGTCTTTTGTAGTATTATAAATTCCCGGCTTATAGACTTACGAAACACAATGTCCTGAGCAAAAGCCAAACTGGATTCTTACCAAATCACCACACATCAGACCACATTTACACCCTACACACCCTAGTTGACAAATATGTTAATCGAAATAAAAGCAAAATATTTGCCTGTTTCATTGATTTCCAAAAAGCATTTGACTCGATTTGGCTTGTTGGTGTATTCAACAAACTACTTCAAAGCGGTATAGGGGGCACAACATTTGACCTAATAAAATCTATGTACACAAACAACATGTGCAGCATCAAGATCGGACACAAAAAAACAACCTTCATTTCTCAAGAACGGGGAGTAGGACAAGGATGCTGTTTATCACCGGCCCTGTTCAACATCTATATTAATGAACTGGCCACTATCTTAGAACAGTCCACAGCACCTGGGCTCACTCTTCACAAAACAGGGATCAGATTCCTGCTGTATGCAGATGATTTCATCCTGTTAAGCCCGACAAAAGAAAGACTTCAACAGAGTTTAAACATACTCGAATGCATGTCAGACCCGACGGGTGACCCGCGAAAAAAGTGATTCGCGGGTGGTATTCTTTCCAAAAAAAAATTTGGGTACGGTTCTGGGTAAAACAAAGAAGTTGCGGTTCGGGTCGCGGGTGTTCCATAATAAATATATTAAATTAATAATAATTTAATTTAATGTTTAAATCCTCAGACCTCTCCCCCGAGGGACCGAGCATAATCCTAACCTCTGCAGCGCATCAATCTGCTGCTGAGCGCGCCACATTCGAAATGGCTGAGGTGAAGCTCTCTAGCGGAGGATACAGCATTGTCAATAACTCTTCCTCAAGAGCGAAATCCAACGTTTGGGAGACTTTTGGTCTCATCCTAGATGGAGAAAATAACCAACATCCCACGCTTCTTGAGCCAAATACGCGACTGTGTGTGTTAATAATTGCATGTTTTCACTGCTCATAGGATATGCGGGTTCGGGTCGGTTTGCGTATCTTGTGCCGACGGGTCGGGTCGGTTTGCGGAACTAATTGTCAATATGTGCGGGTGGCGGGGTGGGCTCGGTATTGCACGTGGCGGGTGCGGGGCGGGAGCGGGTCTTTAAAATCAGACCCGTGCAGGACTCTGACCCGGGCCCTGGCAATCAACATAAAAAAGACAAAAACAATGATATTTCAAAAAAGATCCAGATGTCAGGCAAACAATATTGACTTTACAATTGGGACACATACAATAGAAAATTGCTCAGAATATAATTATTTAGGCCTGAAAATAAGTTCCACTGGAAGTTTTAATCAAGCTGTCAATGAACTGAGAGAGAAAGCACGCAGGGAGTTTTATGCAATAAAAAGACAAATTCACATTCAAATTCACATTCAAATTCACATTCAAATTCAAATTTTAATTTGGCTTAAATGACTTCAATCAGTAATACAACCCATCCTACTCTATGGAAGCGAAGTGTGGGGCCCACAAACAAACCAAACATTTGACAAATGGGAAAATCATCCAATTGAAAATGATCACAATGAGTTTTGCAAACGCATCCTACAGGTTCACAGGAGAACAACTAACAACGCCTGCAGAGCGGAATTAGGCACATTTCCATTATTAATACAAATCCAGAAACGATCAATTAAATATTGGTTACATCTAAAAGAAAGTGACCCCCACTCCTACCACCACAAAGCCCTGCAGTATCAAGAGAGTCACCCCTCTCAGCTGGTCCTGACACTCTGTTCACAAACCGGTTCAAACTGATCTGCCTCAGGACCAGTCTGAGCGCACAACTATTAGAGTCAACCAAATTATAACAAAAGTGAGGTAGTTTTGTAACTACCTCACTTAACACTAAATCCACTAAATCCCAAACACAAAGTAAAATGCAATGCTATCTGGCCCTAAAAAGACAGTACACTGTGGCAGCCTGCCCACCTGACCACAGTGCAGCCGCGGCATTATGGGTGGGCCTACTGGGCCTAGGCCCACCCATTCATTGATCAAAAATGACTGGGCGAAAATATAGTTCCCAACATTTTTGATCAAAATTAACAATTAAATAATAAAATAAGAGCAAACATGTGTTTCCCTTTCAAAAAATAATAAAATTAAAAGCAACATTAATTAACGTAATCAGGCCGAACTCATAGTCGAAGCACGGGAGGAAACACATCGTAGAACGTCTCGCGGCCGCGTGCAGACGAAGGAGGACAGTGGACTGGACAGACACAAAAATATACCGAACTCACTAACGATGTCACAACAATCGATGTTCAGGTTTTTTTAAAAGAGTAAGAACAGAGTCGCCGCCACCGGAACCACCACACTCATCATCCTCACAGCAGGTGCCGCCTCAGAGAGACGAGAGTGTGTTTAATGTTGTGCCCCCGCTGAGCTCAGTCCCTCTGCGGGACGTAACTGCGGTCAACTCAGCCTTCTCTCGCGTTTGCTTGGTCAAATGAGCAGTTCTTCATTTTTGAGTGCGCGATTTATAGCGCCTTTACGGTAATCGCTGAGAAGCGGCACTAACGCAAGAGTAAAATAATGCATGTTCTTTCTGCTTCATGCGTACAAATTATTTTTACCATTAGTTCTTAAAAAAACTAACACTGTTAGACTCAGTCCTAGTTTGACTGCTACCAACAATAAAATGAAGTACTTTTACTGTCTTTTTTCTGGGTAATACTCTCAAATTCCCCTCCTGAGAACAAAATCATGCCACTTCTGCTATATTTGATGAGATAAAATGATTGTTAGCCATACATTCTTAATAAAAGTGATACTGTTGGACTCAGTACTTGTTAGACTACTACCACAAGTACAATCAAGTACTTTTACTGTGTACTTTTTTAGTAATACTCCGTCAAACTCCCCTCCCGAGTACAATAATTCATGTATTTGCTATATTTGATGAGAGATACAATTATTCTTAGCAATAAGTTCTTAATGAAATTGGTACTTTTGGACTCAGTACTACTTGGACTACTACCACACAATTTTATCGTGTACTTTTTGAGTAATACCCTGTCAAACTCCCCTCCAGAGTACAATAATGTATGTTTTCTGCCATCTTTGATGAGAGATAAAATTATTTTTTGCCATAAGTTCTCAGTGAAAGTGGTACTGCTGGACAGAGTACTACTTGGACTACTACCACAAGTACAATCAGGTACTTTTACTGTGTGCGTTTATCACAAGCAGTCTGACCTGGTCCACTCATACTACATCACTATTTAAGAAGGCACAGCAGCGCCTACACTTCCTGCGCAGGTTGAGAAGAGCACAGCTCCCCCCTCCCATCCTCACCACGTTCTACAGAGGAACCATAGAGAGCGCGCTGACCTGCGGCATCTCCATCATCTGGTCGGGAGACTGCAACGCCAAAGACTGGAAGTCTCTGCAGAGAGTGGTCAGGACAGCAGAGAATATCATCAGAGTTTCTCTCCCTCCCATCAGAGACACCGCTCAGAAACGCTCCCTGACAAAAGCCCAGAACATTTTTAAAGACCCCACTCATCCTCACCATGGGTACCATACCATACCATACCATTTTACAGTTAAAACACTATTACCGTAAACACATAGACAGTACTTGGAAGTTACTGTGTTTCATTTTACACTGTTACTGTAAATAAAAACTAAATACTGTGATTACCTTTACAGTATGTAACTGGCAGCAATTGACAAGTTACTTTCTGTAATTCATTTTACAGTAAGTAACTTGTCAATTGATGCCAGTTAAATACTGTGAATTTCACGGTACGTTTCTTACAGTGTATGTGAAAAAAGAAATGCCAGGAAATGTATCAGTTAGGCAGGGCTGGGTTAGAAGGCTCTATTTAACTACTATGACACTTTAGTGTGTTTAAGAAACGGCTGCATTTAATACATTTCCATTCATAAATCTCAACTTACTGTCAGGTCACCACTACGTTATCAACTATGTCAGTCAGCAGTTGGAGACAGGAAGGAGGAGCCAGCAGATTGAGGGAGAGAGAAAGAAACGTTTAGTGTGAGTTCATAAAAACAACAACCTCACAGCTCATTGCAATCCTATCTAATGTTAAAAGCTGCTCATGTACTTTCATGTTGCTTTCCACTGTTTATTACTAAATCACATGCATGTTAAAACACAGGACAGTTATTAAAGGCAAATACAAATATATTTTATTTTATTTATTAGTTATCTTTTTGATTAAAGAAAGTACAAATATAATGAAGGTTCAATACGTTTTTGTATCACAGGATAATTCAATCTCGATAAAAAAATCTGTAGGACATATATTGTTGGTTATTACATTGATTGGTTAAATACTTAATTGGAAAATTATGAATTACTGCAATGGAAATAGTTTGAAGTCTGAACACAGCGAGGTGGCTATTTGTATTAGCAGAAGCAATATCATTTATTAAATCAATATTTTGAATCTAATTATTCATTTAAAAATGGTGTGTGTGTGTGTGTGTGTGTGTGTGTGTGTGTGTGTGTGTGTGTGTGTGTGTGTGTGTGTGTGTATGGAGATGTTTTCCATCTGCAGGATGAACATAATACACTCAAACCCATTCATTTCCTATGGCGGTCAATTCTGACCGAAAACATCATGGGTGTTTCACTGTTGAATAAATCACAAAAAAATCAATGCAAGTGGTGATCATCAATTGTATATGTTCAGAGGCCTAGTGTGGAGGATAACATAAGGTCTTGAAGCAATTGGATGAAAAACACAATATTTATGATCAAAAACAAAGTCACTCGCTCAGATTTGACCCGAAACGCAAGAGAAGGGTTAATGATCTCAAGACCACAGGTCTATGTCGGCAGATATAGATCTCAAGTAGAAATAGTAATTGTGTCACTCCACCGGGGGGAGGCAGCAATGCGCTAAATTGCGCTTAGTCTGCCGGAAAAGAAGAAGAAGAAAGCGGAAGCTGGAGATGTTGCAGGAGGCTTCCAGCGTGTGTTCATGGTTCGGTCAGGGTTAAAACAGGTTGAAACAATGAGCATATTTTCTGTGACTGTCCTGCGGAGGCTTCGGCCCAGTGTCGGGGCTCCTTCCTCCAGCCTCATCTACTCTGCAGCGGCCCACAGGGCGCCGCCTCCCTGCTCTCGGGGACAGGGGGGGGTCCCGGGTGCGGACGGAAGGTCGTTCCTCCGCCGCCACAGCACGGTACGGGCCCGGCCTCACATATGATGAAAAGAAGAGGTTAAAATTAGTCATCGTATTTATTACTACTAGTCTGTACCATATGTGTGATGCACTTAGCCTACTTATGTCTTTATTTTAATTGAACAATATCACGTTTTGTCATTATGAAGCAGCACTGTTATATTGCTGCTTCACGTAATCCAAGCTCTAAAGAATGACAGCTTCACTAAATCTTCTTCTTTCTATGTTTTTACAAAACATGCGTCCAACATCTCAGGGTCTAACAATAATGTTCCTGACAGAACATCAAATACTACTCTGGGGACAGTCTTCCCTGCCAAATCCAGCGTTTATGGTGTGTTTTCTGCTTTAGGTGCAGTTGTGCAGTGTGTCGTCCCGTTGTCTCTCCACAGCGACACACTCTGAGGACGGAAAGCTCATCTACTCCGGCAACCTGGGCACTGCTGTTCGAGGTGAATCCCCTTTATCCCCTTACACCTACGTATTTTTGTCTTTCATCATGTGAAACCCAACACTGAACTTTAAATTAGTTTTTTTAATCAGAGCCCCATATACAACTGACACAAATATCATCTTTTATTATGCTCCAAGATACAAATTGAAACATTAAAACAATTCATTTGTGATTTACTTCATGCAAGACAAGGATTATTTTGCATCACTTTCATTGTTAATCATATAATAATGATGAGGGTGTGATCTGTACCAAACTAAGATTTGTTCATAAGTCTGTGTAAATTGATTTGTAGACCTACAACAAGGCCACTTTCTTTGGTACTAGAACTAGCTGCGATTTCGATAGTGTTTAAAAATCAGAAATCCTTTAAAGTGGTCCCACAATGGGGAAATGAACATTAATAGAGCAGTGCAGATTAAAGGCAAATTAAAAGAGCAGACTAAAATATTAAACTTGTAAATCAAAAAAGTACCAATCAGATTATAAATTGTCCTGGATAATATCATATATTACAGTCATAGAAAAGGGAGGCCAATCATAAAATACGTGGAGGCGTACTCTTCTCCTGTAACCTGTGTTGTCTGGATCTCCTGTCAGGTGTGAAGCTGTTCTCTTACAGCTGCAGCGGGGCCAGCCTCCTCGTCATGCCTCAGATCCTCCTGAAGACCGGGTTGGGGGTCCAGAGCCTCGCCCTACAGGCTGCATTCTGTGGAGTCGTGGGATTTTTCACCTTCATCACCCCAGTCATCCTCCACTTCATCACCAAGGGCTACGTGATCCGCCTGTACCACAGCCCAGACAGAGAAACGTACACCGCCATCACCTACAGCATGTTCCTCACTGAGAAGAGGAGTGTGTTCCACCAGAGGCAGGTCCGGATCCCGGCTGTCAGCCAGATGTTCACCACCTTCTACGCTGGTGACACAGGGATGCTGGTGAACCCGGACTTGTTCCCCCTTCCACCTGACTACAACCACCTGATGGGCTACGATAAGCCCTTTAGCTTTAGCACAGATGATGTGGATAGACCTGACCAGAGCTGAAGCAGCTTAGTGGTCCACGCCTCCAAACTGCACAGTATATATATACTCACATTTCTACCACCATCTGGCACCCCAAAAATGACTCGACAAAACATTTATTTTTTCATTTTCATTTTTTTGTCAATATTTTGAGGATCTTTCATGTTAATAAATGATAACGTCAGTTGAACTGTTTAAAAACACTTTCCTTTTGTGTGTCTTTGCAATTGTGTCATGACTGTGCACATTAAAGCGATTCATAACACGTCAAATTCCATAGTTTTATTATCCGTTATTAAACATAAAATATTTCCTACTGTTGTCTTAGTAGGGCGGGATATAATTTAATGTAGTGCACCTACAGGATGCAGAAAAGGTAAACAGTACAACTTGAACATTTTTGATTTAAATTTCAACTGATCTTTACGCTGAGGTCAGCTGGATCCTTTCTATGAAGGATCAGCGGTCCCCTCAGAGATCCCCCCCACCATGACTGACCTCACCTTATCCCTGAAGAGATGCAGCCCCCCTCCAGAGGAAACACATTTCAAACGCCTGTATTTGCTGTCCTGTTCATTCGTCATGACAGTTTGGATCATTGGAAAGTATTCTAATTTATTCTGTATATTTCATAATGTTTAGATACTCCTCCAAACATAGATACTTTTTACCGAGAATATGTTTATATTGTTCTTCCTTTGAACTGATTGCTCTGTTCTTCCTTAGAGCTGATTGCTCTCCATTTCATGTTGTGTTGGACCTTTTGATTTTTTGTGGCAATAATTTTTCCCAAAATAAATTGTATTTTCAATCTACTTTTCAACCTTTCAATTGTTGTTTTGTATATAGTTCTAAAACATTGTTAGAACCATATACAATTGTTGTGAGATCTCATTTGTTTGCTTTCAGACTTTGGCCCTCATGTTGCCTGAATGATAATAGCATCTTCCTCAGATGCCCGCCTGGACTCACTGCATGTATGATCGGTTCAATACTCTCTGATTGTGTCTTTTCCCCTGTCTGAAACCCACATCTCTGCTTGTCTGGCTGACATCTCTCAGTGGATGTCTGCTCACCACCTCAAGCTCAACCTGAACAAGAATGAATGAACGGCTCTTCATCCCAGGTGAGGACTGTCCCATCCATGACCTGTCCATCAACATTGGCACCTCTGTTGTTTCCCGACTCAGACTGCAAGGAACCTGGGTGTGACCCTGGACGACCAGCTGAACTTCACTGCTAACATCTCTGCTAAAACCTGATCCTGCAGATACACACTCTACAACATCAGGAGGATACATCCCCTACTGACCCATACTGTCCCCTGCTATCCCCTACTGTCCCCTACTGACCCCTACTGTCCCCTACTGTCCCAGGAGGCAGCGCAGGTCCTGGTCCAGGCTCTGGTCATCTCCTGGACTACTGAACTCCCTTCTGGCTGGTCTACCTGCAAACGCCATCAGACCTCTACAGGTGATTCAGAATGCTGCAGCCAGACTGGTTCTTCAACCCCCCCCCCAGTTCCCCCACAATGCACCCCTTTACAGTGATTGTTTTAAATGCCGAAGCATTACGGTTGTTGTTATTGTTAAGTATTGCTTTGTGATGGTCTACTCCATGTATTAAGGTGCATTACAATATGACATCCCCACTAGGCCTGTATCGATAAGCAATTAATGGACTTATCGTACGAAAAATAAAAATGAACTCGATAACTTTTCTGAGCTCGATAAATTGCCACTCTACTGGCCCGGCGCGCTGTGAGGGGCGGGACTCACACACAGCCAGGTCAGGACACTCAGTGTGCAGCAGTGTAGCAGCCAAATTAATAATATAGAGACAAGCAGGAGACAACGTGTGACGTACTCGAGGGGTATTTGAAGTTAAATGGAATTGTTTGCTAGACCTAATTCCACATCTCCGGTGTGGGAATATTTTGGATTTAAGCCAAATCAACGAGGCGAACCTATGGACTTGAATGAGCCGGTATGTCACATTTGTTTTAAAAAGGTAGCAACAAAAGCTAGCAATACGACCAACCTTAAACTGCACCTGAAACACAACCACCCCATTCTGTTTTCCCAGCTAAAGCAAACACGGCAGCTGGAGATGGAGAGCCCCCACCTTCCCGACAGTTTGCAATCAAAGATTACTTTATTTTTTTACTACTGCATGTTAGCAGATACCTTTTGTCTCTCTGCAGCAGAAAGGTGACTATTCTCAGCAGCTCAAGTTTAGCCATTCATCACGGTGTTATTTATTAGATGCACACAGGTCAATAGACTTAAGGACAGAGAGAGAAGGGGCGTGACTCCAACGGTCTTATACTCCAGGTAGTGACATCACCATCATGTGCTTCAGCTATCCAATGAACACAGTAGTAGTCGCAGCTACTTACACAAACAACATGGTACACAGTATTACATGGAGTCATACAATATACATGTCTCTGTATGTTATACCTCAACACTCCCACTTATGAATTATGTGCTTACTGTTTACCTGTTCATATTTAATCAACAAAACAAAAACATGGTACAAATGATTTAAATGTGGACTTTTTCTACACATTTTACACACCAAACATGATCCCTTCAAATTTCCTCAGCTTCAGTTCTGATACAGGCTTGGTCATCACATCTGCAACCACTTGCAACCCGGGAGGGTGCAAAGTCACAGGGATGGTCACAGGTTCAAACCCCACTGCAGTCAGCATGTCGTTGTGTCCCTGGGCAAGACACTTCACCCCAAATTGCTCCTGTGGGGATTGCCCACAGTATGTAAGTCGCTTTGGATAAAAGCGTCTAACAAGTAATATGTAATGTAATGTAATGTAATTTCATCTGTAGGACAATAAACCAGTGACATCTTTCCCTGCCTTATGGTGGACCTTATGAAGTGGTACTTAATATCCACGTGTTTACACCTTTGTCTACACACAGGATTTTTAGCAAGGGCTATTGTCCCCTGATTTTCCTCGTTTACAACTGTTTTCTTATACACGTATGTATCTATCCCTTCCAGTAGTTGCTCCAAGTAAATACACTCCTGTATAGTTAGAGCTAGAGCCATATACTCAGCTTCACATGTGGAAAGCGCTACTGTAGGCTGTTTCTTGGTTTTCCAAGAGACTAGCGAGCTGTCCTTACTCATGCTCACACAATACCCTGTCATACTGCGTCTATCGGTCTTGTCTGCAGCCCAATCAGCGTCACTATACGCCCGTAGGCCTAGTTTCTCGTTGCTTTTTCTGAAACAAAGCTGTTTTTCTGCAGTACCCCTGAGATAACGCAAAACGTGTTTTACTGTAACCCAATGTTCATCTGTCGGTTCAGCAAAATATTGTGATAACTTGCTTACCACGAAACATAGGTCTGGACGTGTACAGGTAGTCAAATAAATAAGACTGCCAACAGCCTCTCTGTATTTCTTCACATCCACCATTTTAGGTGCATCTTCAGTGTAGTCTAACTTTTGGTCACAAGGTGTCTCTCTTACCCTACACTCCTGCATGTCAAAACGTTCCAATATCTTTTCCACATACCTCTTTTGTGACACTTTCACACAGCCGTCAGACTGACTGAAATCCATGCCCAGAAAATGATTTAATCTCCCCAAATCCTTCATTTTAAATTTTGTGGAAAGCATGTTCTTCACTTTCACTAAAATCTTGGTGTTGCTGGCTGCGATGATAAGATCATCGACCCAGATAGCAATTATTACTTTCCCCTCTTTAGACTCCTTGGAGTACACGCAGTGGTCTGCCGGGTTCTGTGTGAAATTGTCATCTGTTAAGCATTCATGCAACATCGTATTCCAATTTCGCCCTGACTGCTTCAGGCCGTAAATTGACTTCTCTAGCTTACACACTAGCTTTCCTCCCTCCTTTACATAACCCTCAGGTTGTTCCATGTAAATGTCGTGATCGATGGGTGCATGCAGGTAGGCCGTCTTTACATCCATCTGGTGTAAAACCAAATCTTCTTGGGCTGCCTTCTGCATTAATACACGTACACTTGTCAGGTTGGCTGTTGGTGAGAACGTCTCCCCATAATCTATCCCCGCCCTCTGACTGTATCCTTTCGCTACGAACCTAGCTTTGTACTTGTCGTGTCCGTCAACGTCTCCCTTAACTGAATAGACCCATTTACCTCCCACTGTTTTCCTGCCCTCAGGCAATTTTGTCAGGGTAAAAGTCTGATTGTCTTCTAGAGACTTCATTTCCTCATCCATCGCTTTTCCCCAGTTTTCTGACTCAGTCGATGTCATGGCCTCTTTAAAGGTCAAAGGTACACCGCAAACTGCTCTGTAGCAATAATCTACAGTAGTGAGTGTTTTATCATCTTCATCACTATCTGCCTGAGTATAATCTCTCAAGTACTCTGGGGGTTTGCACTCCCTACTGGGATATCTCCCACTGAGGCATGTGACGCCACCCTAGGGTGCTGTTCGCCATCATCCTCTGGTGCTGACTGTGGACCGTTAGTCTGTACATCTGTGCTCAGTACACTAGGCTGTGGGGCCTTTACTCCCTCTTCACAGTCTTCCTCCGAATCCTGTTCTAGCCTCTGTGTCTGAGTCTCGCTATCACAAGTTGTGCTGGTGATAAACTTTACTAGTCTGTGCTTCTGCACCTTCTCTTTGTCGGGGTAGTAAACTAGATATGCGGGGCTTCCCTTGTCATGCCCTACAAAACGTCCTTTCTCACACCTAGTATCTAATTTTCCCCTGTCCTGCTGGTACACATAACACACTGCTCCAAACGTATGCATCCTAGCTAAGTTACACTTTTTCCCTGTCAGTGCTGAATATGGCGTAGTGCCTGTGTGCTTATTAAAACACCGGTTTCTGGTATGTGCTGCTTCCTGAATGGCATAGTGCCAAAGGTTTTTAGGTAGATCACTGTCAATAAACATACACCTGGCCATTTCAAAAAGAGTGCGCCCTTCTCTTTCAGCTGTCCGTTTTGATGTGGGGAATAAGGACAAGACGTCTCATGTCTGATCTTGTTCTTTCTCAATAGTGTCTGAAACCCCTTACTAGTGAACTCAGTCCCGTTATCTGATCTAATGCATTTCACAGTCCCATAGGGAGCTACATCTGCCAGATACTTCTCAGTGGCTTGAACTGCGTCACTCTTCGCTTTCAGGAAATAAACAAACACTGCCCCTGTACACACATCTGTAAATGACTGCATATACCTGAAGCCATTTATGGACTCGTTAACTGGACCAGCTAGATCAGTGTTCACCAACTGAAGTGGTGTCTTTGCTTTATCGGTCGGATCTCTGTTTCTCGTTTGGGTAAACTTTCCTTCTATGCATAATGTACAATCTTTATCAGGCTTACGCTTTGTACCCTTAATATGCATACCTACAGTTACATCCTGCAACTTTAAAACATCCTCATAATTACAGTGACCCATAATCTCATGCCACGTTTGGATATCATGGCTGACATGACACTTATCTTCAACATCACACTCTGTTTGCAAATAGTACATTTTCTTACATACATAAAGTCAAACTGGTACCATCCGGTAACATCAGAACATCATTACCTTCGACGAAGAACACCTTGGCGCCGTTAGCTGTAGCAGACTTCACGGAAAAGAGTTCTTGGGGGTACGATGGGATGTATAGTGCGTTCTTCAGAGTCACTTTACACCGTCGTCCCTCGCTGTCTATCAGACACATCTCTGCTTCTCCTCTGCCGTGCGCCACCCCGAAGGTACGCCTCCCGTCTGCCAATTCCATGCTGTCTCTCCGGCTTGAAGGTGCTGTCAAAAATCTTGAATTTGTTCTTATCGTTGATGATGTGGGACGACGCTCCCGTGTCCACGATCAATCCTTTTCTGTGGGTCTGTAGTTGTTGTCTCTGTAGGCTGGTCTCTTCAGCTTGCACTTTGAGGGTGTAGTCATCTCCTCCCGCAGCTTCTCCGGTACCACCTGGCATGCTCGCGCACCGAGCGGCATCACCGCGGTCCTTCTTTGTGCATGCTTTGTCTGTGTGCCCTTTGCTTTTACAAAAGCTACACCACACTTTCTTTCTGCAGTCATCTTTTCGATGGCCTTTCTCTCCGCATCGCCAACACGTGCCAACGCGTTCTTCGACGCCATCGGGGATGAATCGTTTGGCGGGCTTTCTCTTTGTCGCTGCTTGGACCCTCAGCACCCTCTCGCTCGTCTCGTCTGAGGCTGGGGCTGAATCTTCTGAGGCCTCGAAGTTCCTCAACTTCGCCTTGAACTGTCCCAACGTTACTTTAGTGTCACCGTGTGTCACCATTAGTGTGAACGGCTTGTATTTTTCGGGTAATCCCCGCATAACCATCGCCATCATTAGTCCCTCACTCGGTGCTTCTCCCGCGCTCCTGAGTGCCGTAATGATCTGCTCAGCTCGGATAATGTATTCTGTAACCGTCTCATTATCAGCTTTCTTCAGCGCAGTCATGGTTATATACAAGGTGACGATCCTGGGTCTGCCTTTTCCAATATAGTGCTCCCGTAATACTCTGAGACTTTCTCGGCCCTTGTCCTTCGTGTCTCTGAATATCAGGCCTAAACTGGTATTGTCGAGTAGCGGCGCTAACTCACAATAGGCTTCAGCATTGAGCTTGTCGTCTTGAGCCCTCAGTGCCGCGGTCAGCTCTCCAGTGGGTGCTCGAAGGATGGTCTCCTTCAATCCCACTCCGTGCATGCAACACAGCATCCTCTCTTCCCAGAGCTCATACTCTTCTTTCCCGTCGAATGTGGGCCACTTGCTCTTCCTCGTGGTTCTATTCGCCATGGCTTTTGCGTTTGTAGCTTCAGTAGCTTAGCTTAGGTCCTTGTTAGCGTAGCTTTAGCTTCCCTCGGTTCTCCCGATGCTAAACTAGCTCAACACGTGGCTAACTAGCTACCCCTATGCTAACCGTGCTAACAGGCAATCTTCTCGCCTCATTATCGCACGTGCGCTTCGAACTGTAGAATAATTCATCGTATCTGGGCCCATAACCTGTTAGCAGATTTAGACTTATACCTTTTGTCTCCCTGCAGCAGAAAGGTGACTATTCTCGGCAGCTCAAGTTTAGCCATTCATCACGGCGTTAATTATTAGATGCACACAGGTCAATAGACAGAGAGAGAAGGGGCGTGACTCCAACGGTCTTATACCCCAGGTAGTGACATCACCATCATGTGCTTCAGCTATCCAATGAACACAGTAGTAGTCGCAGCTACTTACACAAACAATATGGTACACAGTATTACATGGAGTCATACAATATACATGTCTCTGTATGTTATACCTCAACACTGCATTTTCACAAATGCAATTGCGTGTTTTGGCCACAAGAGAGCTCTGTTTTCCAGCCTGAGTCTATTTAATTTATTGTTTTGGTTGCGTGTGATTTATTTAATGAATTTTTTATAATTTAATTTATTTGTTTTATTTATTATATATCATTTTTATATTTAAATATTATTTCACATTTCATTTGCAATGTTAAATGTTCAATAAAAAGTTCTGTTTGAAAGGATGTACTTGAATTATTGTTAGGGGCGGGCTGTCAATTCATCGCATGATGTCCATAGTTAATCGCGATTAATCGCAAATTAATCGCACATTTTGTATCTGTTCTAAATGTACTTTAGAGGAATATTTTTCAAGTTTTTAATACTCTTATCAACATATGAGTGGACAAATACGCTTTGTGCAAATGTTTGTTTAATATCATTGGAACAATGACAAATATTCTCCTGAATATTTTAATACAACAACCTGGAGCCTCTCTCTCTCTCTCTCTTACACTCTCCCCCAACCCTGTCTACTTCTCTGCACTGAGCCAGTTGCTCAAACAGACAAGCCTGTTTACAGTTGTCGGCGAAATGCCGCTCCTCTGTCTTCATAACATTCAAAGCATGAGACTGAAGTTCCCACTGTGGGTCAAAATAATGCGCTGTGATGTGCAGTCGACACGTTGGAGGCGATCCGAATGATCTAACGTAGCCCCTCGTCCTACACAATGTTAAGCTGTAGCCACCCATTTAGCTATCGCTGTTGTCCAGGCGTCTCCCCGGCAAACTTTCAAGCGTGGTCTGCCGCAAGCGAGCAGCAGGAGCGGGGCTGTCAGCATCAGCTGTGTGCTTGGCTTGCTGTTTATAACATCTTTTTTTATATCCATCTCTCACTAGAATCTCCCACCATCCAACTAACAACTAACAACAACAACAACAACAACGTCAAGCCTTTGGGCTCTGAAACTACGGGGCGGGCCGAGGACAAATACACATGTGTTAAACGCACGTTAAAATAATTAGTGGCGTTAAAAAAAAATGGCGTTATTAACGCGTTAACTTGACAGCCCTAATTATTATTATATATTATCTTTATGTCAGTGGTCTAAAATGGTCTTACAACGCTGCCGACAATATGATCGTTTATCGCAATAAAACAAAATTAATTATCTTGACAGTCCTAATCCCCACGCTGTGTACGTAAATGTATGCACTGACAGTGTTGCTCCGTGTTCTTCATTCTCTCTCTCTCTCTCAAAATGTTAAATTCAATAGCTTTATGAGCATGACCATAGTTACATACAGTATTACCAAAGCTCTGTATAGTTGCAACATCTATACACAAATAAACAGTTATAAACATACTGCTAAGAATTTGAACATTAAGCAGGAACATGTTTGTTTTTGTTTTTTCTTACAAGATTCATTTAATTCATATAATACATTAATACAAAATAGAATATGATATATAATATATATATATTTATATTTATATATATAAGATATAAGATGGGAGACCTGGTGTATCAAGTCAGTCTGATTCCCTCAAACTGTGGCAGGCAGAGACAAACTGTCCTGCAACAATGCAGCTCTCTTTATATTCCCCCAGGAGTATTTTTAGTTTTTCTTTTTCATTTTGAAATATTTGAGGATGTTTATGATCGAGTTTTGGGAACAATTGTTTCCGTATAGGTTCAAAAGTTGGGCATTGTGTGAGGAAGTGCGGCTCTGTCTCCACAGCAGTTCCTCCTTGTGAGTACTCAGTCTGTACTTTGTCAACATCTTTCTGTGTTTAACATCAGTCACTGTGGCAGCCGCGGCGCCAGGATTTCAATTGTGGGTGGGCCAATGTAATTTCGGCTGGGCCCGTTCAAATGTTTTCTCGCGATTTTTGTTAATAATCTAATAAAAATAGGCTATGCCTAGAATGACATTCGTGTTTACTGAGAGCATAGTCGATGTGTTTCCAGTCCCTGTAACCATGGCGACTGAATGTATCTTCTCCGCCGGCCCCGCCTCTCTCTCTAAAATGCCGGCACATTTTACAAAACACACTGTCCTTGCTAATGCTATGGCGCATTTCCACTACACGGCCTCGCTCGGCCTCGCTCGGTATGGCTAGGCCTCGTTAGGCCTTGTTAGGACTGGCTCACTTTATGCTGCGTTTCCATTACAGTTTAGTAGCTGGGGCAGTAACTATAGTAACGCAGTGTAGGCGGAGCCGAGACGTCATCTTCAATGAGAACCACAGAAAAACAACATCAGCCGTTAGCTGTTAGCACTCAAGCTCACAGCTCCTCATATCTGTTCAGAAACTAGACAAAAGTTAAACAAGTACAAACCACAGACTGTCTGTGTCATGGCGAATACAGTCGCTGGTTTATTTATGTCTGTATAGGCCGTTGTTGTGAGTGTGGACGGTCGGAGTATATACTGTGTTAGCTTAGCCGATCTCCATTCAGAAAACATGCATTTTAAAAGGTTTTTCGCCTGCCGTCTGTCTGCAGACTTGTCAAAGCATTAATTCATGGTTTTTACTAACCGGTATCAGTATGTTGTTACTTCGGCATCATTTTGAAACGTGTATTACAATTAAATCACGGTCAAATATGTTCATTGTGTTGTAGTTGTAGCCCCCTTGCCAGCGATTCTCTCTCTAGTTTAGCATATTCAGCCCGACTCAGCCTGGTTGTTGACCCGGAAAGAACCTCGATTTTATCGGGCCAGAAAAACTGTGAAATAGTACCAGCTAGCCGGTACTACGCTAAGTGGAAACGCAACAAAAAACGGGCCCCGCACGGCTCGGCACGCTTAAAGCGAGCTCCGCGCTGTAGTGGAAATGCGCCACTATACTCCAAGAATGTGTAGCCTACTTGTCATACCAGTGGGCAGCGAAGCTCCTTTTCTTTTGTCCGAAAAGTGTCTGAGGGTACTTTATGAGCTTTGGCTGTGTAGCCGCAGGATCATCTATGGCTGATAGGTCCGGCACTGGGATGCTATCTTCTGTTATCCTGCAACGGGTGCTACGCCCCACTGCGGTCAACTCAGCCGTCTCTCAAATTTGCTTGGTCAAATAAGCAGCTCTTCATTTTTGAGTGCGCGATTAATAGCGTCTTTACGGTAATCGCCTAGAAGCGGCACTGACGCTAGTACAAGAATAAAATAATGCATGTTTTTGTGCTATATTTTTCGATAAAAATATGTTTTACCATACAGGGATCGTTTTTTGATCATGGGGAATGAGCCTTGTACAGGGAAAGTGTGCTGGAGGCTGAAGACGTTGACTGGTCCTGATGGAGAGAGGTTTTTGTCCTGATGGAGAGAGGTTTTGGTTCTGATGGAGCGCGGCCTCCTGCCAGAGGGGAGGGGGGTTTTATCTCTCATCAAAGATGGCAGAAAACATGCATTATTGTACTCTGGAGGGGAGTTTGACAGGGTATTACTCAAAAAGTACACGATAAAAGTACTTGATTGTACTTGTGGTAGTAGTCCTAGTAGTACTGAGTCCAACAGTACCACTTTCACTGAGAACTTATGGCAAAAAATCATTTTATCTCTCATCAAAGATGGCAGAAAACATACATTATTGTACTCAGGAGGGGAGTTTGACAGGGTATTACTCAAAAAATACACGATAAAAGTACCTGATTGTACTTGTGGTAGTAGTCTAACAAGTACTGAGTCCAACAGTACCAATTTTATTAAGAACTTATGGTAAAACATATTTTTATCGAAAAATATAGCACAAAAACATGCATTATTTTATTCTTGTACTAGCGTCAGTGCCGCTTCTAGGCGATTACCGTAAAGACGCTATTAATCGCTCACTCAAAAATGAAGAGCTGCTCATTTGACCAGTGGCGAGCCGTCAGGGCCCTATAGGCCCTCTCTGAGGGCCTAAGATATTCTAAAAAATAATATTTGAAAACATTAAAAAAATATATTATTTATTATTATATATATTTCTTTTTTAATATTTAAAAAAAAAATGTTTCATTAGTTTTACCTAAATAACTTGATTTAATTGTATTTTTTCATAGTAACTGAACGAGAGAGTAATGTCAAATGACAGTACAATTGACCAATCATATCTTCCCTCTAAATGGGTGGGCTTTATTTTCGCGGACTTTATGACAAGTTCCGCCCGCTGTGAAGTCTATGCAAGTGTTGCAGTGACGCGTCCTAAAACCCGGAAGTAAGCTGCAGGTTCCCTCGTAAACAAAGCAACGGGATTTCTCCATAGGATTTTGGAAAATAGCTCGAAATAAGGTCTTTGGAAAACGAACCTGTTAGATAAATGCACGTTTTGTTCAGCCGGATAATATCCACATGTCTACCCTACTTTTATAATTTGCTAATCATAAATCTAATCAATAGATTAAGATTTATGATCGATAGATTTATGATTAGCATAAGTTCGTTCATGATGGCTCATGTCAGTGATAGTGATGACATCGTTGCGAAATTATTAACTGAGTCATTTTCAAGACTGAGTTACAATGATAAACTGGAGTGGCAAAGGATCAGCTGCATGACCCCGCCATCAAGTGCTTCATCCAAAAGGACAGGAGGATGGACTTTTGATCATCAAAGGTAGGCCTGAGTCATCTTCAATGTGGGCCGCCGTGCCGACTTCATTCATTTCTAATTGTTACTTGGCTGTGGGTGCCCTGTCATGATAGGTGTTTATATAAATGGTGTTGTTTTGTGTGGTAGAGGGTCGCTGTCATTGATGCATTTTGCACCCCGGGCCATTGTTTTGATAATCCGCTGAAGCAGTGGCGGTTCTAGACCAATTTGACTGGGGGGGCCAGGCTGGGGCCAGTTATTTTCTGAGGGGGGCACAACAAATGCAGGACGAAAAAGACAAAGACAGTATGAAGTGATTGCGCATAAGAAAACAATGCAATACAGTTCTTGGTATTTATTTCATTACACATATTTATTTCAGATACTTATAGTTACAGTTTTTACGCTCTAATGCAGGGGTCTCCAACCTTTTTTAGGATGAGAGCTACTTTCAAAAAATAAAACAAGTCGTGAGCTACTTTTACTCCTCTTTTTTTTTGTTTTTTGCAGTGTATATATTTAGCACATTTTAACATTATACTTTGTGTGCTGTTTGGGTCTGTGGGACCCGTTTTCAGTGTTTACTAAAAGAACATGTATGCAATTTAATTATTTTAACCTGCTTTATTTGGGGGGGACCTCACATCTTCTAGGGGGGTCCGGGGGCATGCACCCCCGGGAAATATTTTTTTTAAATGTTGAAGTGAAATGCATCAATCTGGAGCACTTTGAGCACCAAATGAATTGATGGATACAGCTCTCAACACTCAGATGAAAGGGAGATGTATACTTTTCAATGATCCAAACATCTTTAGAATATGCTCACAACCAATAACAAATCATTTAAACTTGTTTATTCTTATCTTATAAATTATCTTATTTATGCATATTTTACTAATCACTCCCCTTTTAAACTGTTGCAAGAACGTGATTGGTCGATATTCATTGTGGGGGGAGGGGGGAGGAGGGGTGTTAGATAGATATAGAGTTGTAGTAAGTAGATAGAGTTCGCTATGATTGAGGTTTCGTTTATGCATAGGGTAGATTCTTTAATTACATTCCCTTTTTTTTGTGTGTATTTTTTACATTTTGGATTTGCTTGGCGAGCTTCTTATTGAGGGCTCGCGAGCTACCGGTAGCTCGCGATCGACGTGTTGGAGACCCCTGCTCTAATGGGTTCGACTAGAATGACAAATAGCGTTAGTTACGCCTATTCCGATCGTTTAATCATAAACCTTTTTTTCTTTTCTTTTCATTTTCAGGGGGGCCACAGGCGGGTCCAAAGGCAGTGTTAGGGGGGCACTGGCCCCCCCTGGCCCCCCATAGAACCGCCCCTGCGCTGAAGTATACGCTGTGACGTAATAACTCTTCTTTTTTCTTTTTCTTTTCGAGGGAAGTGGGGGGGGGGGGGGTCAGAGGGCCTAGGTATAAAAGTCACGGCTCGCCACTGCATTTGACCAAGCAAATTTGAGAGACGGCTGAGTTGACCGCAGTCCGTAACCGTACGGTCCTAGCCAGTGTTTCAGACTGTAGGTTAACGTATCACTCCGCCTCCGTTGGATCACCGCTGCAGGTGCACAGAGTTCCTCCGCCAGCGGCAGTAGTCCTCTCATTTAGATCAAAATGTGTCTTTACTTTAGTCTGAATTAAAACATGACATCTTTAGGAAATACCAGTTGATTACATCCATGCTTAAACATTGCATTCAGTTTAGGGAGGAGGGTTTTTTTTAAACTAAAATGTGGAAGCATACGTTTTTTTCTGTAGCTCTCAAACCTGCACTCCCGCCTTTTTCTTTTGTTTCTTTGTTCAACTGATAACTTGCTAAGGCAAGTTGAGTCAATGTGACAAAATGTTTAAGTTGTCAAGACAGTGAATAAATGTAAGTTTAACCTTCTAAAACTAGAAAAAGCTGAGTTCAAAATCAAAAACTCATCAGAGCTCTTTGAATTAAAGAGAAAATGTAACTTGACATAACTAAATGGGGCTGTGATGTTTTACAGTGTAGACGCCGGAGGCAAAAAAAGTAAAAAAAAGTAATTTAGCCTTCCCAAACCTGAGCCTCACGCGCCGCCTATGGAGACACCCTCCCTCAGCAGCAGCCACCTGCTGCTCCATTACAACCGGCGCATCGGCCGCTGGCGCGGCAGTCCGCCTCGGCGCAGCCACGGGCGGTTTCGGCGCAACGGACGGCCCTGGCACAGCCGGTGGTCCCGGCGCAGCTGCGGGTGGTCCCGTGGCGGACGGCCCCGCCGCTGGCGCGTTGGACGGCCCAGCCTGCGCGTCATCCGGACCAGGCGGAGCCGGATCCCCGCGCCTCGGACAGGCATTCACGGTGTGCCCCTCCTCCCCGCAACCAAAACACTTCATAACTGATGACGTTGAAAAATCACATAGTCATCATCATCTACTTTAACGTAAAAGCAGAGGTTAAGCTCCGCATTCCGATTGTTCAGTATCATATAAACTTGTCTGCGGTGAGACACGTGTTTCAGTAACTGAGACTTACACCCAGACAGCATCTTTTTCACTGGAGAAACAAGTTTCCCGTGTCTGGACAGTTCTCTACTGAGGAACTCATCAGTTATGAAGGGAGGGACATTAGAAAGTACAACTTTGGTGGCGGGCAGCATCAGCGGCTGTACCTGTACAAACATTTCTCTCACTGTGATGCCCGTCTCGATGACGCGGTTCACCTTCTCCACCTGATCCAGAAAGATCACCACCGCGCTGTTCATCCGCGCCAGGGACTTAATGCTGCTGTGCCCGACCTTCTCTCCCACAGCCCAGCCCGATCTCCTCCACAGTGCATGGGAAGCCGGCTGAGATTTTAATGCCGTGCTTCCGCGTGAGTTTGGCAAACTCCCCATTTACCATGGCGTCAGACGCCGGCCGGCGAGACACCGGCAGGGGAAGCCCACAGAACACCCCACAAACAACACCAAAAAGCACGAAAAGTAAAGCAAATCAAACTACCACCGATAAACTATATTAAATTAACACCCATTACACAAAAATAAACGGAAAATATAACGAAAAAGTCTCGCTCTTCTCTTTCTCTCACACTCCAAAATCTCCCAGCATGCACCAGGAAGAAGAAGAAGA
The DNA here is from genome assembly GCA_031216635.1 of Dissostichus eleginoides. NCBI lineage: Eukaryota > Metazoa > Chordata > Actinopteri > Perciformes > Nototheniidae > Dissostichus > Dissostichus eleginoides. The sequence continues at coordinate 31,624,959 of CM062276.1, read as the reverse complement.
AGAAGATTTTGATTTTTAAAACAAATTTTATTTGCATTTGTTTTTAAACATACACCAACCCTGCAAAAGAGTCGGAACAAACCTAATACATTACACAATCAAAAAAATAAATAAACAGATTTCCATGACTACCAAATAAATATCATTTGAAAAGCGTTTTACCCATAATAAAAACATCCTCTTTTACACACTTTAAAAACAAAAGACTACACCTATCCTTTAAAACATCAATATTAGAGAGTCATTCTCCCCTAGTGAGCAAAGAAACCTGCCCAACAGCCCACACATCCAGAACCCCCTGCAGATGATTGATCAGCGTATAGTACGCATGCTCCACCCTCAGACGCGCTGCCACCAGCCCCCTCAGACAGCACTGAATCCGTCCATCCCACTCCAGCAAGTTGGTTCTTCCTACTTTTCCAGATCGCTAATTTTGCATTAGCAAACAAGAAATTTATCAATACCAGGGTTTCCCTCTTTTTCAGCATGTATTTGGGCCCATGGACAAAAAGTGGTATGGAGAAAACCTCCCCAACCCTTCCACCGACCCCTGTAACACCTTTTTAAGACCAGCCAATCGGGGACAGGACACCACTAAATGCTCCAATGTTTCTGCCATAAAACAGAACGGAAAGCCCCCCCTTGTGCCTGGGTCAAAATGAGCTGTGTATTTGTTAGTGGCTATTGCACCGTGTATGATTCTCCATTGGATGTCAGCCATCCGTTTCTCAACCGGAGATTTATACAGGATCTGCCCTGAGGGGAAAAAGCCCAAGCCAAACACATCCGTCCACCTCGACTCTCTGACGCCTGCGAGCGAGCTGAGGTTTAGCACCTTTACGCAGCTAAGGTATAGCTTCTTTCCACTGCAGGAGCTGAACTTTCCAGGTGTTAGAGTCCCCAGTGATAGCAGGAGACCATCCTCCTCTCTCCATTCTCCCACCGCAGGACCCACACTCAAGGCAGGAAAAACATAGTCATGTCCCTTTCTCCACTGGTCAGCCAGATCTGCATCCAGAGCAAAAGTCCAAAGCCCCCTGCCCTCGGGAGTAACAGCCGGGCCATAGCCAGCCAGCAGGGAGAGGCACCATACAGCAGCCGCTGAGCTGCCTGCAGTCTAAAAGCAGCAACCAAACTCCCAGGACCTTTAAACCCCTGTTTCCCCAGCTAAGGTTACCAGGAAGACTGGGCCTATTTCCTACACTCCACTGACCTACCAAAACTGCCTCACTCTTCTCCCAGTTAACTTTGGCTGAAGCAGCCTTCCTATACAAAGCTAAACTGACCTGTAGCTCCTGGATATCTCGCTGACCCTGGATAAAAACACTGACATCATCAGCATAAGCTGATACAACCACCGGGGGGGCCTGAGCTGACTCTGGCAGACATAGGCCCCTTAGCCGGTTTCTAAGTCTGCACAAAAGCGGCTCGATGGCAATACTGTATAATAGGCCTGAGATAGGGCAGCCCTGCCTGATCCCCCTTTTAACTGGTACAGGTCTGCTCAGCCCTCCCCCCACCTTCACAACACAACATGCATCACTGTACAAACACTTCACCCAGGACAAAAAGTGCTCCCCAACACCAAAAGCCTGCAATGTGGCAGCCAGAAAAGTGTGATCCACACGATCAAACGCCTTCTCCTGGTCAATAGAAATAATACCAACATTTATATTATACAGTTTGCAAACATCAAAAGTGTCTCTCATCAAAAACAAATTGTCCACAATTGATCTGCCAGGGATGCAATATGTCTGATCAGTACCAATAAGAAGTTCGATAAAACACTTCAGTCTGTTAGCTAAAACCTTTGACAGTATCTTATAGTCCGTACATAAGAGAGCCACAGGTCTCCAATTCTTCAGCAGGGTTAAATCTCCTTTCTTAGGCAACAGTGAAATCACTGCACGCCTACAGGAAGCTGGAAGAGTCCCTTTCCCAAAGGACTCCATCAATACGTCCAACAAATCATGTCCTAGCATACTCCAAAAATGTTTAAAAAAGTCTGCAGGTAAACCGTCTATGCCCGGAGCCTTGCCGGAGGCCATCTGTGTCACCGCAGAGGTCAGTTCCTCCAGCGTAATGTCAGAGCCCAGGGTGTCACTTTCGGCTGGACTCAGCTGTGGAAGACCCTGAAGAAGTTCATCAGCAGCTTCCACGTCACAACCTTCGGCTTTGAACAGGTCTGTGTAGAAGGACACTGCATGCCTCCTCATCTCAGCAGGTTCAGAGGTTACCTGTCCATCGGGGAGACGCAGACATACCATCTGCTTCCTTTGGCCCACAGACCTCTCCAGGTTGAAGAAAAAGGTGGTTGGTGCATCAATGTCTCTCATGGAAGTAAAACGGGCTCTGATCAGAGCTCCCTTGGCTTTCTCCTGAAGAAAACAGTTAAGCTGTTGTTGTTTTAGGAGGGACTGTTCTATATTTCGAGCAGACACACTCTAACTCTCTGATCTCCCTCTCTAACTGCTCTATAGCTCTCCTAATGTTTGCAGTGGAGTAGGCTGTATACTGTTGGCAGAACACTCTAATCTGAGCCTTTCCTACCTCCCACCACTGACTCAGGGAGGGAAAAGACTCTTTCTTTGATTTCCAGTTGATCCAGAACAATTTAAAATTCTCACAGAAAATCAAATCTTGTAAAATTTAACATTGAACTGCCAGAAAGATCTAGGTTTCTCTGTGTTGGATAAACCAAATCTAAAGAAACTAGCTGATGATCTGTAAAACCAACAGGTTGGATGTGACAGTTCACTGCACGAGTAATAAAAGAAGCAGACATGTAAAATCTGTCTAGCCTGGCTGCACTGACGCCCCCATCTAGCATTCTCATCCAGGTGTATTGTTTAACAGAGGGATGCTTCATCCTCCACACATCCACTAAGTCAGCCTCTCTTATCACCTGTGACAGTAAAAGGGACGACTGAGGATGAGGCTCCCGTCCTATTCTGTCTAAAGTGACATTAGTGCAAACGTTCCAGTCCCCCCCCAGTATAACACACTCCCCCTGTACACTAGTGTCTAGCTTGTCTTTTATAACTGAAACACAGATACCCGTGCAGGGCCCTGATTGGGTGCATAAACATTAATAAAAGTGAAAAAGAACTCTAACAGTTCCACTTTCACCATCAAGGCTCTACCTGCCACTATCTCTGTGCTGGATAAAATCTTAACATTTAGAGAGGGGGAGAAAAACACAGCTACTCCAGCACTAAGGTTTGAGCCATGACTGAGTACATACTGACCCCCCCGCCACATTCCCCAGTCCGTCTCATTCAGGCTATCACTGTGCGTTTCCTGCAGAAATATCACATCTAATTTTTTCTGATTAAAGACCTCTAACACTAAAGCTCTTTTCTGTGCACTTCTACCCCCGTTAATGTTTAAAGAAGCAACCCTTAAAGCCTGCATTAGAGGAAGGAGATAGAGAAAAAGAACAGACAGGTACACACAGCAGAGAGGAGACACCCAGTGTTGCATGATCATGTTGAAATTATTTAGACCTTTTCAGTTTCTTCCCTCTTTTGCTTCCTTTCGTAGCTTTTTTCATATTAGTTACATGCTTCCTGAGACGATAGCGTTTCTTTTCATCCAGCAGGTCTAACCCTAAAACTTTCTGAAGAGTGCTCACTGTATGAAGAAACTTGTTAGTGTCAGGGAAAAAGTCTCTCACTTCCACTGCCTTGCCAAAAGACTCATCTAAAAAGACATTAATCTCTTCCAAAGAATATATCTCTGCGTTCTGAGAGAGACTATCTGCAACTGAAACACAGTCAGAATCCCCCTCACCGTCTGTGTCCATCTCTGTCACCTCATTATTGTCTGCAGCCTGTTGAAGCTCTTTTTGCCGCCCAGAGCCAGACGGCAGCCCCTGCTGTGTGCCAACAGCCTCCACCTGTCCCACAGCAGCAGTCCTCACCTGTCCTGCTACATCATCTCCCACCCGTTTACCTGTTTCCAAATGTTTCCCTCTCACACTCACTGCACTCTCTACAGTCCCTGTTTCATCTCTCACGATATTCATCCCTACTTCCTCCGTAGCCCCCGGGGCCCCGGCGGGTGCATCAGCAGCCCCCGCGACACCGGGTTCTGCGGCCGCGGACCCAGCCGCTCCGGGCTCAGTGGCCCCGGGCTCAAAATCCCTCTTCCCTCTTCAAACACACCTCCACCACCGAAGAAGAAGAAGAAGAAGAAGAAGAAGAAGAAGAAGAAGAAGAAGAAGAAGAAGAAAAGAAGAAGAAGAAGAAGAGAAGAAGAAGACTTTTGCAAAAACACTTTATTTACATACTATCAATTATACATATATTTCAAATAAAGTGCTTCATTGTGCAATAAAAACGTTTCACTTAAAATAATACATTAAAACCTATGTCATAAAAACTTGTGCAAAGTGCAAATCTTCATCAACAACAGAACACACAATATCATCATAGCACCAACGCTGTTTAAAAGCGTCCAAGTCCCCAATGTGCTTATAAAAACGATGCTCCAGCCAGAGTCTGGCTCTGATGTTACACAGCCAGATTGCTTTTGCTTCTTCCCCTTTCTTATTTTCAACCCTGTTTTTCCTGCTTAAATAAATGGCCATTTTTGCTTCGCCAGAGAGGTAATTCAGGAGCTGCCACTTTTCCTTGCTTGTCTTTTTATATGGAGCCCCCATGATAAAAACACTCTCGGTAAAAGCTATACTAAAAAGACTAAAAACCAATGTTAAAAGAGAGAAGAAACCCGTGAGTCTCTTGCACTCTGTAAAAACATGGAAAACAGTCTCTTTAAAACCACAAAATGGACACTTGTTAAAAACAGCAGGATTAATAATGGAGATAAAAGAATTACAGGCGATGGCACCGTGTAAAATTCTCCACTGGAGGTCGGCAGTACGTTTTTGAATGGGAGGTTTGTATAAAATCCTCCACTGTGGGCCTGGTCCGCTTCCTGCACCCGGTCTGGTGCTCCACACAGTGGAGGCCCTGTCCTTCAGCACATTTTTGTTGGTCGTCTTTACAATGTTCATGTAAAGGGTTTTCTTGTCAGCCCTGTGGACAGTCATTCCCTCTTTGTTTGCGACCCCGAGCAGGGGGCCGGCCAGCTCTCCGAGCCCTGGGCTCAGGTAGATCTCCGGGAAAGGGTCTGGTGGGTCCGGCTTGGCTCTTCCCTGTCCGTAGCTCCTTACCAGTCTTTTGTCATCAGGGGAGAGGATCTGGCTCCAGAGTTGTAGGATCCTCTCGGCCACCCGGACAGAGTGCAGACCCAGCAGAGAGCCCAGGGCCCGGGCATCGCTCAGCTCCGGCCCCACTGCATCCACCAACTGCTGAAGGCACAGGGTCTTGGATCGGCACAGCGCCACCGTCAGGCCGGGTGTTTCGCTGCTGCCGACGTCCAACCTGGCTTTGTGAATCAGAGGCTCTTTCAACAACCAGTACAGAGAGTCAGTCTTTGGACACCTTTTATGGTTAAAAAGGGCCCAAGATTTAAAAACACCCTGATAAAAAGGAGGCAACCCATTTAATTTTAAAAAGTTTAAATCAGTTAAAAACAGAGCAGCATCCAGCCCCAGGTTACTCACGCGTCGGAGAATGCAGCTGCTCACATCTCTCCACACCAAATCAGCCGGGCCGGTCAGATACCTCTGTAAAAACTGTATCCTAAAAGTGGCTGTTCGGCTGGCCAGGTGGATAAGGCCCTGTCCCCCCTCCTCTCTAGATAAAAACAGCACCCCCTGTGGCACCCAGTGTAGGCCCTCCCAAAAAAAAAAACACCAATCTTTTTTGTATTCGGGCTAGTAAGCCTGAGGGAGGGTCTACACAGGTAAGGCGGTGCCACAGTTGGGATGCCACAAGGTTGTTTAAAACCAACACTCTACCTTTAAAAGACATCTGAGGGAGCAGCCACTTCCACTTGGACAGCTTTCCCTCTATCTTCTCTATGACGTCCTCCCAGTTCTTCAGGACTATATTTGTATTCCCTAAGAACACCCCCAGGTACTTTATTCCATCTTTTTTCCAGACCATGTTCTGGGGAAGAACTGGGAGACCGCCACTCCACTCACCGACAGCGAGGGCCTCACTTTTCTTCCAATTCACCCTCGCTGCCGATGCTGAACTAAACTCCCTCACGATGTTAACTAAAATGTCTATATCTTTTTGGTCTCTAATAAAAACAATGATATCATCTGCATACGCTGATAAAACCATGTTTCCATTAAAACCAGGTAAAAACAGCCCTTGCAGTTTGGAGCGTATTTTGTTGAGGAGGGGTTCCAGGGAGAGTGCATAGAGCATGCCAGACAGAGCACAGCCCTGCCGGACCCCTCTACACACTCACCCCTCTACACGCCCAATGAGCTGGAGACCTCCAAAACATCTCGAATTAGGTGGACATTGTCCACCATGGACCTGCCGGGCACACAGTAGGTCTGGTCCCGGTGGATGACCTGCTCCACAGCCCTCCCCAGCCTGGTGGCCAAAGCCTTGGACAGAAGTTTGTAATCCACACACAGCAGAGACACAGGGCGCCAGTTTTTGATGTCCTGCAGGTTTCCTTTTTTTGGTAACAGCGTGATCACCGCTCTCCTGCAGGACATCGGCATAGAGCCAGAGGCCAGACTTTCATTAAAAACGTCTAAAAGGTCATGTGACAAGACGTCCCAGTAGGCTTTGTAAAACTCTACGGAGAGGCCATCGATACCAGGAGCCCGCCGTCCCTGCATGCCTTGCAGGGCGGTCTGCAGCTCCTGGATCGTTAACGGCCCTTCGAGCTGTGAGTTGGTCTCCTCGGAGACCTGAGGTAGTTCGGCACAGAACCCCTCGGACAGAGTTTCCCCCTCCTCATACTCGCTTGTGTAGAGGGTGGAATAAAAACTCACAGCTCGCCTCCTGATCTGGCTTGGCTCTGTTATTTCCTGCCCTGTGTCTGACAGCAGTGAGTGGATCACTCGCCTCTGCCCATTCTTTTTTTCCAGGCCGAAGAAGAAACTAGTGGGAGCATCCATCTCATTAGTGTTGAGAAACGGGACCTGACCAGTGCACCTGAACTTTAACGTCCAGCAGGTTGGCTAAAGCCATTTTTTTCTCTTTGAGGATTTCAATATATCCTCGATCTCCTGTGGTCTCACTTATTGTTTCTAGTTCCACTATATCACTCTCCAGGTCTTTCATAGATCTAATGATGTCTTGTGTGACATTGAGGGTGTGCTGTTGGCAGAGCAATCTTATCTCAGTCTTACCATGGTCCCACCACTGCCTAAGACTGCTAAAATCTCCCTTCCTCTGCCTAAAAACACTCCAGAAATAAATAAGGGCCTCTTTAAAATGTTTATCAAATGTTAAAACCGAGTTAAAATGCCAATATGCACTTCTGGGTAAAACATTTCTAATAAAAATTACATAAAAGCAAAGAGTGATCCGTAAAACCAGCAGGTGATATGCTGCACATTTTAAAAGTGTTAAAATGATGCTTAAAACAATAAAAACGATCTAATCTAGCTGATGAAATTCTATTCTCTCTGATGTGGGACCAGGTGTACTGCCTGTTGTCTGCGTGCATCCTTCTCCATACATCCACCAGGCCGTGGGAGTGGACCAGCTGCCTCAGAGCATGCTGGGACGCTGGATGCGGCTCTGCATGGTTGCGATCTAAAGATGCATTTTCTGTACAATTAAAATCCCCACCCAAGAATAAAAAATCCTCCGTGGCACAACCGTTTAAAACATCACTAACTTTGAGTAAAAACAGCTTCCTCTCTGCACCGTTTGTTGGAGCATACACATTTATAAAAACAACTGTAAAAAGGTCAAACCGTGCTTTTATTAAAAGCAACCTCCCCTTGATAAAATGCTCGACCTCCAGTGAGACAGGATTAAAAGACTTGGAGAGGAGGAAGCCCACCCCCCCACTCAGAGAGGTTTGTGGCTTAAAATGACTTCCCCCTCCCACTCCTTTTTCCAGTTCGTCTCATTAAAAACATCGCTGTGCGTCTCTTGTAAAAAGAGGACATCGACATGTTTGATTTTTGCAGTCTGAAATATTAAAGCCCTCTTTCTTTCCTCTCTGGCTCCATTTACATTTAAACTTCCCACTCTAAAAGTATCCATTGCGAGTGAGATATTAAAAGCAAAAATAAAAACAAATAAATTAAACACACACATTGAGGTTTTTAAAATCACCGCTGCCCATTTGCTTCCTTACTTTAGTTACAATTCTTTTTAATCTATAAACTTCCAGCTCATCCAAGACAGACTGCTCTTTCCTGTTCATGTGGAGTCTTGCTGAGGCACAAAAAACGGCCAAATCTGGGAAATATTCTTCTATTATTACGTTATGTTGGTTTTTTGTCTGCACCAGGTAACTTTTTATCATTTCAGCTGAGTACATTTTTTTTTGTTGACTACTGCTCAAAAAACCTGGCACATCGCTGCTGTCAGACACACAATCATCCCAACTATCATCCGCCTGTCCTTGCTCTCTTCCTTCCTTTCCCTCACTCCCTACTTTACTGCTTTTTGCAACGGTTGATGTATCTTTTTTATTTCTCCTGCGTTTAATAGCAGTCTTTTTTTTATTTATCATTCCTGCTGCCACCTCCTCTTCCTCCATCTCAGCAACCTCCACCCGCTCACCCCATGTTTTCTTCTCCTCTCCTGTTTTTTCCATATGTGTTTCACTATCCATATCCTCCTCCTGTGTTTTGCTGACTTCACCTGTCTCCCCAAATCACCTTGTGGTTCATTGATTATTTCAGATTGTTTTTCACCATTTGTATTTGTTTTTTTTTCTTTTCTTCTCCCATCCCCTTTTTCTTCTGCTTCACACAAAACCACCACCTCATTTTCCTGAACATAATCACCCACACCCACACCCTGTGCAACACCACAGCACCGCAAGCCGGGCACAGCAGCAGAACCGCGCTGTGTATTGCGCCCTCGCCCCGCTCCGCGTCCGAGACGCCAAATCGCGTGCCACCGCCGACTGCTCAGGAGCAGCGTTGCTGTCAACAGCAGCGGCCGCCGCCGTGGGAGACACCCCTCCATCAGCAGCAGCCACCTGCTGCTCCATTACAACCGGCGCATCGGCCGCTGGCGCGGCAGTCCGCCTCGGCGCAGCCACGGGCGGTTTCGGCGCAACGGACGGCCCTGGCACAGCCGGTGTTCCCGGCGCAGACGCGGGTGGTCCCGGCGCAGCGGCGGGCGGCTCCGCCGCTGGCGCGTTGGACGGTCCAGCCTGCGCGTCATCCGGACCAGGCGGAGCCGTATCCTCGCGCCTCGGACAGGCATTCACGGTGTGCCCCTCCTCCCCGCAACCAAAGCACTTCATAACTGATGACGTTGCAAAAATCACATAGTCATAATCATCTACTTTAACGTAAAAACGGAGGTTAAGCTCCGCATTCCGATTGTTCAGTATCATATAAACTTGTCTGCGGTGAGACACTACGTGTTTCAGTAACTGAGACTTAGATCCAGACAGCATCTTTTTCACTGGAGAAACAAGTTTCCCGTGTCTGGACAGTTCCCTACTGAGGAACTCATCAGTTATGAAGGGAGGGACATTGGAAAGTACAACTTTGGTTGCGGGCAGCATCAGCGGCTGTACTTGTACAAACATTTCTCTCACCGTGATGCCCGTCTCGATGACGCGGTTCACCTTCTCCACCTGATCCAGAAAGATCACCACCGCGCTGTTCATCCGCGCCAGGGACTTAATGCTGCTGTGCCCGACCTTCTCTCCCACAGCCAGCCCGATCTCCTCCACAGTGCATGGGAAGCCGGCTGAGATTTTAATGCCGTGCTTCCGCATGAGTTTGGCAAACTCCCCATTTACCATGGCGTCAGACGCCGGCCGGCGAGACACCGGCAGGAGAAACCCACAAAACACCCCACAAACACCACCAAAAAGCACGAAAAGTAAAACAAATCAAACCACCACCGATAAACTATATTAACTTAACACCCATTACACAAAAATAAACTGAAAATATAACGCAAAGTCTCGCACTTCTCTTTCACTCACACTCCAAAATCTCCCAGCATGCACCAGGAAGAAGAAGAAGAAGAAGAAGAAAAGAAGAAGAAGAAGAAGAAGAAGAAGAAAAGAAGAAGAAGAAGAAGAAGAAGAAGAAGAAGAAGAAGAAGAAGAAGAAGAAGAAGAAGAAGCACGAACAGCGAGCACGGGACCGAGACACCGCCACCACCACCCCAGAAAGAAAGACTTTTCTCTCAAAGAACGGACAGATGACTTGGTCCTCTTTGCCCTACGGGAACCGTGCAGAGGAGGCAGCGCGGATCCCCGGGGTGGTTGCCGGGGGCCCCACCAGACACGCGGCGTCCCACGTGCGAGACATCGAGTCGGCGTTCCGCCTGTTTGTCAACCCGGCCATAGACCGAGTTATCCTCGACATGACGAACCTGGAGGGTTCACGGAGATACGGAGACGCGTGGGCCGGGATGGGCGAGACCGACCTGCGCGCGTACACAGGGCTGTTGATCTTGGCGGGTGTACAAGTCCCGGTGCGAGGCCGCGGCCAGTCTGTGGGACGCGGAGAGCGGCAGGGCCATTTTCCGCGCCACGTAGCCGCTCAAACTCTTTCACGTGTTCTCCAGGATGCTGAGGTTCAACGTCCGTGGCACCAGAGCCGCGAGGCGCGCCACGGACAAACTCGCGGCCATACGCCAGGTGTGGGACATGTGGACGGAGCGGCTCCAGTACCTCTACGAGCCCGGGCCCGAGGTCACGGTGGACGAGCAACTGGTTCCGTTCAGAGGTAGGTGACGTATCTATCTATCTATTTATCTATCTACCTACATCTACATTTACATTCGCATCACGTTCGTACACGCGCGTCGTCTCTGTCCGTATCCGTGCCGAAGACGCACCAAATGCCAACGGCGATGATGATAACGACGACGATGACAACAACGATTTTGTCTCTTGTCTTTCTCGTTTTCCCATTTCCCCTTTTCCCCCTTTCCCTTTTCCGCCAGGCCGCTGCGGTTTCAGGCAGTACATGCCCAGCAAGCCTGCCAAATACGGAATCAAGTCCTGGGTGGCCTGCGACGCCAGGTCCAGCTACGCCTGGAAGATGCAGGTCTACACCGGGAAGGCGAGTGCGGGGGGCCCGGAAAAGAACCAGGGGATGCGGGTCGTGCTCGATGTCACCCTGGGGCTCGGAGGGGGTCGCAACGTGACGTGCGATAACTTGTTCACCTCTTACGAACTCGGACAGCGTCTCCTGGAAAGGAACATCACCATGGTGGGCACGGTGCGCGGAGGCCCGCCAAGGGCAGACAGGTCTTTTCATCCGAGTTTGCCTTCATGCGCACCGCGGCCCTGGTATCCTACGTGCCCAAGAAGGGCAGGAACGTGGTTCTCTTGAGCATGTGGCACACGGGCCCCCCGGAGATCAGCGAGCACGGGGACAAGAAGCCGCGCGTGATCCTCGACTACAACCGCAACAAGGGAGGCGTGGACAACCTGGACAAGGTGATCGGCACCTACAGCTGCAGGAGGATGACCGCGCGCCAGAGTCCTGCACAGGTCTGATTTTCAAGACCCGCTCCCGCCCCGCACCCGCGACGTGCAATACCGAACCCGCCCCGCTACCCGCACATATTGCCAATTAGTTCCGCAACCCGACCCAACCCGTCGGCACAAGATCCGCGAACCGACCCAAACCCGCATATATATGAGCAGTGAAAACGTGCAATTATTAACACACGCAGTTGCATATTTGTCTCAAAAAGCGTGGGATGTTGGTTATTTTCTCCATCTAGGATGACACCAAAAGCCTCCCAGACGTTGGATTTCGCTCTTGAGGAAGTGTTATTGAAAATACTGTATTCTCCGCTGAGCTTCACCTCAGCCATTTCGAATGTGACGCGCTCACCAGCAGATTGATGCGCTGCAGAGGTTATGATTATGCGCGGTCCCGCGGGGGAGAGGTCTGAGGATTTAAAAATTAAACTAAATTATTATTATTTGAATATATTTATTATGCAACACCCGCGACCCGACCCGCATCATCTTTGTTTTACCCAGAACCGAACCCGGAAAAAAGTGTTTGAAAAAATACCAGCCGCGAATCACTTTTTTTGCGGGTCACCCGTCGGGTACCCGCCCCGATGCAGGACTCTGCTGCGCGCTGGCCCCTGCTGGTCTTCCACAACATCCTAGACGTGCTACAACGCCTTTGTCATATGGCGAGAGCTCAACCCTGGGTGGATGCCAAGAGGAGGGTGTTCCTGGAGCAGCAAGAGGAGGGTGTTCCTGGAGCAGCAAGAGGAGGGTGTTCCTGGAGCAGCTGGGGAGAGCGCTGGTGGCTCCGTTCATCGAGAGGAGGAAGCGTCTCCCTCGCACGGCGGCCTCGGCTGCGGTCGTGAAAGCTGTCCGCGCGGAAGGAGCGCATGACCGGGCCCGTGATGATGATGATGCCGCTGCTGCCGCTGCTGCCGCTGCTGCCGCTGTTGCCGCTGCTGCCGCTGCCAGCCTTGGCCTGCACGCTAATTATTTGATTGCATTATCATTATCATCCGTGCATAGAAAGGGGGAACATTGTACCGTTGTCATGTCTGCTCCTAGACCGTAGTCGAGGAAAAGGGGGGTGACTCTCTGCAGACTTCCGGGGCCAGAACAAAACGGCTTCGGTTGATACACGATGAATAAGGCAGGCAGATGAGCTCTTCCGTTTAGAATGGTAAAGTTATACTGCAGAAGTATTTAACTAAGTGTTGATTTACCAGCTTATATTTTCCTCAGTGATACAGTACTTATGCAGTGTTTTTTTTTTTTTAATGCATGTGGTTGTAATTTGATATGGCAGCGATACATTTATTTCAAAAGTAGGGGGATGTAACATCTTGGTGTGAATAGAAGATATTTGACGTAGATGACGTAATGTTGATGTTGCAGGTTCACGCAAGTGAAATAAAGATGGACACGCTGAATGAGCAGTAGTCCGCTTCATCTGTTGATGTAGACAATTAACTGTCCATAGAGCAGAATATTACAGGAGGGATCGATGAAGTGGCCTTGATTTACCTGTTCTCTAGAAACTGGAAAACGATGCTGCCTCTTTGATGGCATGATAACATTATATATAGGCTATATATATATATATATATTTTTTTTTCTCTCCGTATGTGGGAGAAGTGAGACCTACCTTTACCTTACCTAGGACTTACCTTTACCCTGAACCTTGGAACTAAAGATAGCAATAACGTATGGCGGACATTGTCATGAATTTGTTGCAAACTGCCTTCTTGCCAGCACTGCACCTGACGCCTTGTTGTTACATGGAGGTGAGGCGCAGGAGGAAAGTGGAGCTCTCGGCAGAAGTGGGCGAGAGCCCGGAGCTGTGCGGTGAAACTGCTAGCCGTCTACGGACTAGTTTGGGAGCAGCTAAAAGCCCGAGCTCCCATCGTGACGAGGGCGAGGGACAGTTAGCAGGCCAGCAGAGGAGGAGCGAGAGGGGGTGTAGGAGGTCAGCCAGATAGGTGGGGGCCAGGAGAGAGGAGAGGAGAGAGAGAGGGGGGTGTAGGAGGTCAGCCAGATAGGTGGGGGAGAGGGGGGTGTAGGAGGTCAGCCAGATAGGTGGGGGCCAGGTTGTGGAGGGCTTTGAATGTGAGCAGGAGGGTTTTGAAGTCTATCCGGTATCTTACAGGTAGCCAATGCAGATGGATGAGGATGGGGGTGATGTGGTCAGAGGATGGGGGGGATGTGGTCAGAGGATGGGGGGATGTGGTCAGAGGATGGGGGGATGTGGTCAGAGGATGGGGGGGATGTGGTCAGAGGATGGGGTGATGTGGTCAGATGGGGTGATGTGGTCAGAGGATGGGGTGATGTGGTCAGAGGATGGGGGGGATGTGGTCAGAGGATGGGGGGGATGTGGTCAGAGGATGGGGGTGATGTGGTCAGAGGATGGGGGGGATGTGGTCAGAGGATTGGGGTGATGTGGTCAGAGGATGGGGGTGATGTGGTCAGAGGATGGGGGTGATGTGGTCAGAGGATGGGGGGGATGTGGTCAGAGGATTTGGTGCGGGTGATGATCCGGGCAGCAGAGTTCTGAATGATTTGAAGTTTATTGAGGAGTTTCATGGGAAGCCTGAGAGCATGGTATTACAATAGTCAATACGGGATGTGACGAATGCATGAACCAGGACTTCAGTGCTGGATTGAGACAGGGCGGAGTCTGGAGAAGAATGCAGTCCGGGTGATGTTTGTTATGTGGTGTGCAAATGAGAAGGAGCTGTCCAGAATGACACCAAGATGTTTTGTTTGAGTTGTGCTCTTGATAAGCCATTAAAACAGTAAAATAAGAGTCTCCTGCACACCAAAACATACCCATCAGTTATGGAAAAAGAAAGTATTCCAAAAGTATTCTAAAAGTAATCTGAATATTTTCCAAAGCACCTCTCAACTAATCGAGCAAAGGAAATAGTTATTTAATATTTTTATTTCCTTTCTTTCTTTGTAAGTTCAAGAACTGTTATCAATTCTACTTAAATTCTTTTTTAGGTTTTGTTTGGCCTTCATTGTTGCAAATCATGGTGGACTCACAAGGACTAAACACATGGAACAGTACGCTATTTTGAAACCAGTGCCGTATCAGAATACAGATAAGATAGGAGAGCATTGGAAGGTAGACTCATTTCAAGGTCAACATTATGTACTATATGTACTCTGTAGAATGAGGTTGGTGTCAGTTCACACAATACCTTTGCCTTTATTCAATAATTCCATCTCTTTTGTTTGATTTTCTCTCACATATTCGAGAACACTATCTAGTATCATGGCCGACAAATCCTGGCTGCCAGTCCTTCACTTCAAGAAATCTTTCACAGGAATCTTTTCTAGCTGCAATAACTACTATTAACAAAAATAACTCAGTGTCTTACATAATGGCTGAAATATGGAGTTGAATTGTTGACATTGGACAATCTGCGGATTTACGGTAACCTTGTTTCACCAAACACAACATTCTGTTAAAGGTGGGGTAGGTAAGTTTGAGAAACCGGCTCGAGATACACTTTTTGTTATATTCCATGGAATGCTCTTAACATCCCGATAGCAATGAATATCTTAAGTGCTTTGACAAAATATCCATAAAAAAATGTCATCTGTGGAAGCCGTAGTGCTCTAAAAAGCACGACCAATCATTTTAGCCGGCCCGGCTAAAATAACTGGATGGCCTACCTGCCTGTCAGCCTTCCATCTGTGCACAAACTTATCTCGTGCCCTCATTGGTCATGTGCGCGTTCGTGTGTGTTGGAGGAGGGGCTCTGTAAGGAAGTGGCAGATTTTTTCCGGCTGTGTATTTTCAAATTCTAGCGCACTCGAGCTGGTTTCTCCAAAATTACCTACCCCACCTTTAAATGCTAGATATTTGAAATACAGTGTGAGAATAACATGTAGTTATGGTCATGCAGAAGATTATCACTACAGTGTGAGTTAACAAAATAAATAAAAACTTGGTGTCAGCCCAGATTTATTTGACTTTTACAATTTTAACTATGTAGCCATTTTAAATGTAATGGCTCAGCGTTTCCTTCTTTCTGAAGATGCTTGACACAACAGTAACGAAAAAACTGTTGAACTTAATGCAAATGTGAAAGTCCATTTCCAACAAGTGTAAGAAAACAACTGCTGTTCTGAAATGTTATGTAAAAACGTGTGAAACTATCGTGGAGCTGAGGTCTTTATGTATATGATACACCTTGATTTATTTATTTATTATATTTGTATAAGCAATACAACAATTGTGTCACCTTTATTTATCATGCAGGTAAATTAGTCACTGCAGTTTATCAGGAGTTTCAAGGCTGAACAGACTGAACAGTCCCTTTCAGGTAAATGTCGTTTATCGCAGCCTAGTGATTATCATTCAGTTTCTCTGTTCTCTTGACCTTTTTTATCTCTCTTCCTCTTCTATCTCTGACTTTTACTGTCCCTCCTGGTAAAACAAGGTTTCTGCATTGCCAGCTGACTTATGCCTACCAACTCAGATCAGACCTGGATCATATAATGTCAGGCCAGCTTCTATTTGATGTCAGCAAGCTTTATAATGAACATTCTGTTTAGAATGTAGCCTCTTTTGTTTTGTATTAACACTTGGTCAGATGACTTCTTATATATGCAGACTGGCCTGAAGATCAAACTAGGCTAAAGTAAATATTGGATCTATGTTCAGCAGAGGCAAACACAACTCTAATTGATTGCCTTAGTCTCTGCCATCAAACCAGCTTTATAAAAATGACAATAATTGAATGTTGTGTTAACAGAGGCATGTAATACCAAGCTAGATTAGTGGGTTAGTGAAGTATGTTGACCCTAAAGCCATGGTTTTAAGTATTACGAAGACTGCTGCAGAACTAACCTGGCCCAGACTAGGTTATATTCAGAGGTTAGGCTTGAATTTGGCAATCCCAAATCAGAAAATTTGTACACACTTGTGTAGCCGTAACTTTACACTGATGCCACCAAAGCAATGCAGTTACAGTTACTTTTATTTATTTTTACCTTATTGCTGGCAAGGCCTGGGGAATAGGACATTTTTAAGAACAATGGTTTCACTAAAAAGATTGCTTTGTTCCGATTTAGGAGTTTTAAGCATGTATTTGAGAATCAGTTGAATAGTAGTTAGTTAATCCATTTTCTGGCCTGAAAATAGCCAGTTAAGTTTTGTTTCTATGGTTACCTATACCCCGCTAGCTTGCCCCGCTACACACAGCTGTGATCTGATTGGTATAAACTGGTCCAAGTTAGAATCATTTTAACTTTGAGTGACAACGTGCCGAGCTTCACCGCTCTCCCCTGAGAAACAAACAGCAACGCTGGTCATGTGACTGCAGATTCACAGAGCAGAATAACGGCTAGAATGTTTTTATTCTCATGAGTTCTATTTTGTGTATTTTACCTCTCTTACCCTAATATACCCATTATTTAAATAATTACTCATCTCCTACAAGCCCTAAATATCCAGATTTCTTTAGGTGGAATATATAGCTGTGAACCCTAAATGATGCGTGCAGAGCTCATTTTTAATGTTTTTTTTTGGTCAAAGGTGCAAAGTTCGGAATACTATATGATTAACAGATAAGAAACTGGAAACTGTCAAACTCATACAACAGCTTCTCTGTCACCCTCAACCTTGACCTTGAAACAGTTACTTAGCTGCATTTGCATGGGATAATAAATAACACGCTTTATCAGCATTTATAACACAGCATTTTTAACCGCAATCAGGTATAGCAAGGCTCCGCAGGTATTGCCAAGTTCACAAATCCACTGAGGACAGTTGCAATATAACATTGTCTTGGATTAAACTGCATGTTTCCTTATCACACACACACAAGCATACAGTGCAAAAACATCCACTGTCTGCTATCCATGTGAACTTGTCAATACTAATGATGAGACAGTTGTGTATGATATATAAAGATGTTTGAATTCACTTTTTATGGTGTAGGGTCAGTTATGTAACTGACCCTACAGTTATGTAACTGACCCAACCACCATGTCATATATCCAGCCAGCTATCCACATGTTGTCTGTTTGCCAGAGATGACTGTGTCTGGGGTTACTAAAGTTCTTTTGTGCACCAATTACAACAGTAACCTTTGCTGTGGAGCACTCTGGGGAGCTGATATCACAATATGAACGTGACAAGAGAGAGGAGATATTAATTAAAAAGCTAAATGTTTTTTTTGTTTGACTTTGAATGGAACCATGACACATGCTATTCAACAAACCACTATATGTTAGGGCTGTGCAATTAATCGCTTGCAACGATTACAGCAAATGAGCTCCTGCCCCCCATCTTCTGTATTTGCACCCTGTTCCTGAGGAACTTGTCTCCTGAATAAACTTTCCTTTCTTAAAACTTAATCCCATTATAACTCCCACTATCTCCCATGCTTAACCTACATAGTTTCAGCTGTTGACCGACGCCAAATACACTTTGGACAAGTGAATAAGTTACATATCATTTAGACAGATTTGAACTACAGTTCTCCTTTGAAGTAATAAACAATATATATATATATATGTATGTAGTCACTCAAGGCCACGGCTGTGTACTCCACTGAGGATGATGGATGAAGTAGTGTTCTAGAAGGTTCTCTCTTATACCAAGGTTTGCCACGCCTTTTCATGCAATGCTTCCTTGTTTAATTATTCTGTTGGTTTTGGGACAAGAAAGTTGCATTATTCGCGTTTTTTGCATCCTGTAGGTGACCATGTTATATTGACCAGCATTAAACAAACAGCAATTATATTCCTAAAACATTCATTCAATTTGGTATCACTTTAGTCCACATATATATAACAAATATAACAAGTGGATGTGTTGCCAAGAAATGTTGAACAGACCCAATGGTCCTAGAGAAGATGATTCCTGCTGATTACCAGACTTTAAATCTGGCATTATTTTGGTTAATGACCAAAAAACTGCAAATGTATGGAAGTCCAATTTACCTCTATAGCACTGGTATGCTAGCATTCTAAACTAAGATTGGGACCATGTGGAATATTTCCAGCTTTTTAGAACTTTTGAGATGCCAGCACAAAAACACATTGAAAATGTCCATAACAACATGAGCATAATATAACAAAACAATTTCAGGTGAAAGAACTGTATGATCTCACAGAATCACATGGCTCTAGGGTCTATGTTCGTCACTGGTGGATGGGCAGACTACCTTCTGAGGAAGCTCAGACGTTGGAGATCTTCTCTCAGTCTGCTGTGGTCAGTGCTCTGTTCTTTGCTGTGGTCTGCTGGGGGGGGGGGGGGGGGGCAGCATCAGAGCCGGGGACACCAGCAGACGGAATAAACTAATAAAGAAAGCTGGCTCTGTCATCGGCATCAAGCTGGACCCTTTTGAAGCTGTGGTGGAGAGGAGGACACTGAACTATTATCCATCATGGATCACCCCGTCCCCCCTCTCCCCCGGGCTGGCAGACAGCGACTTGTTCTTTAACAGTGATTAACAATGATCCAGCTTTACTGTCACAAGGAGAGATACTTGAAGTCATTCCTGCCAACAGCTACAACAGCTCTCCTCTGGCTAGCTCAGAACTCACAGCTGCATAGTCCTGTAGTTTCTTTTCAAAGAAACACTTTCCCAATTTGGGATCAATATAAGTACATATGATCTGATCTGACCTGTCCTCACGGTCTGCACTGCAGCCACTACAAGTGCTCAATTACATTAATTATGTCCACAGCGGTTTTACCCTTTAACCTAACCTGGTAACTACCTTTCAAAATCGACTAGTTCACTAACATTTTCGAGACTGCTACCTACTTTCCGCAGACAAAATCTGCAAACTGGAGAAGAGGCGATATTTGGGCCTAAACCTTGAAGGGAGTTTCACATGTGCCACCTCCATCACTGTCAGGTATTTCAAATCTCCAAATGCTTTGGATTTACAGAGTATTCATTTTCTCCATTAAGATGAATACATCTTTACTTTATCACTCTATCAAAAGTGTTGTTCGTTATCATTAAACATCACGTTTGATGATAACGAGATTACTTATCAACTGCCACAATATCAAGTCTTTACATGTCACAAAACATGCTAATCTCTGCTCACACACACACACACACACACACACACACACACACACACACACACACACACACACAGAAGCTCGACAGGGACCTTGACACTATTTACCAATCTAGCACTATCAATACAGCTCATTCAGGTATCTATGTCCATGGACTCCAGTCAAGGCCATCACACACACACACACACACACACACACACACACACACACACACACACACACACACACACACACACACAAAACACACACATTTGCACGCAATCCTAATTCTAGGAAATCCTACTTGACGTGCTAGATTGTTAACCATCATCATTTTAATTGAAATTGAAACCTTCTGTTTTTTTATTCCGCAAAACTCAAATATTAATATAACATTTTTAATAAAGAGTAGTATTTCTATTACACTTAAAATACTCATTTTTGTTGCATAACTATATGGTATGAACATTCCAATTGATGCATGAGGCTGACTCGGTGATGATGTCATTCCTCTCCAGTGATTCCGCCCTCGGGCCCTCCCTAAGTGACAATGCAGGTATAAAAACATGCCACAATCTGCCTGTCATCACACTTGAAGCAACACGGCTCAAATACAGGCTGCTTGCACAACTTGCAGCGATTCTAGGGAACAGGATTCTAATACACAGGGCTGTTGACTTGAATGAAGCAGGCAACAGTTAGTGTGATCTTTGGAGTTTTAATCGTGGGTTTAATCAGAGTGTTGGATCTTCCTCGTCATTAATATCATCAACATGATAATAAGCATCGCTCTGATCTGGGCAGTAGTGGTGGGATTGTGCTGCCTTCTGTGGCTTGCTGTGGGCATACGGCGCAGGTAAGAGAAGAAATGTTGGATGCATTGTCTTTAGGGCTTTCTTTTGTAGGTTATTGTATTATTCTTACCCATCACTTTACCAGCATATTTTTTTGCTGTGGAAGAACAGATGCATAACGCCATCTTTGTTTACCAGTGTGGAGTACATAAGTATGTGTCCAGTGTACAAATGCTTTTGTATTGATTATTTTACAGTATATTGTTGATCACAAACAGTTTAACAACAGGCGGGCTGTCAGCTCAGCTGCTGGGGGCAAACTGTAGTCAGATTTACTAAATCTGAAAAAAATGTAATAAAAATGTTGTTCACTAGAGGATAATTTAGAGTCTAAATCCCCAAAAATATTTCTACAAACCAGTCTAGTGTCTAAATTGTAGACGTTAAGGCCGATATTTAACTACAGCAACATTGCTAATTAGTTGTTTGGAAATGTGATTGTTTGGTGGCTCAGGGTTCAACTTTCAGGAAACTCATTGACACGGTCTGAATGAGTAATCTTGTATGTATTTTGAGGAGGCATATATAAAATGATTAATTAACAAAAACCTCTCTGGTTTCTAATTGGTTTGGATTGTTTTCAAACAGGGTGCCCCAATTACATTTCAAACTCAAATAATCAATGTGTTTTTGTCTGTATGACAATTTTCACATGTCTTAGTCAAGGCAGTTTTTTCTGATTTCATGAATAAAATAGATTTGGAACAAAACACTAATAAGCCACTTTTAGGTTGAATCACTTTATCTGAATGTAATCAGTTAAAATTAGCAGAACTTCTGTAAAAACTCTCATGAATTATTACCTTAAATAAATACAATCTTCATGTCCTCGGTCTGTCTAGACAAACAGCTGATATACAATAAAAGAAAACAGTTTGAACTTCCCTCACAAACAGTTAGTTTTGGCTTTAACTGAATATTGTCTGCCATCTCTTTCTTGCCAATGCCCACAGGCAGCCCGGTGAGCCTGCGGTGGAGAACGGCTTCATCCCCTACCTGGGCTGTGCTCTGCAGTTCGGGGCAAACCCTCTTCAGTTCCTCCGCAGCCGCCAGAAGAAATATGGTCATATTTTCACCTGCAAGATCGCGGGCCAGTACATTCACTTCCTGTGTGACCCCTTCTCTTACCATTCAGTCATCAGACAGGGAAGACACTTGGATTGGAGGAAGTTCCACTTTGCAACATCTGTGAAGGTACTGGATTTTCATAGTTAATGTTCATACTATTTTTTTTCAGGATATGTTTCTTCCTCAATAGAGGACTTTTCCATGCTTATACTAGTCAGTCCTTCCTTGGTCTTAAAGCTCTCCCTCTTACCCTCGCAGGTGTTCGGCCACGACAGCTTTGACCCTCGCCATGGCCACACCACAGAGAACCTTCACCATACCTTTTTGAAGACCTTGCAGGGGGAGGCTCTGCCCTCTCTGATAGAGAGTATGATGGGCCACCTCCAGGACGTCATGTTGAAGTCGGACAAACTCAGCCCCAGCAAGGACCACTGGGATGTGGATGGCATTTTTGCTTTCTGCTACAAGGTCAGTAATTTGACTTTGGATTTGAAGCATAAGAGGTCATTAAGACACTGCAAGCGGTAGGCTGCTTTCTGGTTTGAAGTGCCATCATTTATTTATGGTCTCTGTATACCCATACTTACCCACCGTGCCCTACAATCTGACTTGAAAACCGTGTTCCAAACTGTCCTAAGTTGTTTCCTTCTGTTCTGCTCTCCTCCAGGTGATGTTTGAGTCGGGCTACCTGACCCTGTTTGGTAAAGAGCTGGGAGAAGACAAGATTCAGGCTCAGCAGGAAGCTCAGAAAGCCTTGGTACTCAATGCTTTGGAAAACTTCAAAG
The DNA here is from genome assembly GCA_031216635.1 of Dissostichus eleginoides. Lineage (NCBI taxonomy): Eukaryota > Metazoa > Chordata > Actinopteri > Perciformes > Nototheniidae > Dissostichus > Dissostichus eleginoides. The sequence goes on along the minus strand of CM062276.1, from coordinate 31,602,706 downwards.
AATTTGACAAGATCTTCCCTGCGTTGGTGGCAGGCCTACCTATCCATGTGTTTAAGAGCGCCCACAGTGCCAGAGAGGTGAGAGGGCTTTCCCCACAACTATCAAAGGAAGCATTGATAACATAGACTGCCTTGAACTGATGACAACCTTATCAGTTTAAGCTTTCCATATAAGCTCAGGTATTTCCTTTCTGTAATTATTCTTTTCAAATGTACAGAAACTAGCAAAGACCATGCATGCTGAAAACCTGTCCAAGAGGGAGAATGTGTCTGATCTGATCTCTATGAGGATGATCCTGAATGATTCCTTGTCTACCTTCAATGACGTGAGCAAGTCTAGGACCCATGTGGCTCTGCTCTGGGCTTCTCAGGCTAACACATTGCCTGCCACCTTCTGGAGTCTCTTTTATTTGATCAGGTACTGACAGTCCTGCTTTTCTCTGTGTGCACAGTAGAGACAATAGATTGCTTGAGCACAAGATGTTGAGAGTTCTGATCTTTCTGAACAGAATGACAGCTTTAACCATCATCTTCCTGTCAGTTAAATGTCACATGTGATTTCTCAGGAGTCCAGATGCTATGAAGGCAGCTCGTGAGGAAGTGCTGAAAATTCTGGAGGATTCAGGTCTGACGGTTGACCCTAGCAACCCAACACTCAACCTGACACGGGACCAGCTGGACAACATGCCTGTTCTGGGTAAGATTCCATAGATAACTGGAAAATAGAAGTTGTACAACATATAATATTGCTTGATTTAAGCCTTGCAATGCCTACACATATAAACCATTTTCTTCAAATCCAATATCCATTTCATGAACCTAATGTGTCTCTTTCTGTCTATTTTCTGTCTATAGACAGCATCATAAAAGAAGCCATGCGTCTTTCCAGTGCTTCAATGAACGTCCGTGTTGCCAAGGAGGACTTCTTGCTTCACCTTGACAACCAAGAGGCATACCGCATCAGGAAAGATGATGTGATCGCTTTATATCCACCCATGTTGCACTTTGACCCAGACATCTATGAGGATCCCTATGTAAGAGCCCTTACTACATAATAAAGAGAAAACTCTCTTCCAGGAAGTAATTATAGTTTGTGTGGCCCCACTGAACCCCTGTCTATCTGTCTTCTCTTCAACACACAGGAGTTCAAGTTTGATCGTTTCCTGGATGAGAAGGGTCAGGAGAAAGTGAACTTTTCACGCAACGGCCGGCGACTGCGTTACTTCAACATGCCCTTCGGCTCCGGGGTCACCAAATGCCCTGGCAGATTTTTTGCTGTGTATGAGATCAAACAGTTCCTGACTCTGGTGCTGTCCTACTTTGATATGGAACTGTTGGACCCTGCTACCCAAGTCCCGCCTCTTGACCAATCACGAGCTGGTCTGGGAATCCTGCAGCCTACCTACGATGTGGACTTCAGATACAAGCTTAGGTCCACCACCTGCTAGGCTCTTTGTTCAGGCAGAGTGATTTAAGAACATAGTGTACATAATGTATATTTAACAGTGTTAATGAAGATGTCTTTATGTATATGTAAATAGATTGAATGATATATTGTTTATGCATTTTTTTTGCCACTGTAGGACATGCACATATGGATGAATCCCATACAGTTTACACAAGTATAAATGGGTGAAACATGCAAAACACTGGTGACTGGAAGTTCCCTTTCTACACTTTTGATATATTTTCACTTCTCATGCCCTAGGATGGTCTATCACAGCAGCATTCTGCAGTGAACCAAGTCTTCATTATCGCTTTGGCTCATCTATTCTGACACAGTGCTTTTCATTCACAAATTGCTGACTAGAGTCTTCTCATTTTATCAATGAATGCATATTACTGTAATCAGTATCATTTACTAACCTCACCTTGAAGTAGAAGATTGAGCTTCCATCACCTTGGAGTTTGCCCTCTCAGGTTGTCTCAATGCTGTCACAAAAGAGCTGAGTGTTGTTCAACACAGACCTTCATATGTCGCGGTCATCCACCCTCTGAGTATAATTACTGTAAGGCCTGTTGCTCAATATTAAGATACGCTGTGGTTTGTTTGATAAGGAGAAATTAGCATACTGCATTTCTCAAGTAGCCAGCTGAAAGTGGTGACAAGCCAAAAAACTGAAAGGAAATTACAGTTTTAATGAATGTGCATGCACAAAGTGAAGAAATCAGAACATTGACATATGTGCTGCATAGCTGTCTGTAAAATGTGTATAATTAAAGAATTTGTCAGTGTTAAACCAACAAGTATGTCTAATTTCAAACAGTCCTCTTGACTTTCATTAAGTTAATTCATAGAAATGACACACGATAGTTAATGCAGCTGACAGCTGAGGGAGACAGACATCAAAATGTATTTGCATTTGTCCCTGGATTGAGATAGAAGGTAAATCAGTTATTGATATTTTTGTTTTCAATTGAAAACCAAACTACATATTAACATGTATTAGTGTGTTCCTTCCTTATATGGGATGGAAACAAGGTCAGAACACCACTGTAAACATGCACAGCTTTTTTCATTTAGCTCCCTGACAATCTGAAGGGTTAGCACTACACATGTACATGCTGTGCAGACAGATGATAAATCAATACATGTGTGCACTTGTCTTTGTCCCATGTTCTCATGTCTCTCTCTCTAGATTTACATATTAGAGCTGCACTTGAATGCAGCTCTAATATGTATTTCATGTTATCGAAATATGAACTAGTGCAATATTTAAATCACAGGAAGTACAGATTTGTTAAGGACTAAATATGTTTTGAAAAGCAATTTTGAGGAAGCATTGCGGAGCTCTTAATCTACAGACCTATCAAAACATCTTGTTTGGTACAGAAAAACCACATCCTTATCATTATAAAAACGTTTCAGATCAAATGATAACAAATTATGCAAAATGATCAACACCCTAATATCATGAATCATCGCACATGCAGAATGATTTGTCATAGTAACAGTTCAAAGGTATTTCCTAAAATGTTGTATTCATTATTCTAGGTAGAGTCTGTCAAATCTAATGATTTAAAAAATTGAAAATGAGTTATAACCAGGCTCACAGCATGAAAACACATGATCAAACTTATTTTAAGCCGAAATAGAAGTATCTTCCCTACTCCTCTCCCCGTCATTTTAGTCACCTTGCACAGCAGACCTCTTCTTCAAACGCAGCCTTTATTTTGGTCTAAGTGAATGCAAAACCGTCTTTAACATGATCTGTTGCACACATCGTTTATCTAGGCCCTTTTTGTTTTGTTTCATGTATATATGTCACACTGTGGGACTGCGGGAAACAATATCTCGAGATTTCTGGATGTATAACGCATGTAGTAATTTTGACAATAAAGCTGACTTTGACTTTGACTTTTTTTGACATCATTTATTGTCTGTGTGTATATCATATCTTACAATCACCCACAGCATACATAAAAGTATGTTACCTGTAAATAACTCTTCTCATGCGGCTCAGAGGCTGACAGATTTGTAGACTGAGTGCTTAAATATATTTAAATGCATTGCTTTTACATATATTATCATCAAGAAAATTATTGTTACTAACTTTTAAAATGTTCACATTTGTAATGCCCATTGGAAATAATTGTTGCATACAATGGGAGGGGGATCATGACTTATTTTCTGCTTCCAAAGTAGGGTACAAAAAAGGCTTGAGACCCACAGGTTAAGTATGTAGATGATGTCAGTAAATATAAAAAAATATATAATAAAATATAAATATAACAGTATTTTCATTCCAATGGAATGGAATAAAAAGGAATAAAATATGGAATAAAAAAAATAATCGCCAGTAATAAGAAAAGAAAACAGATATTGTTGTATACTGTGTGCATTAATGTAATGCGTATAGAGTCTATGATGTGGCAGAGGTAAAGTGTCAGTGGGGGGGCCAGGCCTAGTTGATGAGGGGAAGAAACTGTTCAGGTGGAGAGAGGTTTTGGTCCTGATGGAGCGCAGCCTCCTGCCAGAGGGGAGGGGGGTGAACAGTTTGTGTCCAGGGTGGGAGGGGTCGGCCACTATCTTCCCTGCCCGCCTCAGGGTCCTGGAGGCATGCAGGTCATGGAGGGATGGCAGATTGCAGCCGATCATCTTCTCTGCAGAGCGGATGACACGCTGCAGTCTGCCTTATCCTTGGCTGTGTCTGCAGCGTACCAGATGGTGATGGAGGAGGTGAGGATGGACTCCATGATGGAGGTGTAGAAGTTCACCATCATCGTCTGTGGCCCCTGGATGTGTAAAGAGGGAGCTGTGGCCCCTGTCTCAATGCAGACAGGATCTGCTCTATCTTAGCTGAATGCATATTACTGTAATCAGTATCATTTACTAACCTCACCTTGAAGTAGAAGATTGAGCTTCCATCACCTTGGAGTTTGCCCTCTCAGGTTGTCTCAGTCTCAATGCTGTCACAAAAGAGCTGAGTGTTGTTCAACACAGACCTTCATATGTCGCCGTCATCCACCCTCTGAGTATAATTACTGTAAGGCCTGTTGCTCAATATTAAGATACGCTGTGGTTTGTTTGATAAGGTGAAATTAGCATACTGCATTTCTCAAGTAGCCAGCTGAAAGTGGTGATCAAGCGCACATTTAAAACAAATGGAAATTGTCAGGACAATTATTTTTGTAAAAGGTTTTTGATGTGTGCTGATTCGTTTTCCCACTGGTTCCTACATTTTGGAAACTTTTCCTGAAGCCCAAAGGCTTGCAACTGAATGGTGTCTGTGTGGGATGAACACATTTCTGTGAGATTCTAGTTCCATGCAGCTGTTTTTGTATCTGTATGGTCCTATAACAAATTAGACATTCATGCCACTTCAGAAAAGGAACTATTTCTCAATACACATTTACTAGTTAATATGAAAGTTAATTCAATATTTAGCTTTCATTAGGCCACTAGATATGAAGTAAGGTTATAATAGGTTCTTGTTAAACCTTCAATAACCATTAGCCTGACATAACCCCTGCAGTCCAGAAAGTTGACTCCAGAGTGGACAGGAAGGACACAGAGTGAGGCACCAAACTGAAATGAATAAGTCACAGGTTGCTGAAATCATAGCCAGCTGCTCAGTCACATGTGTGGTTATTACACAGTCACCTTGTGTTTAAAGGTCTATATCCCAATATGTAGCTCTGGGCATGGGCCCTAGTAAAATAACTTAAAATCCTCCACACACTCCATTCTTTGATTCTCCTGTAGAGGTTACCACAGTGTGTGCAGGGTATCTATCACCAGGTTAGTGGAGAGTCTGTCTTTGCCAGAGTGTGTGTTCAGGGTGTATGGTCACTGAACCCTTTTAAATGAGGACATTAGGATCAAAGGTGTAGGGAAGGTTCCTTGTAGCTGTTCTGACACCCTGTAAGGGAAAATATACCATATCCACATATCGATATTTCAACCCACCTACACAGGAGCAAGTTGGGGTTGGTATCTCTTCCAAGGACACATTGGCATGTAGACTGCAGCCAGGGATCAGAGCCTTCTGATTGGTGGGACAACTGCTGGACCCCCTGGGACTCAGCAGCCCCATTATATGCTAAGGTGCAATACTTACAGCAATACTCATAGCCATTAAATAGGATGATCAGTGTTGACCTGCTGCCGGGACCAGAACCACTTCACACACAGTCTGAATCATCACATGTCATCTCCAATGCTGGACTTTGACTTACTGTTGGACCATCTTTCTACACCTCTCTTACTTTCATGACAAGGATTCAAGGATGCAATGATCATTCATCTTCATTTGTTGTAGCACTAATAATGATACATTTAAAATAAAATGGATTTATAGGCCTATGAAAATATTATGTAATGCATGGTTTTCATATCATATTCAATACAATAATTCAGCTCTTAATAAAGTTTGCAAATACAATTCCATTACAGGTAAAAGCTCTCTATTGTATACTGTGTGAGCAGTAATGTTAAGCCTCAAGAAATCATTTGCTAAATAATTAGATAAATAATAAAATAACATGGAAAAGAGTAGAATGGTACAATACAATACAACATAATATAATACAATACAACAACATATAACACAAAACAATACAACACAATATAACACAATACAATACAACACAATATAACACAATACAATACAACACAATATAACACAATACAATACAATACAACACAATATAACTCATCACAAAATAATTCAACACAAATCGATAGAATACGCTTTTTTTGTTGTACAAGTGGAGTGAGATTAGGTTTACAACTTCTCTGTCTTCATGGAGGCTCTGCTCTCTTTGCCCTCGGTTCCTTTTCCAGTGAAGTAACCAGATGTGCAGGATGTTCAGGTCCGACAGGCCCTGTGTGGGTGTGCTATGCATAGATAAAACAAAAGAGGCATCCTCACGCCATCTTGTTTACAACTGCTTTACCAAAAACTTAGCTAGGTAAATGTACTGTTACAAGTAATGGACCAGCTGGGTTGAAAATAAAAGTGATTTCTGATTGCTAGCTCTTGGCCGCATTGATCCGTAAATTAGGTTGGATTACAATAACATTTGACAAGACAATTGACTGGGAAAATTAGTATACCTGATTTAAAGTTAAAGCGATGTGCCATTTTGTATTATTGTGCAAAGGTTCACATAAGTTAAAATATAAATAAGTAGTTTTAGGAAGGTCGAACTCTAAGCTGTTCTGACTGCACCAAGTCTGTAGGATGACTCATCCCTGCCTATTGAGGCTCAATGAAAAAGATATGAAATCATTGTCTGCAGTATAAATGCCTCATTATGAAATAAGGATTATGATTGAAAGCATGATTTGCTCTTGAGTTATAATGATCAAAAATGATTAATCATTGTTTTTTTAAACAATTTTTGACATTCAGTGTTTCGTTTTTTTATAAATAAAAATTATTGATGTATTTCTATAAAAAATACAAAAATATAAAGAAGATATCAGCCTCTTTCACCATGGGTTAACAAATAGCATGTTGTGCCATAGTCATTAAAACATGTCAAATATTTTTGTTTTATACCTATGGTGATATACAAGCCAATAAAACCAAATATGTACATTTAAGGAATGAGAAAGAAACCTTTGTTTATCTGTGGCCTAAGTATATCAGAAGCTTGCAGTTTAACACAGCACAGTTATTTAACTAGTTTCACTTTGTACACAGGAACATTTCTGCCAGTGTGAGTTAAAGTTTTCTGGGCTGCTGACAGAAAACAAAGGCCTGGGGAGCCAGGCAAATAACACTTGACCCTGACCTGAAGTAACCTCATTAGGGGTTACTGTAGGTGACACCATGACAATATGACTGTTAGCAGGACTCTTACTTTTTTTTTAGGGAATGGTTGTGTGTTTTGATATCAATGCCCTTCAGCTGTGGTTTATTATTTATTTGTGTGTTTATATCATGCAAAAGGCTGCTACAGTTGACCCAATGCTCTTGAGTTTAAGATAAGATAAGATAGTACTTTATTGATCCCAATTTGGGAAATGTTTGCGTTGTAGCAGCATAAAAAAGATATGGCATTGTACAATATAAATTCAAAGAAATAAACAAGAAAGTAGCAAATATACATGTTGAATTAACAAGGTATTATGTATACATACATATATACATAAATATATGAACGATGGAATATTTAAATATAGAACAGATTATATAAATGTAAAATGTACAACGTGGTTTTATTCCAAGAGAAGCTATGGAGCAGAGAGTTCTCTTCCAGCCAGAGGTGATTTATTGTACAGAGTTATGGCAGTAGGCAGGAATGTTTCCCTGTATCGGTCCTTGTGACAGCGGAGCTGCAGCAGTCTGTTGGAGAAGGAGCTCCTGTCTGTCCAGCTGCAGGTGGAGAGGATGGGTGGGGTTATCCATGATGGACAACAGCCTGTTCAGTGCCCTCCTCTCCACCACAGCTTCAAAGGGGTCCAGCTTGATGCCGATGACAGACCCAGCTTTCCTGATCAGTTTATTGATCCTGCTGGTGTCACCGGCTCTTATGCTGCCCCCTCAGCAGACCACAGCAAAGAAGAGTGCACTGGCCACAACAGACTGGTAGAAGATCTCCAGCATCTTGCTGCACATGTGGAAGGATCTCAGCTTCCTCAGAAAATAGAGTCTGCTCATCCCCTTCTTGTACACAGCGTCAGTGTTGATCCTCCAGTTCAGCCCATTGTCTAAGTGCACTCCCAAGTACTTGTAGTCCTCCACAACAGCCACATCCTCTCCTAGAATGCACAGGGGCTGAGGAGATTTCCTCTTCCTCCTGAAATCAATGACCATCTCTCTGGTCTTGGCCACATTCAGAAGCAGATGATTTCCTCCAGTCCACTCTACAAAATCACCCACCAGCGCTCTGTATTCCTCCTCCCGTCCATCCCTTATAAACCCTACCACTGCAGAGTCATCCGAAAACTTCTGCAGATGGCATGACTCTGAGTTGTATTGAAAGTCAGAGGTGTACAAGGTGAACAGGAAAGGAGACAGCACAGTCTCAGTGGGGCTCCTATACTACCAACCACCACATCAGAGGCAAGGGGAGCAGAGGGGGGATGCTGAAGCCAGGCTGAATGGTGGAGGAGAGGTGTGAAGTGGAGGTGGAGGAGACAGCAGCAGCGGGCGGATAGCTGAACCTATTAAAAAAGGTGTTAAGTTCAGTCTGTCTATCCCTTTGAACCCCGTGATGGTCTTCATCCCAGCCCAGACATCCCTGCTATTGTTCTGCTGCAGCTTTGCCTCCAGCTTCTTCCTGTAGGAATCCCTGCCCCTCCTCAGCTTGTCCCTCAGCTCATGCTGGATACTCCTCAGCAGTGATTTGTTCCCAGACTTAAAAGCTTCCTTATTTAAAAGAGTTTTCAGGTCACTAGTAATCCAGGGTTTATTGTTGGAGAAACAGTTGACAGTTTTAGCCGGTAATGTTGTTTGCTCACAGAAGTTGATGTATTCTGTGATGCAGTCAGTCATGTTGTTAATGTCCTCTCCATGTGGCACACAAAGCACGTCCCAGTCAGTGGTCTCGAAGCAGTCCTGTAGAGCCTCATTGGCCTCCGGAGTCCACTTCCTCACAGTCCTGGTGGATACAGGCTGCCTCTGAACCAGAGGGACATATTTAGGTGCCAAAAAGACGAGGTTGTGTGGAGTCTATTTTTATATAACATTACACGAGGGATTCTTATTATTACATTATATGCTTATTGTGCTCATGAGATGTTGCTATGACTATAAAATAAATAGACACAATCACCAATCCCAGGTTCTGAACAGGTTTGCCAGTTGAGCCCCAACCCTGTTTTTCAGGCCTCAGGCTCGAAAATGACATTCCCAGAACAAATGACTATATCTTCACTTCTAAAAGGGGTAAATTAATAATCTTTTTTCTCAAAGCAATGATAAACCTGTGAGTTGGATGTAGAAAAGTCAGAATCAATATAGATTTTTTTTAATTTTAAAGTAAATTCAGATTGAACATAGTAAAAATATTTAAATTATAGTGCCCGTCCAAAAAACAAACATTACTTATAGTGAAAAGCACCCTTGAATGATGGGATAGTAGACTAAAAGATTTAGGAATCCAAACTATAACATATAATAAGTACCCTGTATCAAGATTGATGCAAAACAAGTGACCTTTGACCTTTTTAGAGAGATTTAGAAGACGAAAAAAAACACTTCTGGGGTCATTTGGGTGCATTTTCCATATCTTGGTCGATTTTGATGATTGAAACCTCTTTTTAACCGTTAGAGCCAATAGAATTGAGGGGAAGTTCCTAAAATCCATCTAAACATCACCCATTGGTGAATGAGTGATGCGTAGCCAGAATGCCCAAAACCGGAAGCTGTCATACACTCTCGTAGCAGCTAATATGAAATCTCCGTTATTGACATAAATATGAAGATGGATTATCAGTAATCATTTCAAAGTGACACAGACACATTGGATTAACCTATGGATTAACCTTCAGCAGCGTTTTTATCGTTTTAATGGCAGTGAACACAACTTCTGATCAGAAACAGCAAAGGTAAGACAATGTCCCGTGTTTGCTCCGTAATGCTACGTTGTGTGATGTCTGTGTTTGCTTCCCATGTCGCGAGTTCTAATCACTCAGTGATGATACTTATATGTCTGGAATCTGTGGAATCTCAGCTGCTAATCGATATCTTGTTTGTGCAGATTTGATAAGTAATAAGGGTATTTTACCTTGAGTTCTGTGCTAATTGCGTTAGCATTTTTTTCGCTCAGGGCTAATTCAGAGCCTTTGTTATTACCCTTTTGTTTAATTTAGCTAAAAACGGTTAATATTGTCTGATAGCTGAGTTCCTTCCCGTTAAGTGAGTATGACAAATTCATAGTTTGTTAAATATTAAGAAGCCCTCAGACGCTGTTTCTTGCAAGATGTTGCGTTTTGCCCCCGCCCGCGGGGCCGTGGGGTTTAACTGTTAACCTGTTGAACCCCATCCCCCCGCCACCGGGGGGAAAAACGCATCATCTGCAGGAAAAAGCGTCTGAGGGCTTCTTAATATTTAATAAACTATGAATGTTTTATATCCATGTAACGGGAAGAAACTCAGCTAACTGATCATTTCTATTTTTTTTTCCAAAAAAACCCCACAAAGCTAACGCTCAGCCTCTGAATTAGCCACGAGCGAAAAAATGCTAACGGCGTTTGCACAGAAAACACGGTATAACACCCTTATTACTTATCGTAACTGAAAATCCAACCCATCGACTAGCATCGTGAGATGACACAGAATCGATGGGTATATATATCATCACTCCATGATAAGAACTCGCGACTTCATAAACAAAAACAGACATCACAACACGTCAATATGGCTTACCTTTGTCGTTGTCTGATCAAAAGTTGTCTTCAATGGCATTAAAACGATAAAAACGCTGCTGAAGTTAATCCATAGGTTAATCCAATGTGTCTGTGTCACTTTGAAATGATTTCTGATAATCCATAAGCAATAAACCTACTTTTCCGTTTTCAGATGTCAGAGCGTGAGACACTTTTTTTTGGTAACATTGGTGTGTATGTGGAAATTCCCCTTCGATTCTATTGGCTCTAACGGTTAAAAAGAAATGTCAATCATCAAAATCGACCAATGGGTTCCAGAGAAATGGCAAAAATGCCCATTTCCACCCAAATCACCCCAGAGGTGGAGTTTTTTTGCACGGGTGCAAAGTTAAGAGGCAGTCTTTATCATTGCGTGGAGGACGTGCCTTATGGAAGCAAACAAGAGACAGAAATATTTGAATTTTATCAGACACCGAATTTATAGCATTGAAAATAATTACTTTGAAAATCATGTATCTGAGTTTTTTTGCTCCGAATTTACCTATGTCAAATAAAAATGTAACAATTCAAGTTAAAAAAATTCGAATAGTCAAATTCAGATCCCAAAAATTCAAGTTAAAAAAATTCGAATGCACAATTTTGGTGTATAAAATTCGACGTCAAAAATTTCGATGCATAAAATTCGACGTCAAACATTTCGATGCAGCTTCATCCGGGCTACCCACACAGGATAAGCAATCGAGCCTGAATGCAATCGAACCGACTTCTGGCCTATCAGAGCACGGCTTTGTCAGTCATGTGATCAAAACAATCCAGGAGAAAGATGACAGAGAACAGTGGGGCTCCGGTACGTAGTCAGTTTGTGCTGTTTATTTTAGCAGTGAGGGCTCGACAGCATTTGTATCTTACATTAGCTAGCTAAATGAGTGAAGTAGCCTTGTGCCTTGCTGTCAGTAAGCTCCGTAGTTATCATTAATTGAAGTGAATCACAACGTTACCGTGTCCTTTTTTGTGTGTGTGGGGGTGACGGTTTGCAAAGTAACGTTACGATCACTTCGGTTAGATAAGTCAAGTAGTAGACCATTTTGAACAATGAGCTAACTAATGATTACTTTCATAATGGTTTAATGTGCTGATTATTTTCTACATTAATAGATGAAGGTCTGGTTTGTTCAAACTCTCAAAATAGTAGGACATGCCCATAATTACCCAGAGTCCGAAGTGACACCTTTACAATGTTAAAGCTGTTAGATAAATGTAGCAGTGACGAACCGTGTCTATCACAACTGGACCTTCTGTAGACACACACACCCCCCGCCGCCGCCGCCCCCCCTCGGCATTATAATGTCCGTCTTTTCACTGAATTGTCGTCTTGAAAAGGGTACTCACAACAATTCCGCAACAACTTCATCTTCACCTGTTGCACTTGTCATTTCAACGTTAAAAACAATAAAACGGCATGAATTGCTTCGTGGCATTCATCTAGATCCTCCGTCTCGAGCCAGTTAACTACCGGGCCTTCGAGAGTACCCTGGAACCGAGGGAAACTCTGAAAGAATACGCCCATTGGCTACAAATCAATATATGATTGGTTGATCAAACTGTCAGTCCAAACGTACGCTCTCATTCAGTGCAACGGCCAGGGCATTCTATCAAGGATATAGAATACCTTGGTTGAAGGATATTCTACCCAGAGACCCAGAACAAGATCTGATTGGTTGCTTTCTTTTCTAACACAAAACCACTGAAATGCGTAGTGCATGGTCCGAGAAGGACAAACAAATCAACGTAACACTGTAATATTACAGATCAACAACACAGATACGATTCTCATTTATTCATTTTATATACATTTTATTACATTTTATTTATATAATTAAATCGATTTTTTGTTTGTTTTATCTGAGTGTTCCAGGGTATTCTCTGAATACCTTGAAGGCCCTGACGGTTCGCCACTGAAATGTAGTGATGTAAAAACTAAAATATTCAAGATAGTGTAGTGGAAAAGAGATAATGTTTTAAAACATGTTACTAAAACAAAATCTCTTGTTTTGGACTGACAGTAATGATTCAAGAAATAGTAGATACATAAATAAACAAAAATCAATCTGTGTGCATTTGTTGTGGATGGAACACAACAACTGGTGCTCTTACCTGTGATGCTAGCTAGTTAGTGCTCTGACCTGTGATGCTAGCTAGTTTTTGCTCTGACCTGTGATGGTAGCTAGTTAGTGCTCTGACCTGTGATGCTAGCTAGTTAGTGCTCTGACCTGTGATGCTAGCTAGTTAGTGCTCTGACCTGTGATGCTAGCTAGTTAGTGCTCTGACCTGTGATGGTAGCTAGTTAGTGCTCTGACCTGTGATGCTAGCTAGTTAGTGCTCTGACCTGTGATGGTAGCTAGTTAGTGCTCTGACCTGTGATGGTAGCTAGTTAGTGCTCTGACCTCTGATGGTAGCTAGTTAGTGCTCTGACCTGTGATGGTAGCTAGTTAGTGCTCTGCGTGTGATGCTAGCTAGTTAGTGCTCTTACCTGTGATGGTAGCTAGTTAGTGCTCTGACCTGTGATGGTAGCTAGTTAGTGCTCTGACCTGTGATGGTAGCTAGTTAGTGCTCTGACCTGTGATGGTAGCTAGTTAGTGCTCTGACCTGTGATGCCTCCTCCAAACATTATAACCAGCCTGTATCATTCAAACTATAAGTACCAGTTCTAGCTACTTGACTTTATACAAACAATTCAAAAGACAAAATCAACACAATTTATTGAAAGACCAATCTTTATTTTACGGTGCCTCTCCTTTTGTTTGTATTATTAAACCCTCAGATGTGAGATATTAGTAATACAGTAGTAGCATTGTCATCTAAAAAACTGAGCAACTCAACAGTTAACTTTATATTTCTTATTGTCCAAAGCATCTATTACACTATTTTTTCCCCTCTCATATTCACAGTATGGATGATTAGAGACTTTGGGGGAAACCTCAGCTTTATGAACGTCCTGTCTGTTGGTTTTGCCAGAGAGGACTGAGGGTCTTTCCCTGCGAGGAGGACCAGGCCTGAGGGAGGAGGACCAGGCCTGAGGGAGGAGGACCTGCTGTTACCACCTGCACAGGCCTAGTCTGTCACTTTATTTGACAACATTTGTTTACTTAATCAATTAACAGATTAACATTAAGGTGTAACTTGTTAGGCGGAGTGCGTTGCGGTGGAGATTTAATAGAACTCAGTAGTAGACAGCTTTCTTCAGCCTTCACTAGGCATATTTATTTATATCGTGGTAGGTTGTGCTGCCGCTCTGTATTCGATCCAAACAACATCTGACCGGATAAGGTAGAGGCCACATGTAGTGCAAGGTATAGTTAGTGACGTCACGTCCGGGACGCACTGCAGACAACATTGCCCTCTGCAGGACACAATGAGCAAGGGCGCACATAATGGTACAACATTTAACATAACTTATGTATATTATTTCGTTTTTATTTAAAAAAAATTGTGATGGTTCATGCTTGATCACTTTTAGTTCACATTTCAATAAATTGTATATCTACTCCTTTTGTCCGTTATTCTTACTGAAAATGTTAAATTACACATTCACATCTGACTGAAGATTGGCACCATTTATTTGTGACGTTGCAAACTCTGCGGTACAAGGCACAAGTATTGTGAAGCTCATAAAGTGAGGCAAATGCATTTGATCAGCTGACTTTTCTTTTTGCCAAACTTTATAGGCCTGACAATAATCACACTGTCTCTGAGGTGCAACGTAAAACACAAAAATTAAGTTCCTGTTAGACTACAAAACTATTCAGTGTGCAGGTCTTTGTGTTACAATATAAGTGTCTCTTAGTGAATGTCCTGTACTGCTCTTAAATCTCATAACATCAGCTTTTCCTTTCCCTCTTGGATGTTTTCTGGACCCTCAGAGAAAGAGAAAATGGTGAAGCAGTCCTGTCTCTCAGGCCTGTCCTTTCCTAACAGAAATATCAAAAAAACATATTATTGCAGAGCAAGTGTGTTATTTAAGAAAGAGGTGTGTTTGTTTGTTCAGGGGCTATAAATATAAAGATTTTTTTATTTGAATGTGTTTTTTAAAAATTCAACAGTGTATCCTACTACAAAGATAATCAGGTTATGAATAAACCGTTATAAATTCATCAACATTGAAATAAATGTATTATTAAAATTATATTGAACTGTTATCAAAACTTAGTGCAACTGTAGAAGCTTGCTATTTTCAGTTGTCTCACTGAAAGAATCACTTTTAACATGTTTTTATACAGTCAATATGCAGAGACAAAGGGTCGCAGTTCTCACTATGTTAATAATATTTGCCTTAAATACATTGAAATGTGAAAGTTGAACAAAAAAGTTATGTTGCTTGGTAAAAATGTAAATGTAACCTTTTGATAAGAAAGTACACTCAACATCACTGATGTGTAGGTGATCTTGTATTTAGTAATGTTTAATGGCATGTATATCAGTGTATTTGAGTCATTACTTTATTTTTTTAAAACCAATAACTTTATGCATTCTTTGTAAATTATGAAAAAGGTATATGTACCTTGGAATCCGTGCTGAAGTTCTCTGCAGTTAGGAGTCCAGATCTGTCTCTCCTCCTCTGGTCTAGCCTGTCTGGATCACCTTAAGGACACTTTGAACAAACAGATGTAAAGTTACAGGAGTGGGTTACAGACTTCTTTCCATGCAAAGAACTTTTTATCTTCTTTTAAAAAACAGGTCATAATCTTATTTTTATACTTAAGAAATTGCTGGATATCACAGTCCTTATACTGTATCGTATCAGTTTGATTGAGTATTATTGTGTAGGTCCTTTTTATTTTACTGTTACTTTGAATGTGTTTCTCATGAGTCAGTCAAATTAATTTGTTTTCATATGCCATATTCATATGTATCACACACGTAAGGGTAAGACTCAAACCTATTTTACAAATGCAATGCAATGGATCAGCTTAATTTTCACTGAAGTCACAGATAACGTAATATCTAATATTTAAACAAATCATTTCCTTGTCATCGTCCTTAAATGCAGGCATTAAGTTACATGTTCCGTTCTACAGCCACAATAAGGCTGTTTCTCAAGTGTGATGATAATAAAATGAAAAGAGGCATTGGTAATAATATTAACAACAACAATGTTTGGGTCGTTCGTCGGATAGGCGGTTAGCTGCAATAAATAACTCCAGTTCAACAAACCATATTACATTATCTAAGGGAGCGTTATTTCTGGACCTTCTTGAAATGTGACGTTCATATTTTAAAGATACACACATTTTATTGTGAGGTTGATTTAATATACACTAAGCCTCTCTTCAACAATACGTTGACGTTAGCTAGTCTATTTTATGCTATAGTAGAGCATAGCGAATTTAAATGAACCTTAACAATCATACAGTAACCTAACTAGCAAACTAACTATCTAACGTACAAGGATGACCTTATTTTACCAACCTCACACAGAAGCCTTTTGGTATACAGTAGCATCCCACTTAATGTTTTACACTTCTCTATTACATTTAAAGAGCAACTTGCAGGTTAGAGACACCAGTGAATAAATGTGTAGGAAAATGATGTATACACTAGATTTTCCAAAAAATATACACTACAGTGACATCTGGCGTCGTTTTTGTAAGACATTTTTACTTCCGCATAAAAAAAGCCTCCCCATGTGACCTCCCGCGTGTGACGTCACATGGGGGAGAGCGGCCGGTCTAACGTAGTAATAAACATGGATCACAATGCTAGTTTTGACACAGAAGAGGTTGAAAATAAATATTCGAATGCATATGACGGACCACAACCTTATAATTATGAGCCTGCTAGGCTTACAAGAGACCAGGAGCAGCCAAGGATTAGAAGAAATAACGGCCATCGGCGAGAAATGGAGCTGTGGTGTGAGGAGAACCAGTGGAGAACAGGGCAGCTGTCTTGGTGAGTGACCGGCGTTAGCTACAGTTAATGTTAGCTAACGTCGGTCACATCACAACATTGTAAAGTTAGCTATCATATATCAGGCTATAACTAAAGTAGTATTGATAATATAGTAACGTTACTGGCAGGACGATCTGGCGGAGAAAGGTTGTGGAGCCTCCGTTGATATGCCGTTGTAAATGGCTTGATGGAAAGCAGGTGTGTAGTCGGAGAAGCCCGGAGCAGCGCGAGAGGCCGGAAGAAGGAAGTGAAGTCGGAGACACGCTGCAGAAAGTTCAGAGAGAGTCGGAAAACATCGAAACATACAGAAACGGTAGCATTGGACTGGTTAGCATAAACTGTACATTGACTGTATCATCATGTCAACCAGCTCAGATGGGAACCAAAGAGCTGATATGGAATGGGAGGAAACCAAAGCTGTGAGGAAGAAAAGGGCTTTGAGAGAAAAAGTTAGCAGAGCAAGAACACAAAGTTGGTCGGATTGGTCGAGTGGAGCAGGCTTAAACAAAAAACCAAAAGGCAGTCAAAATGAAAAACAAGCAATTTCGAATACAGAACTAGAACAGGAGTGGAAAGTTATAATAGAATTCAACCGGGATGGTGGGCATTACCACCCGATTCAACTGACAAAATCAATTGAGAAAGAAATGGGTAAAATCAAATTTGCCAAGTTTATGAACAACAAACGAGTTTTGATACAAGCAACCAGCAAGCAGCAGCAGGGAAAAATACTTAAAATGACGACACTCAGTGGGGAAAAAATGAAGGCTCATATCCCAGGAGCAATGGCAATGTTGAGAGGAGTCATATCTGGAGTTCCATTTAATATGTCTATGGATGATGTTAAAAAGGAGATTAAAGGAGGAAAAGTTATTGAGGCCAACAGACTTATGAGCAAAAGAGATGGTACATTGAAGGAAACACTTTCAGTAGTTATTCAGTTTGAGGAAAATATACCGAAATCTGTGCAAATAGGATACATGAACTACAGTGTGAGGGAATTCATCCCAAAACCACTAAGATGCTATGCATGCCAAAGAATGGGACACACAGCAATGCAGTGTAAAGGAAAACTAAGGTGTGCAAGATGTGGAGGCCAACATGAGTATGGGAAATGTGAAAAAGAGGCAAAGATGAAATGCTGTAATTGTGGAGGAGAGCACAGTGCGGCGTTTGGTGGATGTGTAGTGCAGAGAGAAGCCAGAGAAGCTCAGAGGGTCAAAGTACTCAGTAAAGTCTCATATGCAGAAGCTCTAAAGAAGGTTAGGGAAACGGAAGCAAACAATCAGGCTTCTAGTGGAAGGGTTCAAAGAAACTTAGTACAGAGTGGTAGCAACATTTCAGAAAGGCAGGTTACAAATCAAAGCCAAGTACCTGTGGAAAATAAAGAAGATGATAGCATTCTCGTGGTAAAGAAAGTCAACTTTATGGCCTTCATCTGCCATACCATTAATGTTGCAGCACAGATGAAGAAGAAAAGTGACAGAATCAAAACCATAGTGCAGGCAGCGGAGAAATTCCTTAACATTAGAGATATAAAAGCAGACCAGATACATGAATTACTAGCAACAAAAGATGTGGGAGAAACGGACAACCAGGATGAGGGTTAGCACGTTGTTAATGGTAATTCACATACTCCAGTGGAATGCTAGAAGCCTCATAGCTAATGGACAGGAGTTTAAAAAATATGTCTATGAGTTACAAACATTGCCAGATGTAATTTGTGTGCAAGAGTCTTGGTTAAAACCTCATCTAGACTTTGTGATTCCAGGGTTCAGCTCTATAAGATATGATAGAGTTAGCAATCAAAATGGTGGAGGGTGTGTTACTTTCATAAAGGATGGGCTGGCCTATAGGGTAGTCCCATCCCCTGACGACAAGGAATGTGTCATAATAGAAATATGCAGCCCAAGGAAAGAAGGGAACATAAAGCTTATCAATTTCTATAACCCGTGTAAAAATCTGGACATTGAAACCTTACAGACAATAGCAGGGACGGCTCATAGAAGGGAAGTATGGTGTGGTGACTTTAATGCTCACAACAGCCTTTGGGGAAGCAGTCAAACAGACAGTAATGGGGATGTCGTAGAAGAAATGCTAGAGGAAAGATCACTGTTTTGCCTTAATGATGGACAAAAAACAAGAATAGACGTGAATAGGGGGACACAATCATGTTTGGACCTCACACTGGTGACGGATAGGTTAGTTAAATCATGTGAATGGTATGTTAAAAGTGATTCTACCATAGGAAGTGATCATTACCCAGTTTTCACAATCATCAATACAAAGGTATGTAGACAGGAAGGGAGTGTATTTACCAGGTGGTGCTTTGGTAAAGCTGACTGGGAAACATTTAGGCTTTACTGTAAGGAGTCAGCGCAATTGTTAACATTAGAAGGAAGTATAGAGGAGTGCTCAAATCAAGTCACAATGCACATTAAAGAAGCAGCAAATAAAACTATACCTAAAAGAACAACAGAGGGTAGGAAGAAAGTGGTTCCGTGGTGGAATGAGGAATGTAGCAGAGCTATTAAAGAACGAAACAAGGCATTTAGGTCTTTAAAGAAAAACTTGTCACAAGACAATATTTCAGATTATCAAAGGAAAAGGGCAGTAGCCCGTAAAACAGTAAAATACACAAAAAAGATGTCATGGAGAGAGTTTGTTCCACCATTGGAAGAGGAGTAAAGTTAGGGGATGTATGGTCGATGTTTAAACGGATGAATGGGAAAAGGAATTCGGTTTAAATTCCCGCTTTGATTGATGGGGAGAAAGTGGCAGTTTCAAATGAAGAGAAGGCAGAATGTTTAGGTAGGGCATTTGCTGCGGTGCATAGTGGGGAGCACCTTGATGACAAACATAGACAGCAAAAAGAGTGTGTATTAAGAGAAAATGAAAATGTGAGGGAAAAGAGACGGGATGATAATTCAGCTCTTGATGTAGACTTCTCAATAGCAGAACTTAAAATAGCTTTGCAAGGTACAGGATACTCAGCACCAGGACAAGATCAGTTATGCTATGCCATGTTCCGGCAGCTACCTGTGGAAACATTCAAATTAGTCTGAGACTATTTAATCAAATCTGGAGAAACGGAGTCTTGCCAAGGAGTTGGAAAACGGCAGTTATATTGCCATTTAATAAGCCAGGGAAGGATCCTGCTAATCCCAATAATTACAGACCCATAGCATTAACATCACATTGTGTAAATGGATGGAGAAGATGATAGTGCATAGACTATCACACGTCTTAGAACAGAGAGGGTTAATAAGTCATTTTCAGAGTGGTTTTCGTAAAGGAAGATCCACAATAGATGCTTTGGTTAGAGTAAGCAATGAGGTGGAAAAGACACTGAAAATGAAAGAGGTTATGGCAATAGTATATTTTGATATTGAAAAGGCTTATGATTCTATGTGGAGGGATGGGTTGCTCATCAAATTGAGTAGAATGGGTGTTGGAGGGAGAATGTATAACTGGATCATGGCTTTTTTATCAGACAGAAAATTCAGAGTTAAAGTAGGGGCAGAGGTTTCAAAAGAGTGCAGTATAGAAAATGGTATTCCTCAAGGGAGTTCAATCAGCCCGATATTATTTAATGTTATGATAAATGACATTTTTAGTAATTTGGATGGATGCATAAAATCTGCACTATATGCAGATGACGGGGCCATATGGATACGGGGAAGAAATGTTCCATATGTGTTTGAAAAGATAGGGAAAGCTATAAAGAAAGTGGAGAAGTGGTCATACAACTGGGGTTTCAAGCTGTCAGCAAGCAAATCTTGCTTCATGAAATTTACGAATAAACGCAAGATGGAGACTGAGAAGCTTACATTATATGGAAAGCCGATGAGTGAGGTCAATGAATTTAAATATCTGGGGCTATGGTTAGATAGTAAATGTACATGGAAAACTCATATTAAACATTTGGAAACAAAATCCAAAAAAGTGTTGAACCTATTAAGAGCAGTGGCTGGATGTGACTGGGGGGCAGACAAACAGGCACTAATCGACATCTATCGGGCAATTATGAGGACAACACTGGATTACGGGTGTTTAATATATACAGCAGCAGCAAAAACGTCATTACTAAAGATTGATAGGTTACAATATAAAGCGTTACGGTTGTGTATAGGTGCAATTAAGTCAACCCCTACTAATGCAATATTAGTTGAAGCAGGAGAGACTCCATTGGAGCTAAGAAGAGAGAAAATTGCTCTTGCTTATTGGGTCAGGTTAAAAGGAAGTGGGGAAGGAAATATCACAAACAAAACACTACAGGAGTGCTGGGAATATTCCAAGTTTCAGGGGCGTGGGTTTGGATGGACAAATAAGAAAAAATAAGGACATACGGCATGCATGAGTTAGAGTTTTCACCATCAAATCCATTCAGTAGTGTACCCCCATGGCTCTTTCCAATAGTAAATATAGATGTGAGTATTGTAGAGAAGAAAAGAGAGTGGCAAATAAATGAAGTAGGATTCAAAACAAGTTTGTACCTCAGGAATAATTATCACAATTACCTCAAAATATACACAGATGGTTCTAAACAAAGAAGAGTGTGTCGGAATTGGTATATATATCCCAGAATTTAAAGTATCAATATCAAAAAGAGCATCAGACCAACTTTCTGTGTATACAGCAGAAATGCTGGCAGTAGTAATAGGATTACAGTGGGTGGAAGAGGTCAGACCAGACAGGGTGGTGATATGCACAGATTCATTATCCAGTTTACAAAGCATACAGTCAACAACAACTGCCAGAGAAGACATACTCATAGAAATCAATCACAGCCTGTTAAGACTTCACAGAAGCGGCATAGATCTGCAGTTCTGCTGGGTGCCTGCACATGAGGGGGTAAAAGGGAACGAGTGTGCTGATAGATTAGATAAGATTAAAAGTGCACTACAAAAGGAAATCACATTACCAGTTCAACTTGGAAAAGGAGAAGGAAAAGCAGTCATTAAGAAGAAAGGGATGGAGATCTGGCAGAAAAGGTGGGAGAAAGACCAGAAAGGCAAAGAATACCATCAAGTGCAAAAGACAATTACAATTAATATTTATAAAGAAAGAAACAGAAGGGAGGAAGTAATGATAGCTAGGCTCAGACTAAATCACACTGCATTAAATGGTACGCTGTATGTCATGGGGAAAAGTGACAGTGACAAGTGTGGGAACTGTGGAGTTAGGGAAAATGTGGAACATATTTTATTACATTGTGTCACCTATAGTGTTGAAAGAGGGAAATTAAGGGATACAGTTTTAGAGGCAGAGAGGGAGTGGAATGTAGCGGGTATTCTGGGAACAGAAGGAGAAGGAGTAAGAGCTACCAGAAAGGCACTGTTCACCTTTTTGAGGGAAACTGGGATAGGGAAAAGAATATAACAGTAGACCATGGATGATTTGTTTTTTGTTTTGTTTGTGTTTTTGTTTTGTTTGTGTTTTGTTTTATTTATTTTATGATTTCTTAGTTTTTATGTTTTTTCTTTTTGATATGCTGGTTTATTAGAGGATTGACATGATGATACACACTCGTGTACAGTAGGTGGCGGTATGCAACCAAAAGCTGTTTGCGACCCGCCATTAAAAAAGAGAAGAAGAAGAAGAAGAAGAAGAAGGTGTGTAGTCGGGGAGGGCGCACAGCTGATTGCAGCAGGTGAGTGGAGGTTGAGCCGGGAGCCAGGAGTGACAGCCACCACGCCCACACAAACAACACAGACAGGGGGAAACAAACAAACACAAAGGAGACGTCTGGAGGAGTACAGCCACCACAGCGTTACCTAATGCAACTCCACACTACGTCTTACGGTGCTGTGTACCGGAGGGGAGAGAGAGAGGAGCGAATGGGGGAGAGAGGAACGAAGGGGGGGAGAGAGAGATGTAATACGGTTTCCTGATAAACGTTTTGTTTGATAGGCCTCAGCTGTGGAGAGTATGTGCTGCAGGGAGGTGGATGCACCTCGCACAACGCACCCAGGAACGAAAGCTAGCTCCGGTCCTTTTCCTGTTGGGGAAACTGTGGACTCGATGTCCTGACACGCTGGAGTTTGTGCAACCTGCACAAACTCAAGCTCACCATGATTACAAATGGTGAAATGCAATGTAAAATTACCGAAAAAATACCAGCTCACTAAATCACAACCGCTCAAACCAACTACAAACTACTACCGCGGATTGGGCAGAGAAGGAGTCCGAGAAAGTTGCTCCCCCATGTGACGTAATATGACGCGTTTGACGTTAAAAAGAAAGCAGTTTTTAGTAGAAGAGCTCAAAACGGCTCCTTTCCCCTCTGAATTATTGCCCTTATGTCTTGTAAAACATATCAAATCCTGCATTAACTTTTTTTTTTTTTTAAATTGTAATTTTCAGGCAAGGTTAAGCATAAATCTAGTAAAAAAAAAAACCTGCAAGTTGCTCTTTAACTTGGATGCTACGCATAGCATTGTTAGCACAGATGGAGCTACCGATTGCTCAAATGCTAACCCAACTTTAAACATTCATTAACGTTAGCTTAATAAAAACACCAGTAACATAACATAAAGTACGCAGGGTTGACTTGCCAAAGACACTGCATTCATGGACGGTCTGTTTTAACCGCAGATAAATCCTATATTTGCATGACGAATAGTCCACCAGGAGCCAACACAACAAACACGGCCGAGTTCAAGTAGTGTTCTCCGCATGAGCTGAGCCCCTGTAGCATCACGGAGCTAATGGAGCTAACGGAGCTAGCAGTGAGACAGAGGAGCTAGGAGCAGCAGTCCCGTTGTCAGGAAGGGGAAATCTAACTATATACAGAATATGTTTTTTGGGATCCAGGCTAGAAACATGTTCATTTTCTGATGTTAAGTTGGACATTTTAACATAGGGTCTACGGGAATTGCTCCCATCTGCATCCATCGCCTACAGTTTGCAGCATTGGGCTTCACCGCACCGTCCCGGAGTTTGCCGCTTGGCTCTGATAGGCCAGAAGTCGGTTTGATTGCATTCGGGCTCGATTGCTTATCCTGTGTGGGTAGACCGGATGATGCTGCATCGACATTTTTGACGTTGAATTTTATGCATCGAAATTTTTGACGTCGAATTTTATACACCAAAATTGTGCATTCAAATTTTTTTAACTTGAATTTTTGGGATCTGAATTTGACTATTCAAATCTTTTTAACTTGAATTGTTTCATTTTTATTTCACATAGGTAAATTCGGAGCAAAAAAAATTCAGATACATGATTTTCAAAGTAATTTTTTTCAATGCTATAAATTCGGTGTCTGATAAAATTCAAATACTTCTGTCTCTTGTTTGCTTCCATAGTGCCTTCTTAAGGCCCTTGAGGAGCAAATGAATGATCTCTAGCGTGGCTTTATACTTAGCACTTGAAGATTGCAGGATTCGAATGAAAATACAATTAATGTATGAGAACTATTATATCTATTGCATAAGTACACAGAGGAGGTTGGGACAGAAGAAGATAAAAGTATACCAAGCTGAATTGTATGCTTTGAATCATGCTCTTGGTTGGATGCAGAATATGGGAAATCCTTGAGGGGCTTGACGTGTAGATCCAGAGTCATTTGGTTGAACGAAGGGCATGGCAAGCTGGTGGGGCAAACCACTCATTGTGAAATCCCCCAAACCAGCAGAAGGCGCAGCATCTGTAAGTAACTAGAGAGGATCTGAAGACACCGCAAGGTCATTGTAAAAGAATGAACATAACATTCCACTCGTCGCAGAGGGGCTAAGGACCAAAGATCTGAGCAATAACCATCTCTAAGGTTGCATTCACGCCGAATAGTCCGCGTCTTTACACCAGACGCAAGTGTATTACATCGTTTCATTTGCAGAAGGTTGGGTTTGCGTTCACCCAGGCAACCTCAAACGGACTATGAACTGTAAACTAAAGTCATTGTACGGAGATTCTTTTTCAACAATTGGCGGGACATTAAGCGGATAAAATGCAGATCCCATCAATTTCTACTGTAGCCTGCATCATGGAGCATTGGCAGGTTATTTTCATGCTGCTGTTAATCTGGAGAGAGTATCAACAGACTCTGCGGCCGGCGCATAGGATTATAAATCAGACAACGTGCATTAAAAACATTATAACACATATAATGAGACGTTATGCAGTGAGGAGGTTTCATCGATGACAGGTGGCTCTGATGAGATTGTACCACTGCCTTTTCTCTGTACACAGGGGACCAGTGAGGTAAGCAGTCACCAGAATGAATGCCTGACCCTATAGGTTACTGGATGTTGCACACAGCATAGATAGCAAAACAAGGCGATGACGCGCAAATAGTTCGTTTCCCATGTTTTGATGCGGACTGCGCCATACCAGCAATGAACCGCTCCAGTGTTTACTAGCGAGCGACCCGAGACCACCTCTTTTAGGCGGAGCAGAGGTATCGGACTGCTTCCACACCAATCCAACGAACCGCATCAAGGGGTTAACGCTCCAGGGACCGATTCAATAGTACTAAACAAGGCAGGTGTGAACGCGACCTAAGACTATGGTGCCTTAAGGTTTGGACAGAAAGGCTAGCGCTAGAGATAGTTTCCTTATAAATATAAAACATCTCTTTTAGAGAGACTACCAGGAGAGACCATAATTGAAGGCAGTAATCAGTATTGAATGTATTACAAGTCTAATATGTAGTATAACGTAGAGCGCTTTGAACACTTGGAAAAGCGTTAAAAAAAAACATGAATTGTAATTATGGCTGTTCTGATGCGGGACAGCTTGTCTGGTGGCAGTGAAGCTTGCATCAGCATACTACGATAATGATACCGATAATTCTAGACGTGTGGAAGGGCTTCCATTTCCTGTTCTGAAAGAGGTAGGCCTAGCTGTTGAAAAGGATTTAACTGGGAAAGTCAACTACTAGGAAATGGTTAAAAGATGGACACCAAGGGGTGCTTGCAGGTGTTGTAGAGAATCCAGCATTATGCTTCTGATGAGGTGTCAAAGAAACGTGGGCTACTACGGCAATCAAATGCGCATTTGATTGTAAAACCTTAAAATATATATATATGCCACAGAAGGCAGAAACGGGAAAAAATCTTTAGTAGTTATTAATACTCTTGACAGAAGAATCGTGAGGAACTAACAGATCAATAAAGAAACGTTGCTAGAATATTTCCTCCTAGCACTAGGCTAGGGGCCTGTCATGTCTTTAAACGTTTAAATAGCAGCCTGTGTGATACTCCTGGCTCCTTCAGTGCAAACTTCAGTCTTGAGTGCAGATTTGAACAGACATGGGTCCCTTTGGGAGCCAGCATAACCTGCTAAGAAACCTTGATTTAAGCCTGTGATAAGGTAATTGACAAACATCTGTGATTTAGAAAGAGCTTTGGAAACGATTTGCAGCATGAGGCACACCCAGCAAGGGGGCAGAATATTGCAGGTAGATCTTAATTCCTGTGGGGAAAAACTCTTCTTTGGTAGGTGATTAAATGTACATGGCCGCTTGGCAGAGAAGGATTCATGGTATTCATAGAAGAGCCACTGTAGGAGAGATCGAAGTCTAAAATGATGGTCAAAAATGTATTGAGCTTCCCTTCATATTCACGTAACAGAAATGTATTTAATTTATTTCCATTTAATTGATTTATAGTAGTATAAATATTTATAAACTTACAACTTCTGTATAATTGCCTCAAATATGACTTACTGCAGACCAAATATTTCCATAATAAAACATTGCTTATGCAGAATTGTATTATATACCTGCTATGATGCGATTCCTGAGGAATTGCTGCTGTAGGGGGCAGGAAGCTAGAACCCGTGGCTGGATCTGGGACTCCAATTCCCAGAATCCTCGGGGGTGTGACGTCGGCGGGAAGCGGCACAACGTGGTTGAATGCGGAAGTAGAAACATTTGTTTACATTGCGGGCAGAGGAAATCGAGTTGTTCAAGGGAATATATCGTGGAATTAAAGGCTTCAAGCGCTGATTTAACTTCGAGAAGGTAGGACAGGATGGCAGGTACTTTGGGAATGCCGGAGTCAGCTTACTCCTGCCTTTTTTGGTGTTTAAATACCCGCCGACCGTAAAGTAACCTGTATATCCTATATAACCTGTTTTAATAATTATAACTTTGTCTATGTAAAATGTATACTTATGAAACTAGACCAAGTGTTCTTATTTTGTTTTGTTTGATGTGGTCAATTGTGTGTGTTGACTTAGGAATGTAGAGGATCCAGTCGCCCCCCCCGGGTTTTTAATGGGCCGGATAGGAGCATGGGGGGGTTGCAGGAGAAAGGTAATAAAACTGACACCATTGAGTCTATGCAGAGATTGTACTGAGAGAAAGATTGGGATGCGGAGTGGTACGGCCAGGTGCTGAGGATAAACGAAGATAAGGATTGGTACCTCACCCCCGTTCAACCCAGAATTGTTTATTTTATGGCTGCCATAAAAGATGACCTGGGACTGATCGGCGGCGCAGGAGATCCAAACTTCCCACACACAACTGACTCACTATGATTCGCTGTTTAGACCTCGCCTATGGCTGACTCACTCTGATTCGCTGCCTAGGGCTCGCCCAGGAGTGAGTCCACCAGTGGATGAACACCTAGGGAGGAGCAACCGACACAACTCCTCCCACACAACTCCTCTCCGTTTGTGGGAATAAATATTGTGAATTCTGTACACTCGCGGCCTCTGTTCGGTCTGACTGTCTGATACGTACATCGCACGGTGGAAGAGCTGAGGCCCGAAGTACTTCGTTATATAAGTACTTCGTTATATTGTACTGTTGTTTCTGCCATTAAATCAGCTTATTGTTTAATCTCATATCTCTGTCTGAGTCCTTCCTTTTTATAGCAGACCACTCATCAAACGAACGGCGCGGAGCGGGCTCGAACCTTCAACAACTGAAGGGTGCTTCAACCCAACAACCGAGAGACAGTGCGACTCTTAGCTGACACTTGTGAAGAGAGGGGTTGTTACCGGTGCTGGCGTAGAACTCGGGACTTCCTCGGGCCCAAAGGATATTAAAAGCTACTCCAGAATGAGGACGGAAGGGACACCCGGCCACTCGTTCCGAGTGATGTGTCTCGTGCGGGAACTGTGGCTCGTTCCAGCGGCGTCTGAACCATGCTCTGAGCTAGCCTGTGTTTCGGGAATGAGGCAGGCTTCTTGCGTATGAGGATTTGGTTCCAGAGTCGGAGATAGCAATAGACATTTGCAAGGACACAGGCAAGCAGCGACGTAGAAGTAGCTGCAGCAGCAGCAAGCAATGCATGGAGAGATATCTGGCAGGTTAAATAGAGCGGCATATTAAGGAGACTCCGTTTGGTTGGTTGTAGAGTGGCAAGGGGCGTTATGTATGAATGCAGCATAAGTGCTCGAGTTGACTGCCTGAACTAGCTCGCAGGCTTCGCCCCATTTATGTCCCTTTTTGTTGTCCTTTTCATTATGTGCCACACGTCAGACATTTTACTCTCGAAATGGGCAATGTTCCTCCTTATCTTGACCGCGGGCCTGGCGTGGCTCAGAACATAGTTTAATTGATTCACATTGCATTCATCCTTCTTCTCAGTCACACCAAACAGCCACAGCTCCTTCCATTCCATTTCTCTCACATACCATTTATTCCAACATCTACTAATTAACTCTTTCATCCTTCCAAAAACACAACAAGCTCTCTACATTCAACAAACTCATGCAAACATGTTTCAACCTGGTCTCTACAAACATCACACTCTCTCTCAACAGTTGCATCAAATTGACTAATGATCAGCTTGTTAGACACCCTGTTATGCCTCAACAAAAAATCTAAGTGCTCACATTCAATACTGTTCCATTTAATTTTCACATTCTCCCACATTCTTCTGCCAGTAAGACCGTTCACAACACTCGTCCATACTCTTTCTGAAGCAGGTCTTCTAATAACATCCTCTTTTAACATTTATACATATTTTTAGTTTTAACATTTTCTATTTTAACATTGACATCCTCTTTCCCCACATATAAATCAACCACACTCTCCTTTCCTATAACAATCTCACTCTCAATCATTTTTAACCATTCACTCGGCATTCCATCTTTAATTTCCTTCATCATACGTTCAGCTGTCCCTAAATACATTACCTCATCTATTTCCCTAACCTCATCCACTATCACCTGTGCCCTCATACAACCTGGTACATACTCTAAAACTAAGTCCTTAACCCTCCTCATCCCCGCTCTCCACATCGGCAGATTGAATAAGGAACACTTCTCATGAGTGCTAACTAGGGTTAAGGAAGATCGGCTGCTCCCACACCTGCTGCACATTCACACACACTCATACCTAACATACTTCAAAAACTCGCCCCATGCACTCATTACTTCCCTTTGATAAGCACTCAAACCTTTCAACATCCCCTTTTTTAGCACCATAAAAATAGCACTATCACCACATCCTCCACATTTATTTATTTTTTCCTTTAAGAATATTTTCCATAACTGATCTTCCTTATTTCCCAAGTAGCGAACCATCATTTTAATTCTAATTGCTTTATTTTTCCTTCTTAAGTTTATCAGCTGTAAACCTCCATCCCTACACTCATTTTCTAACACTTCTCTAGCTATCCTAACCCCCCTCCCATCCCATATAAACTCACTAACTATCTTATCTATTTCTTTCACTACACTATCCGCCACATCTAAAACCGTCATTATATAAACTGCCCTACTCATGATTAACCCATTAACTACAACTATCTTCCCCCTCAACTTAAGCCCCCTCATCTTCCAAAATCTCAACGTCTTCACTATACCATTAATTAACTCTACATACTGTCTGTCCCTACCCTCCACATCTTTAATCGCTAAATGTATCCCCAACACCCTAAAATAGTCCTTATTTTCCTTCAACCCTATATCACAACTCCTATCCCTCACCTGTCCTATATACATAATCTCTGATTTATATAAATTCACCCTAGCTCCTGATGCCCTACCATACAAACTAATTGTCTTCAACACTTTCACTATCTTTAACGGTAATGGTGGTGTCGTCTGCATACTGATAAACTAAACTAACCCTCCCTCTTGGCACCTCCACTCCTTTGATAAACCTGTTTTGCCGCAGCAGAGCCGCGAGAGGCTCTGCTGACAGTGCGTACAGCATTGCTGAGAGAGGGCAACTCCCTAACTTAAACACATTGGTTACCACCCCATTAATTTTTACGCAACTGACTGCACTACTATAAATCCTCCTTACCCACCCTACTAATCTTTTCCCAAATCTTGCCTTCTCTAACATTCTATACAAATATCCATGACTAACCCTATCAAAAGCTTTATTTAAATCTAAACTAACTACTATCCCACCTATACCCCCCCTCATGTGATTTTATAACCCTCTTAACTCTATTTGCTTACACCCTTGCTAGTACCTTATAATCTGTGTTTAACATACTAAGTGGTCTATAGTTTTCTAACTTATTCCTATTTCCTTTCTTGTACAATATACTAATAATTCCCGTAGATATGCCGGCCGGCAATTCATCCCTCTCCTCCAGGCTCTTGTACAGTTTAAGGAGTATTGGTGCAAGCCCCTCCCTAAACTCTATATAGAACTCGGACGTCAGACCATCTATCCCTGGACTCTTATTCCTACCCAACCCTGCTATAGCTAACTCTATCTCCCCTAATCCTATCTCCCCCTCGCATACTTCCCGACCTTCATCACTCAACCTTGCTTCCATACTATCTATCACCTGTTCTAAGCTCTCCCTATCAATCTCCTCAGCCTCAAATAACTCCCTATAAAATTCCTCAACTCTCTCGGCAATCCCTACAATATCTGATATTATTTCTCCTCCCTTTCCCTCAACCTGCTCTATATTATTCTTTCTCAATATCTCAAAAAGTGTAAAAGATATGAAATATCTGAATAACAAGTTTTATAGCTGAAGGTCTTGTGATCATTTTAAAGTTGGAATGAAGTCTCTAGCTGAAAGTATGTGGAAGGAGTAGCATTTGGCGCAAGGTAGGTAAAAGAGGATTTGAAGGTTCCTCCCATTGACTTCCATGTTAAAAAAAGAGTTTAAAAAGCTGAATATTTCAAAAACTGACATATTTTGAAAAAGTTGAAAGTTTCCCATCGATTGCTGAAAAGGCTGAATAGTTTGATATTTGAATGGTTTCTGTAGCTGAAAGTATGCTGAAGTTATTGAGAGCCAAAGTATTGGTTGAAATAAAGATTCGAAGAACTATAGTGGAATGCTGTAAACAGCATTCACACTAACTAGAAAATGCATTTCCTGCAGAAAATGCATGCGAATGCTGTGAACTGTGTACATTTGTGGCTGAATTTAGCTGAAAATGCAGAAAAAGCTGAATATTTTATAAGTTGAATGGTCTCTGTAGCTGCTTTTAGCTACAAAAACCAAGTAAGTGTGTTACTGAACTTAGCGGAGAAATGCAGAAAAGATGCTCAGGATGAGTTTCGCTTGTTCTCGCTGTATCGCCGACCCGGAAGCCTTTCCGCTCCTCGCAGCAGATCGCAGCAACGAGCCTTGCAACTTCCCGACCAATCAGAGCACACTGGGCTAACAGGGAGGGGGGGGCAGGAGCTCCAACAAGCCGTTTAGGACAGAGAGAGAATACCGGTGAATACACATACTTTACAGAGATGCTGTATGAGAAACCAATGTGAGTTTGGAAAATTGCACAATTTAAATCTATTTTAGTAGACCTCAACAATGGAATTATGATCAGTAGAAATGGCCATGACATGGGCCCTTTAATATATGAAGGAAAACATGTTAAAACATAATAATCCTAATTCAAATGTGCTTTGTTTGGTACATTTTTAGATATGTTAAAGAAAAGGCCCAAAGCAACTGCTTACCGACCTGGAGGCACTGCTGTCAGGCCCGAAGCTGCTGCTCTCCTTCCTGATGTGTCTGTCCAGCCTGAAACTGCTGCTGCCGCCCAGCCTGCTGTTGCTGCCACCCGGCCTGCTGTTGCTGCTGTTGCTGCTGTTGCTGCTGTTGCTGCCGCCCGGCCTGCTGTTGCTGTTGCTGCTGCTGCTGCTGCTGCTGCTGCTGCTGCCGCTGCCCGGCCTGCTGCTGCTGCCGCTGCCCGGCCTGCTGCTGCTTCCATCCATCCTGCTCCTGCTGCTGTGTGTGCAAAAAAGCATACATCTGGGCATAAAACCTCTGCTGGCCATCCAAAAAAAACAGAGGTCACTCCTGTGCAGACTGAAGATGCTGCTACTGCTGCTGCTGTCCGGCCTGCTGCTGCTGTCCAGCCTGCTCCTGCTGTCCGGCCTGCTCTTGCTGCTGTGAAGGCAAAGAAGCATACATCAAGGCACACAAGCTCTGCTGGCCATCCAAAAGTCCCGGAAGTCACCCCTGTGCAGCCTGCAGCCCCTGCTGACCCAGATATGTCCCCTTCAACATCCACAGCTTGTGACCTTCCGATGGTATCTCACCTGACTGACGGAGAAGTAAAGATAGTTGTACTAGTGGAAAATTGCTTAATTACTTAATAATGTTATACCATAACTTCTTACCCTAAGTCTCTAATGTATTCTATGTTATGCGTGTTACAGGTCGATCTAGAGGGCTGGGTGCGTCTGTGGCAGAACCCTGGTGGCATCCCAAATGCCGACATATCCTGGCTCAAAGAGGACACAGAGAGAGGGCTTACCCCTGTACAGACATACAAGGACATCAGAGGTCAGATTAAGAGGCGACGGGTGATGAAATCTGACCGTATGTGGTTTTATCCCCCGGAACCTCCTGGCTTTGTCGGGGGTGGTCTGCCTACTCCACAACTCTTTTTTAGGAGCCGGGTCTTTGTGTGGCGCCCCAGCTAGAAATTTTTGGTTCTAAAAACATTCTGAGAATGTTACCATTCACTGTTCTAGGAATGTTTTCAGCGGGAAGTTTTCTTTTGGTTCCCAGAATGTTCTTCTGAAAGGTAGGATAACGTTCTCTAAAAACATTCTTAAAATGTTTTTGATAACCTTCTTAAGATGTTTTTGATAACATTGTTCGAACATTATGCCCTACTATTACTAAAACGTTTTCAGCTCGACGTTTTATTTTGGTTCCCAGAATGTTCTTCTGAAAGGTAGGATAACGTTCTCTAAAAACATTCTTAAAATGTTTGGTGATAACCTTCTTAAGATGTTTTTGATAACCTTCTTAAGATGTTTTTGATAACATTGTTCGAACATTATGCCCTACTATTACTAAAACGTTTTCAGCTGCAAGTTAGATTTTTTTTATGTTGCCAGAATGTTATTATTTTAGAGTAGGATAACGTGCTTTATCGTTCCGATTTATCAGAAGTCTTTTTTTTCACTGTCGGTGTCACATGTACTGGAGGGGACCCAGCATCAGACTCGGAATCAGCTGGTGAAAGTAACATTTGTTTATTAGAAAAGGGGAGCTGGGAGTGGAGGTTGGTTATGGCGGCAGTGGGAAACAGTTGTTCCAGGGTGGGTAGAGAGGCCTGGCTGGTCTTGGGAGTGTGGAAGGCCTTGGATCAGAGTCCTGCACGGGTCTGATTTTCAAGACCGGCTCCCGCCCCGCAACCGCGATGTGCAATACCGAACCCGCCCCGCTACCCGCACATATTGCCAATTAGTTCCGCAACCCGACCCGACGCGTCGGCACAAGATCCGCAACCCGACCCGAACCCGCATATATATGAGCAGTGAAAACGTGCAATTATTAACACACGCAGTTGCATATTTGTCATATCTAGGATGAGACCAAAAGCCTCCCAGACGTTGGATTTCGCTCTTGAGGAAGTGTTATTGAAAATGCTGTATTCTCCGCTGAGCTTCACCTCAGCCATTTCGAATGTGACGCGCTCAGCAGCAGATTGATGCGCTGCAGAGGTTATGATTATGCGAGGTCCCGCGGGGGAGAGGTCTGAGGATTTAAAAATTAAACTAAATTATTATTATTTTAATATATTTATTATGCGACCCGACCCGCATCATCTTTGTTTTACCCAGAACCGAACCCGGAAAAAAGCGTTTGAAAAAATACCACCCGCGAATCACTTTTTTGCGGGTCACCCGTCGGGTACCCGACCCGATGCAGGACTCTGCCTTGGATTCCTCCTGGGAGAGACATCAAAATGAGTGTGAGGCAAAAGCAGGCAAAGTTGTCAAAGAATATGCTGGGGTTAGGGGAGAGAGAGAGAGAGAGAGAGAGAGAGAGAGAGAGAGAGAGAGAGAGAGAGAGAGAGAGAGAGAGAGAGAGAGAGAGAGAGAGAGAGAGAGAGAGAGAGAGAGAGAGAGAGAGAGAGAGAGAGAGAGAGAGAGAGAGAGAGAGAGAGAGAGAGAGAGAGAGAGAGAGAGAGAGAGAGAGAGAGAGAGAGAGAGAGAGAGAGAGAGACACAGTAGAAACAAACACATAGAAACACTAACAGGGGTTTCAGGGACGGGCAGTGACAGTCGGTCCGTTCTTCTATATGTCTGTCGGTCTCAAATCTAAAGGGTGCAATAACCATTTTTATCCAATATGCATAAACAGCGGACAGTGTTTATACGCAGCCCTCACAAACCACACACGGCCAGATAGCTTATCTAACAGTTAGAACCTACATACGAGACACAACCTTTATAGTCAGAAAAAAGTGTGATTATTTTCTCATATTTTACACACATGATATTATGAATACTGTGGGCCTACATACCTTAGTGTGATTATAAGTGCATGTGAGTGAATATTGGCATGCAAATTCGTTTTTATACGTCCTATTCATTGTCTCAATGCGCTCATACATCTTAAGAAGGTTATCACCAAAGATGTTAAGAATGTTTTTAGAGAACGTTATCCTACCTTTCAGAAGAACATTCTGGGAACCAAAATAAAACGTCCCGCTGAAAACGTTTTAAGAACAGTAGGGCATAATGTTCTAACAATGTTATCAAAAACATCTTAAGGTTATCAAAAACATCTTAAGGTTATCAAAAACATCTTAAGATGGTTATCAAAAACATCTTAAGAAGGTTATCACCAAACATTTCAAGAATGTTTTTAAAGAACGTTATCCTACCTTTCAGAAGAACATTCTGGGAACCAAAATAAAACGTCCCGCTGAAAACATTCCTGGAACAATGAATGGTAACATTCTCAGAATCTTTTGAGAACCAAAAATGTCTAGCTGGGAACTCACACATGCCACCGCAAACATGCAATATCTGCTTACAGCTCATCATGAATTACGTGCTTGTTTGTTTTTCTCAAAAGGAAATTATGGTGACATCAGATTTTTTTTAAAACATCCTTTCAAACAAATGCAACAAGTTTGTTTTTTAAAGCGCTCTAGAAATAAATCTGACGTTGACCATGACCGTGTTAATATTTGCCATCACAGGAACGTTTTATAAAAAAAGAATAACATCCTGAAAACATTTTCAGAATGTTTCTTGGAGAATGTTCTTCATTTGTTATCATGTAACATTGAGGGAACGTTTTATAAAGAACATCTTTAATGTGTTACCCCAACAACGTCCAAAACACATCCTTAGAATGTTGCAGGCAAAACGTTCCACCTTGGTTAACATATCACATTAAAGGAACGTTTTATAAAGAAACGTTCTGTCATCTCAGGCCTTAATAACATCCTAAAAACATCCTCTGAATGTTGCAGTTAAAACGTTATGTCTTAGTTAACCTTAAACCTTATAGGAACATTATTTGAAATAATAAACATCCTAAAAAGGCTCTTTGAACATCAGATTAAAACGTTTCTTTAAAACATTATTAGAACCTGTAGGTAACGTTAGCCAAAGTTGTGAGAACGTTCCCCGCTAGCTGGGGTGACATGTAATTAAATGTCATTAGGGAGAAGAAAGAATTCTCAAATCTGATTGGAAAAAAAAACACGACAGTAATGGGAATAAATCACAACAATGATATACTTTTAAAAAGAATAGTTGATATTGTGTTGTTAGCAGAGCATTATATCATAATAAATATAGCACATTTTAAATGTCCAATTTCACACATTGAATGCATACATATTGTTAATGCTCATCAACAAGTATGAAGTCATTGTGATGCATAAAATGACATTTTCACTTTCAAATATATGGAATACAAGCTCAATTAATCATGAGAGAAAACAGTAATGCTATCAATTAAATGCAAGGTGCTGCTCACTTATTAATACATTTGGTGAAAATAGACCTAGTATATTTATAACTATATAAACTGATTGATTGACAACAACATGAAGGTGTTCACATCACACTTTGACCACATGAGGGAGCTAATATCCTCATTGCCATTCTGTCAATATGTAAATGATCCGTGGACCGTGGTTATGTAGGTCAGTGGGTCAAAGTGTCATTTTTTTCCTAAAGATTTGGGCCAATGTCTTCACTTACAATTGCACTTCGATAAGGCCGATCGCCAAAGGCAGTTAGCATCTCAGCAGAGGTGAAAAACAAGTTATGAGTTATTCATGCTTTCATATAAATATATATACATGTGACGGATATAAACAAACTGATGTATTTACACGACAGTATAAGGAGTTATAAACATGATTAACAGCAGTAAAGTATTTGAATACAATATAGATAAAGTATAAAAATAGACATTATAATACAGACACTATCGACAATAAATATGAATATACCACAGACCGTTATTGACATTTTAAATAATATGAGGTCAAATTCAGTCAGTCTGGGTTTCCAGGGGGGAGTGCATTTGTGTGTGTGTGTGTGTGTGTGTGTGTGTGTGTGTGTGTGTGTGTGTGTGTGTGTGTGTGTGGTGCATTTGAGGGGTCTCGAGGACTGAGAAAGCAGTCTGTTAGAGCCAGTCTTCTGTTTTTGTAAAAAAGGCCAAATATTGTCACCTAATCGTGACCTCTGTAGTCAAGAGTTTAAGTGGCTGAGGAGGGAAGATGGCAAAATGTTCTGCGACATCTGTAGAAAAGCTAAGATGAGTAACGGATTTGTCTGAGGGTGCACGACGATGCAGAAATCAGCGTTGAATGATCACAAAAGTAGCCATAGCCACATCGAAGCTTCAAGGGTGGTCAGCCAGAGCGTGGCAATGGTAAAGCATGTGGAGAAATCGCAGGTTGCCTGTAACGAGGCCTTACAAACACAACTTAAGGTTGTGTTGCATATGGCAAATACAAACAACCCGAGCCACCTATATCCCAACCTAATACATCTATTACAATCTGCTGGATGTCCAGACCTCAACAGTGCGCACACGTACACCCACCATGAGACAGTCAATCAGATGGAGGAGGCGATAGCAATGACCATAACCAGCACTATCAATGACCACATCGCCAACAGTAAATACGTCGGGGTAATAGTAGATGAAACGACTAATATCACGGTTGAGAAAATGCTGATCACATACCTGACACTTCAGCATAAAGGGGAGCCTGAAACCGTGTTTATTGGCAATTATGTAATACCCTCTGGCACTGCAGAATGCATCACAACAAAAATAAAAGATGTGCTATCGGGCCGTGGTGTAGCTTTGGCTCGGGTCGTCGGTCTGGGAAGTGATGGAGCGAATGTGATGGTGGGTCGAAAGGCCGGAGTTGCACAAAAGATGCGGCTGAATGACTGTCCCTACCTCATAAACATTCACTGTGGTGCGCACTGAACGGCACTGGCTGCGCGCGATGCCTCCAAGGCTGTGCGTCAAATAAGTGCATATGTTACGACTATTAATAACATATACACATACTACAAGAATTCCCCCATTCGAACACACAGACTAAAGGAACTCTAAAACGAAATGGAGGAACACGACCTGCTGAGCCTAAAACAACCATCAGCTACACGCTGGCTGTCGCTGGAGAGGGCAGTTAAGGGCATACGTGCCAACTGGGTTGCTCTGGTGTTGGAGTTGCAGGAGGAGGAAGCTGACAGAGACTGTCCGGTAGCTAAGGGGATTAGAAAGCGCCTCCAAACGCTCATGTTCCCTGCCTTGACTCACCTGCTGCCTGACGTCTTGGCCGTGGTGAACCGCATGAACCTCACATTCCAAAAAGAAGATGTCAACATCTCCTCCATCCAGCCCGTCGTGAACATGACCCTTGCCAGCCTCGAGGACTTGATGAATGGGCCAGGTGAGGCGGAGACGAAATTTAACGAGGCTTTAGAAGACGGCAAGTTCTGTGGCATCACGCTCACGCAGGCAGACGCGCAGACCTTTTCACGTGTGCGCACAGACTACATTGTGGAGGTTACTAAATCCATCAAAAAAAGATTCCCTTCGGAGCATGTAGGCATCATCGCTGACCTCGACACCGTGATCAATGCATCTCGCTATCTGGGTGCTGACAGCGTGTCAAAGAGCTACGGACTGGAGGCCTTGGAGCGCGTCTGTGACCACTACGGGTCACAAAGGGATGCAGCTGCGCCAATGGTGCAGAAGGAGCGCATGCTGCGGGATTTCCTCCCAGTGAAGCGAGTGCTTGCAGGATCGGGAAATCCGTCGTTCAGAGAGTCTTGCCGACTTCTGATCACTTCCCTGGGAGAAATGTTTCCCGACTACAAAACGTTGGCTGAAGTGGCGCTGGTAATTCCAGTCTCCAGCGTAGAGCAGAGCGCGGGTTCAGCCTTCAGAACAATATCAAAACGGCCATGAGAAGTCATCTGTCCGAGGCAAAGACCCAGCGCTTAATGACAATCGCCTCTGCAGCAATCTCCCTTGATGCGTTTGACTACGCACAAGCGAGCACCCAGTTTAAATCCATGCGGACCAGGAGGAAGGTCTGAGTTCAGGCTAGGCTACAGCAGGTCAATTGAGTTGTTCTTGTAAATGTTTTGTTCATGTT
Source organism: Dissostichus eleginoides (assembly GCA_031216635.1). Lineage (NCBI taxonomy): Eukaryota > Metazoa > Chordata > Actinopteri > Perciformes > Nototheniidae > Dissostichus > Dissostichus eleginoides. The sequence continues at coordinate 31,564,197 of CM062276.1, read as the reverse complement.
TTGATTGTAATTGTCTCATTTAAAACAATGGCATTGTTCATATTTGCCTGTTTAGGCACAATGGTCGCGGTGTTTTTAGTGGCCTCTGCCCCCCTCTGCTGTGCTGTCAGTGCAGGAAAAAATAAATCATTCATATTCGTGTTGACATGAAAAGTGACTGCACGGTCGGTGTCTCTGTTCATCTTTTTTTTTCTCCATGCCCTTAAAAGTTCTGTATGAATCATTAAAAAAATGAATGAATGAACATTTGCTGCTCAGTACCCCAACATAAATATTAAATATGTCTCATCATTAAAACATGAAAAATAAAATGACGGGTAATAATGGATTATGATGGAAATTTTACGATCCTGTCCGTCAAAATGACGGACAACGAAAAAGTCTAACGCAACCACTGACAGGGATACATAGGGATTGCAATTTATTTCTATACAAGTGGTTTTCATCTAAGGAGCCGTTGGGTGTAGGTGAATCATCACAGATGAGTGAGGGGGTTCTTATAGAATGGAGACCACTCAAGGGAAACACAAGACCAAAAGGTTTGGGAACCACAGCATTACAGGACTTCTTCTTCTGAAGTGATGGAGCTATGAGCCCCCGCCTGCTGCTTTCTGTCCCGCAGGTTACTCCCCCCTGCACCTGGCGGCCGGGTTGGGTCACCTGGAGACGGTGAGGACTCTGCTGGAGTTTGGAGCTGATACCCAGGTGGAGACCTTCAGGGGGGAGCGGCCCCTGGACCTGGCCCGGAGATACTCCTGGACCGACTGTGCTGACTGTCTAACCCTGGCCGGTGAGTGCCCCTCATGTTATGGCACTTCTTACATCAGTACAGATGTTAATCATTCCCAGTGGTTGTCACAGTCTGCTCCCTCACTCACCTATTTTCTGCACTAGTATTTCTCAGTCACCTTAGTCACTGGTAGCAACACCCTGTTTCTCTCTCACTCTCTGTTGCACCCTTCAGCTCCACTAGTATATAGGTCCCCTTCACTCTCACCTCAGTGCCAGATCGTACTTTGCGACATGCTAGTCTTTCCCGCGTTACTTCCCAGATTGCTCTCCCGGTTTCGACCTCACCTGCCCCTGACCTGCCTCTTGCCTGCTGTCTGCTGGGTTGTCAGTCTTCCTATGACTTCAGCCTAGTCGGTTACCACAACAAACTGCAGTCAGGTCAAGACCCCGGTGAGGACAATATCATGCAGATGGGCTCCCCTGAAACGGTTTCTGACAGAAATTATTTGGTTATGCAAACCGATTATTGCATCAACTGTCCGAGGGTCTCAGACGATCTTGCAGGTGAAGATCCGGGACTGGTGTGGTAACATGTGGTCTGTGGTTGTGAGGCCGGTTGGATGTAATGTCAAATTCTCAGAAATTCCTTTGGAGGCAGCTTATGGTATAGAATTGAACATTCAATTCACAGGCAACAGCTCTGGTGGACTTTCCCGCAGTCAGCATGCAAATTGCTCGCTCCCTCTAAACTCGCAGCAATGTGGTGGTGTGCTGTGTGATAAAAGTACACATTTTAGAGTGGCCTTTACTGTGAGCAGCCTAAGGCACATCTGTGCAATAATCATGCTGTCTGATCAGCATCTTGATATGCCCCACCTGTGAGCTGGATGGATTATCTCGGCAAAGGAAGAGTGCTCACGAACACAGACTTTAACTAATTTGTGAACAATATTTGAGAGAATTTTGTAGTTTTTACTCCACTTCATTTTTTGTATACAAATGTAGTTAATTGCTACCTTGCAGGCATGGAATTATAATACAGAATATAAATCCACCAATAAATCATTAAGCATTATTATAGGTTAAGCTACCCAGCAGTATAAGTGATTTAAATAATCCCTAAATGTACGAAGTGCAACATTGACATTAATCCATTAATAATTATAATACAAAAATGTAATATTTGAATATCTGATATGGGCCATACTGTCAAATGAACACCCTTACTTTTTGTAATTAAAGTATATTTTTATGCCAATACTTTTGTCGCTTTGCTTGAGTACAATTTTAAATGCAGGACTTAAATTTGTTTACAATGTAGTATTGCTACTTTTACTAAAGATCTGAGTACTTCTTAAACCTCAGCCTGTGTGTGGTATCTCTGTGCAGAAGCTAAACAGGACCTGGAGTCGTATGTAGCCTTTGTGAAAGACCTGACCTCTGACCCCCAGAGGAGTCTCACAAAGGAGGAAAAGGTACACTTGCTTTAAATTAGGAATCAAAGATATTTAGCTATTTTCATAAATGATGATAGCTTTGTGTAATAAATAATACCTTGTGTATAACTCTTTTATAACTACCGATGCACATTTACATTTTGAAACCAAATGCTTTCTTCACAAGAAATACATCGCCAAGGTAGTTTTTACAAATAATTTTAAGACAACGTTTATATTAATACACAATTGTTATCAATCATTATCAGAATCGGTTTTATTACCAAGGAGGAATACGGGGAATTTGTTTTAGTGTGAATTGTGCATACAAAGACACATAAAGAAGAATATGTTTTTCAAAGAAAGGAGAAAAGAATAGTACTATCATAAAAACTATTTTAACAAATAAAAAATAGAGACAATATTTACACAAAATATGAATATACTGCAAGAGTGCATATTTACAACAATGCATGAGTCACACCTCCAGTTAAAGGCTAATTTCTTATTGAAAATATTGGATAGCTTAAATTCTCTAAAATATTCCTGCAAATGAGAAAACAGTGACTTCATAACATAAGAATAACGATGTGAAGAAATATTTTTCTGCCATTTCATGATCTCTCCTGTACATTTGTGCACATGAACACGTGCGTGCTCTGCCAAGTCAGACTGGATTCAGAGTGTGGAACATGCAACAGAGTCAGACTTTATTGCCCAAAGGAGAGAGCTACAGGACGCTGTGCTGTACAAGCTCTCCGCTCAGAGTGAGTATCAGTTGTATTACTGCACCACAGGGGAAGCCTCCACAAAGCAGGAACCGTCTCATAGTAGAGTTGGGGCTTTCAGATGTAATTATGTTGTCCATAAATTCAGAGGATTCAGAGGATATCTGTGAATGTTTACTCCTGCAGTAAGCTGTCCTTGGATGTACACAGAACAACATATCAGATCCTATCCTTAATCTCTTTTGCCATCTCAGTGTGGTTTATCAATTGTGTAAATTATGAAAGATGTATGCATTCACTTGAGCAAAAAATGTCCCGCTTTCCTGTATTGACAAGACCATTTTCTTAGAATTATGAGGACGTTTACATGAAAAAATCTCTGCTTTTATTCTCTAAATAAATTCAAAAACTCTCAGAAACTCTAAGAAACGACTGTGGTGACACCTAGTGGAACATAATTCACCTGTGGGATAGTGTTGCTACACGGACCCTTTAGTGGGAACACCTAGGTTAGGTTTGGGATTCCTGCTAGCTTGTCATACTAAGCAGATGTGTACGTACCTTCTTGATAATAAAGAGTGGAACTCCATTCTAAATACACCACCTCCGACTCCCTTTCATCGGCACTACACTGGTGACCCTGGCGTATTCGCGAAAGTTTCCGAAGACTCATTGAACATGGCTGATATCAATGTTTTCGTAAAGTTGCCGGAGTTTTGGGAGCACGCCGCGCGGCATGGTTCGCCCACGTGGAAGCGCATTTCGCCTGCAGACAAGTCCGTGATGGGGACTTGAGGTACTACCATGTAGTGGCAGCGCTGGGAAGCTCCACTTCATCCAGGTTGGTGGGAACACACCCGTCACGGAGCCACACGGAGTGTGGTTCCCGCGTCGAGGGAAGATGTCGCTCGGGGAGGGCACGGACCGCGGTTGACGACGGCTAACGGCGGTCCCATTCGCACGTACGGCGTGAGGCCTATGTGTTTGTGCATCGGAGGACAGCGTTTCAGCTGGGATTTTGTGACAGCGGACATTTCTTTTCCCCTCCTCGGGGCAGATTTTTTGTGTGCTCATGGACTCTTAGTGGACGTTAAGAATAAACGCTTGGTTGATGCCTTGACGTTTTCCTCTCTTGTGTGCACACTCGGCAGCGCAGCGTACGACGGGCTGTCGGGCTCGCTGTCGGGGGCGGAGATTTTTCTCAGACTGTTGGCCGAGTTTCCAGACCTGTCGCTGCCCACCTTCTCTGGGCTCACCACCAAGCATGGCGTGGAGCACCAACCGCCGGGCCCTGTCTATGCCAGGGCCCGGCGGTTGAACCCTTCTAAGCTAGCTGTAGCGAGGGCGGAGTTTGTAACCATGGAGCGCCTGGGCATCGTCCGCCGCTCCGACAGTCCTTGGGCCTCTCCTCTGCACGTCGTTCCCAAGCCGAACGGCGGTTTCCGCCCGTGCGGGGATTACCGCCGACTCAACGACGCCACTACGCTTGACCGCTATCCGGTGCCGCACATTCAGGACTTTTCGGCGCATCTGGCCGGTACGAGGGTGTTTTCTAAAGTGGACCTGGTGCGTGGATACCACCAGGTGCCCATGCACCCTGGACATTCCCACAGACAGCAGTGATAACGCCTTTTGGACTTTTTGAGTTCCTGCGGATGCCTTTTGGACTCAAGAATACCGCTCAGACGTTCCAGCGCCTGATGGATTCGGTGCTGCGGGACCTGCCATTTGTGTTCGTTTACCTGGACGACATACTCTTCGCCAGCGCTTCAGTGGAGGAGCACCTGTCCCACCTCCGAGCCCTTTTCACGCGGCTCAACGAACACGGATTAATTATCAATCCTGCAAGGTGCCAGTTCGGGGTGTCTGACATTGACTTCCTCGGGCACAGCGTCACCAAGGGCGGAGCGGCACCTCTGCCGGCGAAGGTGGAGGCTGTTGCGGCTTTCCTCGCGCCGCCACAGCCGGTCGCTCCGGAGTTCCTGGGGATGGTGACGTTCTAACACCGTTCATCGCCCGAGCCGCCCACATCATGCGGCCGCTGTATGAGGCTTTGAAAGGCAAGATCCCCGTCCAGGCGATCGACTGGACAGCAGAAGCGGAGGTCGCTTTTACTGAGCTCAAGACCGCGTTGGCTCAAGCAGCTTTGCTGGCACACCCATCTTCCACGGCTCCCATCTCTATCACTACGGACGCAAAGGACGTGAGGACTTGGGCCGGGGAGTGCGTGGCTTGTCAACGCGCTAAGGTGCACCGCCACATGAAGGCCCCTTTGGAGCGTTTCCTGGTGCCTGAGAGGAGGTTTGACCACGTCAACATCGACCTGGTTGGTCCGTTGCCTTCCTCTCAGGGTTTTTCCTACCTCCTCACCATGGTGGACAGAACGACCCGTTGGCCGCGTTGGCCGGATCGGCGGTCCTCTCGTGTCGACGTCGGCCGCAGACGTTGCCCGGGCCTTCATTGCAACGTGGGTGTGTCGTTTTGGCACCCCGTCAGACATTTCCTCGACAGGGGCTCACAGTTCACGTCCGAGCTCTGGAACGCCGTGGCGGGCGGTTTGGGGGTTAAAGTGCCAGTGAAGTGCATTTTTTTGCGCCAAAATGAAATGGCAGTTTCATTTCTTACATATAATTGTACCTGTTCATGGCTAAAATAATTTTTTAGGAAGTGCGAGGGACGAGATAAACATCGCAAATTTTTCAGAGTCTGAGCCTACCGCTGCTGCAGACGATAGCGGCTGTGACGTCACAAGATGGGCCCAGTTGTGATTGTAAACATGGCGGAGACTTCGGAAAGTGATACTGGTGCGAGAGAAATGAGTGATTTTGACAGCTTTTCGGACAGGATAGATGAGGAAAGTGGCCATGGAAGTCAATTTAGTTGAGGACAATATTTTGTCATAGATCTAGAGTAGATCTACACACAGGATTGGCCATCACCTGATCATACATTCATCTGTTCATAGCATGATGCAACATTCATGTTCACATGCAGTGTTGTGCTAGTTACTGAAAACCAGTAACTAGTTACAATTACTAGTTACTTCACTACTTACACCAAAAAGTAATGCGTTACTGTGAAAAGTAACTTTTTAGTTACTTAAAAAAGGGCACCCATTAATGCCCTTATACTGTAGCCTTCATTTCAGTACTGTTATTGCATCGGAGAATAATACAACCTGTTGATCAACTTGACATGCATTTGCATCACTGAACTCTGCTAAGCAATGTGATCTATACAAACACAAACACAAACATATGTTTCAAAGTGCCAATCCAGCCGCTGTAGCTTAGGTGGAGGTGGAGTGGCGTCGGATGAGTCTGGGTCTGTGGTCTTAGCTACTAGCTTCGTCCCAGCATGTTGTTTCTGCAGATGTTTCAACAGATTTTAATTGCTGTTTTGGGCAGTCGATAGGATCTTTGACCCGCCAAGACACAACTTACATTTAACTAAAACGTTCTTTTCTTTGTGCTCGACAAAAGTGAAATAGTGAGAATATCTCCAGGCGGAGAAACTCGACTTGAGCTCTGCCGCCGCCATGATAGTCTTGTTAGTAGACACAAACACAGTGGCCTTTATTTTTCATAAACAATCTACGAATCTACGAAACAATAACACCAGCCACTCACCTTCATCTTTTGGTAACAGAAACATCGCCACTTCGGCAGAATTGACATTACCACAGCCAGCGGCAATGCATCGCTTCCCGTGTGTTTTTCTTTCCTTTTTCTTCACTGTCGCCTCCATTGTCAGGTTTCCTCGATTGGCAATCACTTCCAGTCGACTGCGAAACACTTTCCAATAAAATACTCGCTCAAAAACGTTGGTAAATTCCACTTTGAAACAGAGACAAAATGAACGGTGGTGAATGTAAACACTTCGGCTGAGCCCATCTTCTGACGTCACGCAGTAGATCGCAAGCCACGCCCACGAAGGCGGATTTCCCAGCGGAAAATTCCAACTCGTCAAATTCGTTGCTATTCCAACATCTTTGATATGGGTTCCAATGGACAATTTTGGTCATTACTATACGTATTAGCATAACAGATCATGCACCGGCGCACACTTCACTGGGTCTTTAAGCTGCACAGGACTACCGCTTACCACCCTCAGGCTAACGGCCTCTGCGAGCGCTTCCATCGCTCCATGAAGGCGGCCCTCAAGGCCGGCCTTAAGGACGGCATCTGGGTCGACAAGCTGCCCTGGGTGAGGCTGGGCCTGAGGACCGCGCCTAAGGAGGATCTGCAGTGCTCTACGGCGGAGATGGTTTACGGTCAGCCGCTGAGGGTTCCAGGGGATTTCCTCCCGAATGCATCGGCTCCCTGGTCTGCGACGGCCCAGCGGGCTTTCTTGCTGGACGCTGCGGAGGTTTTCGCTCCTGTACCTACTACTCAGCACGGTACTCAAAGGACTCAGGTTCCCACAGAGCTACGCTCGGCTGGGCACGTTTTCATCCGCCACGGCGCACACAGAGGCCCCCTAGAGCCCCCTTATGATGGACCTTTCCGGGTCTTAGAACACGGGGACAAACACCTGGTGGTCGACCTGGGTGGCAAGGCTGAACACGTCTCGGTTGACCGAGTGAAGGCTGCTCACTTGGACTTAGACCAACTTCTTCTGCTTTGGGTTTATTGGCAGGCCGCAAACAACTTCACGGCGTATACTGCCACCCGAGGTCCCCGGCCGGAAGTCCCCGGAGTTGGGCGGCTCTACAAAACATTTCAGAGTTTTACGGGGTGTGGTTTGCAATTCGCCCAGCCAATCAGAACTGGGGCACTTTTTTCCCCCAGGAGAGTACCACCTCTCAGCAGGCACTAAAAATGGGGGTAAAAGTTCCCGGCACTAAGTACTCTTTTTGGTGTGAACGCGACATAAGGGGTACTAACGGAACTAAACGGGAAAAGTACGGGGAAAAGTACTCCGGTGTGAACGCGCCTTATGTCTGCAGTGGTGACTGGTCATTAGGGGCAGGTGGGGGACAGCCCCACCTAGTGTCAGCAGAAAGTATTACAAATAATGATTACAACAAAATGCAAAGAAATGCAAAAAAATTCATAAAAAAAAATATAAAATATATTTTAATATCATGTTTAATCATCTGATTCGTCTGTACATTGCTGTTTTAGTCTGTGTTCTTCTAATTAGTGTCTACAGCAGAGGTAGCCAACACGGTGCCCACGGGCACTTAGTCGCCCGCCGGGCATGTTCTAAAAATAGCTCGCCAAGCAAATCCAAAATGTATAAAATACACAAAACAAAAAAGGAAATGTAATTAAAAGAATCTACCCTATGCATAAACGAAACCTAAATCATAGCGAACTCTATCTACTTACTACAACTCTATATCTATCTAAAGGTCTCTACACACCAACCTGAGACCAAAGAACGCGTACCGAAGGCGTCCCGACTTTTACGTCAGCTACGTCAGGCTTCGTTGGCTTCGTCGGATAAAGCCGGCCGCCTACGAACACACCGCAAATACTTCAACCGACGAGTGGCAATAACTCTCCTTACCAGCAGGCGGCGGTAGTGTGTATTCGTCATTCAAAAGAGGCAACAACCGGAAGACAGACTGCGTTTTATACACCGAGAGAAGAAGAACAGACTTAGTAATATAAACAAACAAACACAGCCTGATCAGTTGGTCTTCACTTTCTTCATTCCATGCCGTCATGATAAAAAAGAAACTCTTGCGTCCGGGTGAGATGAAAATGAGGAAGATTAGCCGTCTGTGTGTGCCTTCTTATCGTTTGTTTTGGTCCCTCACTTCCGCTTCACTTCTGATGCACTGATTCGCTAAGCTGAACAGCCAATCAGAGTGATTGATTTGTCCCGACGTTCTTTGGCCTCCCGCGGCCTCCCGCCGCCGATTCAACATGTTGAATCGGCGGCGGGAGGAGGCGGGAGGGTTGAAAATGTGCCGTAAAGAGACGACACACCAACCTGAGTAGTGCGACGCGAATGCCCGACTGCCTCTGACGGCTTCGGACGGCCTCTGACTCCCAAAGTCGGGCCGGTGTGTAGAGGCCTTAAAGGTCTCTACACACCAACCTGAGACCAAAGAACGCGTACCGAAGGCGTCCCGACTTTTACGTCAGCTACGTTGGGCTTCGTTGGCTTCGTCGGATAAAGCCGCCCGCCTACGAACACACCGCAAATACTTCAGCCGACGAGTGGCAATAACTCTCCTTACCAGCAGGCGGCGGTAGTGTGTATTCGTCATTCAAAAGAGGCAACAACCGGACGACAGACTGCGTTTTATACACCGAGAGAAGAAGAACAGACTTAGTAATTAAAAACAAACACAGCCTGATCAGTTGGTCTTCACTTTCTTCATTCCATGCCGTCATGATAAAAAAGAAACTCTTGCGTCCGGGTGAGATGAAAATGAGGAAGATTAGCCGTCTGTGTGTGCCTTCTTATCGTTTGTTTTGGTCCCTCACTTCCGCTTCACTTCTGATGCACTGATTCGCTAAGCTGAACAGCCAATCAGAGTGATTGATTTGTCCCGACGTTCTTTGGCCTCCCGCGGCCTCCCGCGGCCGATTCAACATGTTGAATCGGCGGCGGGAGGAGGCGGGAGGAGGCGGGAGGGTTGAAAATGTGCCGTAAAGAGACGACACACCAACCTGAGTAGTGCGACGCGAATGCCCGACTGCCTCTGACGGCTTCGGACGGCCTCTGACTCCCAAAGTCGGGCCGGTGTGTAGAGGCCTTAAAGGCCGACTGCCGTCAGAGGCAGTCGGGCATTCGCGTCGCACTACTCAGGTTGGTGTGTCGTCTCTTTACGGCACATTTTCAACCCTCCCGCCTCCTCCCGCCGCCGATTCAACATGTTGAATCGGCCGCGGGAGGCCAAAGAACGTCGGGACAAATCAATCACTCTGATTGGCTGTTCAGCTTAGCGAATCAGTGCATCAGAAGTGAAGCGGAAGTGAGGGACCAAAACAAACGATAAGAAGGCACACACAGACGGCTAATCTTCCTCATTTTCATCTCACCCGGACGCAAGAGTTTCTTTTTTATCATGACGGCATGGAATGAAGAAAGTGAAGACCAACTGATCAACTGTTTATATTACTAAGTCTGTTCTTCTTCTCTCGGTGTATACAACGCAGTCTGTCTTCCGGTTGTTGCCTCTTTTGAATGACGAATACACACTACCGCCGCCTGCTGGTAAGGAGAGTTATTGCCACTCGTCGGCTGAAGTATTTGCGGTGTGTTCGTAGGCGGGCGGCTTTATCCGACGAAGCCAACGAAGCCTGACGTAGCTGACGTAAAAGTCGGGACGCCTTCGGTACGCGTTCTTTGGTCTCAGGTTGGTGTGTAGAGACCTTAACACCCCTCCTCCCCCCACCCCACAATGAATATCGACCAATCACGTTCTTGCTTGATTTGCGGGACCAGCGTTGCAGTCGGGAAGAAAAGCAATGTGGCACCTCCCCGCTTCATAAGGAGTGTGACCGTGATTTTCCTTCTGGCAGATTCTACACAACACATCAGCCCCATTGAACAGCCTAGTCATGCCAGCCTATACAGCACATGAGGGGCAGAGTTTTTATAGAGAGAGAGCTAGGGAGAGCACACCTTTATCTATTTAATATAGATAAAGTAAGAAGTCATTCCAGTGTGTACTATAGGACAGTAAAAGAAAAGAAAAAACAGTTTAAAAGCGGAGTGATTAGTAAAATATGCATAAATAAAAAGAAAGAATGCTAACTAGGTAACATAAGATAAGAATAAACAAGTTTAAATGATTTGTTATTGGTTGTGATCATATTCTAAAGATGTTTGGATCATTGAAAAGTATACAGCTCCCTTTCATCTGAGTGTTGAGAGCTGTATCCATCAATTCATTTTGTGCTCAAAGTGCTCCAGATTGATGCATTTCACTTCAACATTTAAAAACAAATCTTCCATGCATGCCCCCGGACCCCCCTAGAGGAGGTGAGGTCCATCCCCCAAATAAAGCAGGTTAAATTAATTAAATTGCAAACATTTTCTTTTAGTAAACACTGCAAACGGGTCCCACAGACCCAAACAGCACACAAAGGTTAAAGGTCAGCATATAATAATGTTCAAATGTGCTAAATATATACACTGCAAAAAACAAAAAAAGAGGAGTAAAAGTAGCCCCCGACTTGTTTGATTTTTTGAAAGTAGCCCTCATCCTAAAAAAGGTTGGTGACCCCTGGTGTGTGCCTATTGAGCCGTTTGGAGCCATGTGGGACAAAACCCGATCAAGCCCCTCCCTCTCACTGTCTAAGTGAATGGTGACTGTAAAAACTACACTGCGCATGCTCAGAGTATTTTTCTATTTAATGTGTATGGCAAAAAAATAATGACCATAGGGGTCACACCCCCACCTAGTGTCAGCAGAAAGTATTACAAATAATGATTACAACAAAATGCAAAGAAATGCAAAAAAATTCATAAAAAAATATATAAAATATATTTTAATATCATGTTTAATCATCTGATTCGTCTGTACATTGCTGTTTTAGTCTGTGTTCTTGTAATTAGTGTCTACAGCAGGGGTAGCCAACACGGTGCCCGCAGGCAGAGGCGCGGGAAGGTCATTTGGGTGGGGTGCTGAGGTGCTGTCCGATGTGCTAATTACTCACCAACGGGGGGGGGGGGGGTGGCAAAACCACACACACAGCATAACAGTGGACTCCAGTGAACACTATTACAGGCTGCACATAACTGGTGTGCAGGTGCGCATGCGCATCCCCCGCCAAAAAAGAGCACCGGATCATTTGAAAAAAGGCGCATTTGCACACCAACAGAGAGAGAGAGAGAGAGAGAGAGAGAGAGAGAGAGCACAGTAACCCTGCTGCGAGGCTTCATGAGCGTGCTCACTAACCCCCCCCCTTTCATAAAGTCAAGTACCCCTCAAAAGGTCCGGTTTATTTCATTTTAAGGATGCGCACCAAGCAACATCTCCAGGTGCTCCTTTGAGAACCAGGGCAAAAAAGTTATGTGCACCCCTGACTATCGAGCACGCACAAAAGCACTAGCACACACACTACAAAGATGTAAAATATTATTTTACCAACAATGTGGAATTTATTGGCTACATATTACACAGATTATGCACGGCTGCAGCAGCAATAACCATAAAATAATAATTAAAATACCACAAACATTATATTGACCAGTATACAGATTATGCACATGATTTTGCAGATTTAGCGTTTTTAGAGAGAACAAATTCCGAGATACGTTTTTGCGCCATGTCAGTTACTTGTGTTGTTGTGCGTCACGTTAAAAGTAGCCGACTAAAAACTAAGAAAAAACTTTTTTTCCACATCTTTTTTATTTTTCTTCCCTGAAGCAAAATTATTTATTATATCGTTTTAAATTATCATTTGAATAATAACATATAATATAAAATATAATCTCAGGCACAATGAAATTAAATACATATATATAAAATAAAAATAAAATAAATTTCCTGACAGGGGAGCTCCGCACCGCCTGCCTGCCGCTAGGGGGTGCTGCAGCGCCCTCAGCACCCCCCTTCCCGCGCCCCTGCCCGCAGGGGCAACGTGGGTCGCCCGCCGGGCATGTTCTAAAAATAGCTCGCCAAGCAAATCCAAAATGTATAAAATACACAAAACAAAAAAGGAAATGTAATTAAAAGAATCTACCCTATGCATAAACGAAACCTCAATCATAGCGAACTCTATCTACTTACTACAACTCTATATCTATCTAACACCCCTCCTCCCCCCACCCCCACAATGAATATCGACCAATCAAGGATTCAGAGTCCTGAGTGCATATCATTACACCATGGAACCACAGTGTCTTGTAGGGTGCGTTCACCGACCTCTCATTTCAGTGGGACATTCCTAAACTGTGACAATGTCTCAGAAGAGACGGGGATGACACATTGTATTTTTGTATGCAGATAGAGGCTCCACTCAAAAAGCGATGCTTTCTTTGGGTCATCGAATATTGCTGAGAAAAAAAAACCTCTGTGGCAGACAAACCTTAATGAAACGTTCTTTTGTTCAGCAGGATAATAAAAAAAAAACCAGATTTTATAACTTTTTAAGGTAAATGCAATCGGCAGCATTAAATAGAATTATGCTATAATGATATTAAGATGTCTAATTTAGCCACTTACAGTATTAGTAACAGACTAACTAGTAGCCATGTCGGTTATCTTTACCAGTTCTTAAAATCAGGTTCCACCGAGATTTGAACTCGGATCGCAGGATTCAGAGTCCTGAGTGCTAACCATTACACCATGGAACCACTATAAGAGGATCGCGCTGCGTTCAATCACATCTGTGTCTGTGGGAAATGAAACAATTATGCCACTGTTTCTAAAAACATTTACGAGACTAGACTGAAAAAAATACTTTAAAAAAATAGAGCTGTTTGAAGAGAAACAGTTTAGTGCACAACTACAAAGGCCATTGTGATACCATTGAAAAAAATACCATTATGAGGCTAAAGATCTGAAAGATTGTGGAACTGTGAAGTTCACCATAAGGAAACATGAACTGAAAGCACTTTCACCGGAAACTGAATAATAGATTACAGTCCCTTTCCTTAGAAATAGCTTGTATAAGAGTCTCCACTGTTTACATACAATAAACATGTTATATTTGACATAAATGCAATATGATTAGTATTTATTTTCCTATTAGTGTCTGTCATGTCTGAACAAAACAGAGACCTTCATTAGTCATATTATTTCTTATAAACAGAGGTGGGAAGAAGTGAAGTACAAATACTTTTATATAAATAAATACTGTACTTAAATAGTTTTTTTTATATCAGTTAACTACACACACTTTTCTGACAACTTTTACTTTCACAATTTTAATACATATACATGTACATTTTCAGCACAGCTTTAGTTTTAATCTGCATCTGGTGGCGGGCTCATTATTACTTAGTCATTGCGCACCTATTTCAACCTAATGTCATACAGAAAACATGGTCGGTGTATGTATGTATGAATCATACCCTGATTATTTGCAAGTGTTTTAGTGTCAGGGTGATAACATTTTTATTATTGAACAGGTAATTTTGAATAATCACAGAAAGGGTCAGGATTTTTTTATTTTACAACCCTCTTAAAAATCTGAAAAAATAGCCTGCTGTTGATTTTCTGAATTAACAAGATTCCTCGAAACATCTCCTTCAGCAGAGAGTTACAGCTGGTTCTCAGAGTGACAGACAGTACACACCCTTACGCCACACACAAAGGTCATACAACATCCTGGTTCATGGCAGGAAAATAAACAAGTATCTGTTACAACAGCTGTAGTTTGAATAAATTGATTTAGATTAGGTTTTATAGTAATTTCACTTCCAAACTGAAGCCTTTGCATGCTGTCGTGTATATAAGAAAAGAGATTCAGAGTGTACACAGCTCCTTTAGGATCAGTACATAGCACCCATGTCACTGTAATGCCATGTAAATTGCGATTGCAGCATTACCTTTACATAATAACTAATCCTGTTGAGTGCTAGGACAGCAGTTTAGATCAAAAGGCACTCTCATCATTAACCTCAGAACATGAAGGCCACACCTCCTGAAGGTATAGCAGCTCTGGCTTTGAAACTGAAAAATATGTTGTTGTCGTCGTCATGACTCCTTCCAGATTAGGCATCAAACCGGCTGCCAGCTTCTCCTCTTCATCATCTGTTATCTTCAGTCTGCAGCAAATCATCAACATTTCACTCTTCAATACGGTGGCCCTAAAGGTACTTGTGAAATGTTTTTTGAAATGTTTTGACATTAAGGGCCACCGTACTTAACCATAACCATCTATTTCTATATCTATACAAGGTTATCAAATATGTACTAAGGCTGCTGAGACAAACGGAAGGTTTCACCACAAAACAAATGCATGCAAGGACATGAGTCCTTCATTCCAAAATGTATGACAGGTATCAGGGTGTTGATTTTGCATCAAGGAATCACATTTAGATGACAGTTTGCTAACCTAGACGAGGAAATACACAGCCAGCTCAGGTTCTTGGTGACGCTGAAACACAAATGCTTTCCTCCTGAATGCAGTCATAATGTCCTGAATGAGACTTTACATATTGGGATTTGTTTCTGCACATTAGTCACTGAGAACTGCAACTCATGACAAGTATTTACAGGAAGTTGAGAAAGTGAAAGATTGTAGTTTTTCTGACTGATTGCTCAAGGTTGAATGGATAGTTGTTTGTTTTAAGGTGTGGTTATAGGAGGTGCTTATCCTTATTTAACGTGCAGCAGATGGCAGTCGATACACCCCCAAAATGGGAAATAGAAACAAGGGACCAAATCAATGTAGTGCAGTGCAAGGTGGCAGACAGCCCACCACAATAATAAATGTGCGTTAATGTGGATGTTTATTATTGTAGCCATTATCGTTGAACACTTTGACAGAAACACTTTTCTTACCTCGCAGAGCTTTAGTGTTTTAAATGGTTATTTCCTATTATCCCAGGTCACACAATAACACAATCGATCAAGGCAACAACATCTGTTTTCCCTGGTAAGACACCTTGATGTTATCATAGGCCCCATTTACACGGAAACGAAAATGAACCGACTTCGATATCAAAAAAGTCTTCCATTCACACGCAATCGGCTCAATAAACATGTCCGTTCACACGAGACAGCTCGACCCGCTGTAGTGCTGTACTTCCGCCACCAAATACACCAAAAGCAGCGAAGACTTCCCGAGCATGGTTGCTCTTTTTCTCCCTCCCCGAGGCAAGCGTTTGCTCCTGCTGTAAATCTCTCCGGTAGTCCACCAGCAGATGAAAAACACCCACCTCTCCGCCTCTTCCAAGGGACGAGGGAACCATGCGGCAGAGTTTCAGAGAATGACGCGGGTGACACGGGGGTGAACATGAGAGGTGGGGATATGGCTAATAGGGCGTACACACGGAGCCGTTTGACCCCCCAGAGCGTTCCGTCTGCAGATCTACCCACCTTGGGACCCGTTATCGTTTGAGGGGTCCGTTTCCACGGTTCCGTTACGGCCTTGTGTGGATGAACCGTCTTCTATACGATAGAAAAAAGTAGCAGATACAACCCGAACCGTCTCCATGTAAACGAGGCCATAGTGTGCTTGCAATTGTGTATGTATAACCAATCAAAAATTACATCAAACCTGACTTAATGAGACAAAATGCTGTCAAAAGATGGTGGGATGAGAAATCTCCCTTATTTCCCCTTTTAGTATTTCTTTAGTAACTTTGAGAATTTGCTGCAGTCGACAATTGTTGTAAGGATTAATTTAGGAAATTTAAGCTGTTAACTTTCTCAGACAAACAATTCAAAGAATGGTGGTTATTCTCAGTACACAGTGTTCTGCTCACTGAAGGGAATATCTCTATTATTGACCTTTTATTCTGTTTTCATGTAAATGAGGTTTAAATAGATCTTTGAAGCAAAGGTTAAATCAGTTTAAAAACACACTACACAGAAGTTTGAGAGAGTTGGGCTGATTGTTGTGGTATGACAGTGCTGGTGAAGGGGTAACATAAACCTTGGCTGTCTGAAATAATTTGAGCTTGTTGTTTCACAGCTAATGGTGCTTTCACGGACACCCTGCCTGTCTGGAATAAATGCTGTTCCTTAAGGCCAGTGTCCACAAAGCGCCTTTTTCTGAACGTGAGCGTCTGTTTAAAATTGATTCTGATGAGTACAGGCAGCCGAAGCGCCCAGCGTCTGTTTTCAGAGCACTCCAGCTTTTTTGTGCGGCCGGTCAGAGCGCTCCGAGTTGAACATTCTTAAAACTTTTCAGAAAAGCGCTGGTGACATAACTGTAAGCTTGTGTTTAGCCGTGTCTGAACGACGGAAACGATCATCCCAAAAAACCCAAAAGCCTGTTTGTTGGAGCAGATCTGCCAGGCGGCCACCAGATGTTGCTGCCGGTGAATGTTGGACTTCACCGTCCTCCTCCCTTGCTATATGGCTGTCAACCTGAGCGGTCACAGCATTCACTCAAAGTATTAGAGCAAGAACCTTCTGGTTGGTGCTTATAGTGAAAATATATATAGTAGCATTAACAGATGATAATGCTAGTCGGTCTTAGAACAGCTGTTTTTGACATATCGTTGTTATAGAAACAATACAAAAGTGCTAGAAAAAGGTGCTATGTGGACACGGGCCGTTACTCATGTTTGTTCACTGGAATCTCATGTGATGAAGGTAGGACTGACCCTGATGAAAAATGTCTGTCTCCGAAGTTCTGTTGTAATGTGTTGGAGCGTTGTCTTCAAAGCGGAAGGGCCTCCAGTGGTCACTGTGAGTGTGTGTTTGTGTGTACTGGTTCTCCAAGCCGGGAGTGTGTATGTTCAGAGCCATTGCAGTGTCCAGTGGCAGACCGTGTTTGCTGTACAGTCTTGCTCAGTGACTCCTATCCTCTTAATGGCAGATGTTTTGTGTCCCACGATGATGAGATCTCATGGTTCTGGTCACGTTTGCAGCTTATTCATTCACATGTTGCCCTGAGAACAACCTGAGCACAGCACTAATGGCTCTGTGTGTGTGTGTTAGTGATGTGACGTTCGCGAACGATCCGATTCTTTTGAACGGCTCTTTGGTACGAACGAAGGGAACCGAGTCCTACTTGGTGAGATCCGTTCTTTTTATCGTTGGTTCTCTGCCTGCCATAAATCCACTCGCCTTTACAGGAACTTGCTTTCCTGAATGCAAATTTTCCGTAGATGATGGCATAACGCATGCTGCTTGAGTAGTAGTTTGGCTGCCTGAGAGATGTAGCAAGTTATACATTTTCTGTGAGTAAAAGTAGATTTCTGGCAATACAGTCAATCATTATCCCGGTGATTATTTCGCAGATAAACATATTAACCCCGCCCCCTTAAAACAAAACGGCTCTTTTGAACGGCTCTCGGAAAGGAACGGAGCCATAAGATCCGGCTCCCTTCAAAGAGCCCTAATTCCCATCACTAGTGTGTGTGTGTGTGTGTGTGTGTGTGTGTGTGTGTGTGTCTCAGTGCTTCTCAGGGTCCCACTCTGGAAGTTTCTTCACTAAGGCCTTATGGTCCACACCCACACTGGCCACCAGGCCTCCTTTGTTGAGCGCCGTGCCGCTGTAGTCGATGTCCTCTCCCTTTAGCGTGGTCATGTGGCCTCCTACAGTCATGGTGATTACATGTCATCAGTACAATGCACAACCCATAATAAACATGCCTTGCAGAGTTCATCACGCTATTAAAAAAGTTCAATAAAAAAGGGCCTTATAGTCTAGTTGCAAGCACTGTGAACCGGGAAATGTTGAGTACCCAAAAGTTTCATGATAGAAATGTATAGTACGTCCCCAGCACATAGAAACTGCTGGATGATAACTTGCATATGTTGGGCAATTTGCACATTTAGCATAAAGTACGTTAATTAGAATTAAATATCATTATAGCAAATTAAGACAATAGTTAAAAAATGGCTTGTCCGATTTGGTTTTGGGGGTTATTGAGGATGCTAAATCAATTTCTGACAGTCTCAGGATCTAAAATAGCAGTTTCAACCAGAAAGTGGACATATTTGTACTGTCAGTGGGCTGATTTTGACTACCATGAGTATGTGTTGTGACCTTTTGATGTATAGGAGCACAAGATGAAAATGATTACCTCTACTGTGGGTAGTCCCCCAAAACTGAAAAACCGACCAAAAATGAATCAGAATCAGCCCACAGAGAGCACAAATATGGCCACTTTCTGGTAAAAACTGCCATTATGGATCCTGAAAATGTCAGAAATGCATTCAGCATCCTCAATAACCCCCAAATACATTCCAAAACTGTCCAAATCTGCCAAGCCATTTTTTTAATTATTGTCTGCATGAGCTATAATGCTAATTAACGCCACTTAAGCTAATTGTGCAAATTGCCAAACAAATGCAAGTTAGCATCCTGCAGTTTCTATGTGCTGGGGATCCCCACTATACATTTCTATAATAATAATAATAACACTTTGGGGAACTCAACATTTCTGGGTTCACAACAGGACTCTATGAGCTGTAAACAGACTATAATATGTTATCTCTTTAGAAATACAACTGATATCTAAGCATTTAAATATGTTTAGGTTTGGAGAATGCTTGGTGCAAGATATATTATTTACACAAAACATAAATACTACAAGTATATATTAGAATAAATGGCCTTACTAGAAGTGAGAGTTCCTACATGAACAAACCATTTCCGGCCAGTCAGAGCAGTTTTCTTACTTCAGTTTTATCTGAGAGAGTTTGGCTCATGGCAAATGAAGTCCAGTTAACAATGCGTTCCCAAACAAACAGGGGTGTTTATAATTTAGTCGACAGGAATATCTGAAGAGAATTTGAAGCAGTAAAAGAGAGCCACACATTGGAAAATAATAGCTGTTACATTACCCAGAGCGCTCAGTAGTGCTGCACCAGCGCAGATGTCCCATTTCTTAATAAAGGTGACGTGGATGTAAACGTCTGCCTGGTCCATTGGAATGGTTTCACTTGAAGGCATCTCTAAAAGTGACAGGACCTTATATCCTGAGGGAGAGAGAGACAAGGTCCAATATGATTCTTTATCATACTGACGTATGCTGATATAAAGTCCTACACATAAGATTTAGCATAAATCTCTTTACTGTCCATTACAGAGCGAGGGCTGCTCCCCCTCAGTCAGGAACGCTGCGATCTTCTGCTGCTGGTTTGTTAGAGGAAGCTAACTCCTGCCCTCTGCTGCCTCAATGCACTCTGAAGCATCTTAAACTGTCACCTGGTTTAGTGTTATTATTATTAATATCATCCCATTGTGCCATTATCTCGAGTTGTAATCACAATGTGCACTTGCACGCACCATCGTCCTTTTAATGCGCTGTTATTGGTAACTGTATTCTATGTGATGTCTATTTTGGTGTCAGTTATTCCAAATGTGTGGATATGTACGCCTTTAGAACAAAGCAGGTATGAAAAATGTGAACCAGTTTACTTTTTTTTCATTTTCAAACATATGCTTCAGTCATCCTTTAAAGCAGCATCATTGCATCAATACATATACTTGCACTGTTCTATGTAATACACTGATAGCTATAACATGGAACTGGCAACCCTTGGCTAGCAAGTGGGGAGGAAGTATGGCACATAAAAGATCACAAATGGATACAATTATTTGAACAGTTAAGAAAAAAATGTTAATAAAAAATAGGAGTACCAAAGCGATAAAGGAAGTGAAGAGAGGGAAACAGTGTCTTGACATATTGGACTAAATGGCCCATGCTAGTTCTTTGGCAGAGAAAATGTGTCCAGTGAAACTGAACATCTCCAGTACAGTTTTTAACAGTTGAGCTTAAACGATAAACACGTTATAAAAGTCTTAAAGCTCACCTATTATGCTATATTTGAACAATATATTATAGGGCCATATCTATAATTCAGCCCCGGGGCCCGTTTAATACCGGGGCTCGGTACCCACCCCTAGTCTGCAATGTTCAAAACAACAGATAGAGCCAGAAATCTATGTGTAGTCATGGACTCTGACCTGAGTTCACATCACACAGTCACATTAAAACAATTACTAAATCAGCCTACTATCACCTAAAGAACATATCTAGGATTAAAAGACTAATGTCACAGCAGGATTTGGAAAGACTTGTCCATGCTTTTATCTTCAGTAGACTGGACTACTGTAATGGTGTCTTTACAGGTCTCACTAAAGGATCTATCAGAAAGCTGCAGCTGATTCAGAACGCTGCTGCTCGAGTCCTCACTGACACTAAGAAAGTGGATCACATCACTCCTGTTCTGAAGTCTTTACACATTTCTGATCTCCTGCTAAATTATGAACCATCCAGATCTCTCAGGTCTTCAGGGACTGGTCAGCTTTCTGTCCCCAGAGTCAGAACTAAACATGGAGAAGCAGCGTTCAGTTATTATGCTCCAAATATCTGGAACAAACTCCCAGAAACCTGCTGGTCCGCTGCAACTCTTACTACTTTTAAATCCAGACTGAAGACTTTTCTTTTTGCCGCTGCTTTTAATTGATATATTCATATCTTAGACTGCACTGTAACTTTTATTATCTTTGCTTTTTATCTTTGCTTTTAAATTAGTGTTTTTAAATGTCATTTGATATCATTGCTTTTAAATGAGTGTTTCTAGATATCATTTTATAATATGTTTCTTAATGCTCTTAATGTCTTTCATTTTGGTAAAGCACTTTGAATTGCCTTGTGTTGAAAGGTGCAATATAAATAAACTTGCCTTGCCTTGCCTTAATCTTGATTATTACGGCTTACAGATAATGAAAACCCAAAATTCAGTATCTGTAAAAATTAGAATAACATAAGACCAATGAAAAAACTTTTTGCAGAAGGCCGACATTTCTGTAGTAAAAATCAGTTTTTTTTATTGGTCTTATGTTATTCTAATTGTTTGAGATGCACCCAGGGGCGGACTGGCCATCGGGAGTACCGGGGGTTTCCCTGGTGGGCCGGTGCTCTGCGTGGGCCGGTCGGATTAAAAAAAAAAAAAATTTTTTTTTTTTTTTTTGCCTAAATCCTACCGGCCCACATTTGTCTATCAGATAGTTTCACTTTCACATATCAGTGATATCACAATACCCACCACGTGTCCCACCCACCACCCCCTTTCCTTTCCATCAGCAGTGTTGCCAGATGGGCGGTTTTCCAGCCCAATTGGGCTGGTTTGGGTTGCATTTGGCTGGTAAAATTGGGCTTGGGCTGGTGCACAGAATTTGGGCTGGTTTCCATGAGTTGGGCTGGTTCAGAAAAACACCACTGGTATTACGTGTCTGTGTTGCAGTCTACCAAATTAAGTCAAACCTATTATATTTGGTATTTGAGCGGTCCATTTCTTTATTCTTATGTTCAGTGCTGCCAACTCAATTGGCCTTGACTGAAGTATTAGCCTATAATATTTGGGCTGGTTTTTATACATTTGGGTGGATTTTGAGCACTTATTGGGCTGGTAAACATCAGACCAATCTGCAACACTGTCCATCAGCCATAGCAGCTGTCACTGCGCAGTGAACGATCAGGAGTGACTGAGAGACCTAGCTGGCAGTTGCTTACAAAGATGGATAAACAATCTCCAAAGCGTAAAGGCGGTGCACAAAAACTTAGGGATAAGAAAATGAAAGCACTTGAGGAAGGTTCAGCAAAATCAAAAAAAATGACAGACTTTTCGTTTGGTCGTGCAGCTGGTTCTATTTGTAGTGCAACCACCACCAGAGAAGCTAATGTAACGTTAGCCAACACAGCGGCCATTCCCAGTGGCAGTGAGTCCAGCAATGAAACCGACACAGCACAGCGGCATCCAGAGCCCAGTACCAGCAGTGACATGATGGTAAGTTAACGTTATGATTGATGCTGAAAGTGAAAATCCTCATTTGGCTAATGCTAGCTTGCTTTTTAATGTAGCAGATGAGGTAACATTAGCTAGCTAGCCTATTAGCTAGCTAGCCTATTGCAAGCTAGCTAATGCGTTAGCTAGGCTATTGCCTACAGTACATTGTGTGTTCACAGGGACAGGGTAAAATTAACTCCATTCACTGACCAAATTCTGGTGAAATATGCAAGCTGCTGGTAGATTTGCTTCACTCATTGACAACGGTAATCTATTTGAACATTATAGTAGGGCTGCTCAATTAATCGTATTTTAATCACAATTACGATGTTGGCTTGCAACGATTACGAAAACAACGTAATCGAAATAAAACGATTATTATTTTTTTGTTATTATTTTTTTTGTATTGGTTTTTCAGTTGAATTATACTTAACGTTCAGGGTAATCAACTGTTAAAAACATACTGTTCAACTAATTATTTTCAGTAAATGGATGTTTTCAAAGTAAATGGATAATCGTTTTTAATAATCGTGATATCAATTTTTGACACAAATAATCGAGATTAGGATTTTTGCCATAATCGAGCAGCCCTACATTATAGCCACTTGACCGGGCTGGTGAATCAATGAGACTACTATGATGGCTTATACTGTCTTTTGTTTGATTAGCTTAGACGTTAGGTTACCTTAATTAATACTAAAAATAATAAAGGGTCCATTATTTGTCAACCTGCCTAGACTAAAGCTACTGTCTGGTGGAAATTAGCCTGTTACTGTCTTTAAGACTTTACTTGGTTTACATACATAATAATAACATGGTGGTAACATAATAACGTAACATACTAATCAATACTAATCACTTATGTAGGCTGAAGATGATCCTGCTGCTGACAGAGATAGTCAAGGCCAGGATGTCAGTGCCACCCCAGTTGATTATTTCACCAGGCCGAAGTCAGACACATTAGACCTCTTCTTCGGTTTTCACCCCCAGCAGAAGGCAGACAAGGCTATAGTGCAGAGGCAGGGGCGGAGCTTCAGGGGGGGCTGTAGGGGCAGGGCTCCCCGGGCCCGGGACGGTCGGGACCCAATGGGGGCCCGTTGCTGAGGCAGCAGGCTCCGCCCCCGAGATATTCGCCGGCGGGCCCTGCTGCCTCGCGCCACTGAGTGCACTGACGTTCGTGGTCATATTAGGTATAAAGCATTGTAGCCTATAATATGAGTTGAACTTGTGCTGCTATTTTCACACTCACATTTAACATTAAAACATGAAAAATTGCAAGTGAATCCCTTCTATTGTCTCCAAATGTATTTTGGGTAAATTCGTCATAAACAGCCGTCCATCAACATCACACGTAAATGAACGTCAACGTCATCATCAATCACTTGTCATTCAACAGAGCACTGCCTAAGCATGAGCAGTTATAAACATAAAAGTGGAGCTACAAAACGCAAAGAAAAAGATAAAAAGGACCAAGGAAAAGCCAAATTGTCCAAGCTAGACGGATATTTTTTTCGCCCTACTCCTCCTCCTGCGGAAGATGAACCTGAAGTTGTTGCCACTGCCAGCCGTGTTTCATCCCCGAACGACTCTGTTAAAAATGTCCCTGGAGTGAAGCAGTTCTATGACACTGTAGAGACGCTCTACAACTTTTTGGTCACAGTATCAAACGATGGGCATTGCTCAGTGAGTTAATGACGCCAGAGAGCAGAACTATCAATCAATCAATGTTTATTTATATAGCCCAATATCACAAATGTTACATTTGTCTCAGTGGACTTCACAGTTTGTACAGAATATCAGTAGACAATACGACACCCTCTGTCCTTAGACCCTCACATCGTACAAGGAAAAACTTCCAGACTTTTTAACTACCACAGTAAAACGCTTATGTCCCACTCGCTGGTCATCTCGCCATGATGCGCTTGTTGCGTTAAGGCACAGATATGGAGACATTATAAAAGCCCTCGTCAAAATATCCCTTACCAGTGACAAAAAGGATGAGCGCAATGAAGCAAGTGCACTCAAGAATGCCATAAGCAAATTTCGCTTTCTATTTTTGGTCAACATGCAGACCAAGATTTTGGAAAGCATAAATTGTGCTTCACAGTTACTGCAAGCAAAAGACGCGGATATTCTCAAAGCATCTACTCTACTGCAAAATGCCATCAGTGTTTTGGTGGAGTATAGGGGACAATTTGATGAGGCGAAGTCCGCCACTCTTGCCCTGGCTACTAAATGGGGAAGTCAAACACAGTTTGAAACAACCAGGGCCAGGAAAGTTAAGAGACACTTTGATGAACTTTCTGAAGACAGCCGCCTCACTGACGCAGAGAGCAACTTTCGGGTGACCGTTTTCAATGCATGTCTCGATATAATCATCCAGCAACTGTCCCAAAGATTCACCAGCTTAAATGCAACTGTGAACATGTTTGAGGCAATTCACCCCAACATACTACTGCAAGCAAAGGATGAGGATTTACACCAAGCTGCCCAGCGGCTTATAGAGCACTACAGTCGGGACATCGCCGCCAGCTTCCCTGGCCAGCTGCTTTCTTTCAGAACCTGTTTCAGGGACCAAATACAAAAACTAAAATCTGTCGCGGATCTGGTAAAAATGCTCATTGTTTACAACCCAGCAGTAACATCTACATTCAGTGAGGTTTGCACAGCCTTCATCTTATTTCTGACTCTTCCTGTCACCGTGGCAACCGCCGAGCGCTCTTTCTCCAAATTAAAACTCATCAAAAACTATTTGAGGAGCACGATGGGACAGGAGAGACTGAGTGGACTGGCCTTGCTGTCCATCGAAAGTGACCGAGCCAAGAAATTGGACATACAGCGGATTGTGGACGAGTTCGCGGAGCGCAAGGATCGCCGAGTACCGTTCAAGTAGTGGTGAGTACACTTCAAATTTAATTTGTACAGTAGGATACTTGTACGTGAATGTATGGGCCGCCGTGCCAATTTTACACTGCTCTGCTCTCATGGTGGCTGCTGGCTGTCCATGGTGAATGGTGCGTCAGAAATGTAGTCATTTTATTAGGCTATGTTTTCATTGTCCTTGTGGTTTGTTGGACTTTATGTCATGTTATATCATTATTATCTCTGATATATATTTCGTTTCTATACCCTTTGTAGAAACGAAATCTTAAATATTGCACCTTTTCTTTAGTTACTTTTCTTTCAAACATTGTTTTAAATTGTAATCTTACTGACTGAGCGACTTTTTACGCACGAGCGTCAGATTACCACCCCGGACTCCCGATATTTTTGTCGAGCTTTATTGGGTTTAAAGGGCCCGGTCATGTGGCCCCGCCCCCCGGCCCGGGTCTGATATGTGCCGCCAGTGTGCAGAGGGCTTTTTTTTGCAAAGACGGCACAAACAGGAAATGGCTATCATACAGTGAAGCCAGAGAAGCACTCTTCTGCTCCCTTTGTATGGCTTTTGCTAATCCTAGAGATAGCAGCTCCTTCATCACTGGCATGACCAACTTCACACACATACATCAGAGAGTCGAAGAGCATGAGCAGAGCCATCTACACAGAGGCATCGCTGAGGCATATTTCCTCAGGTCCTCAAAAAACTCAATTCAGGACCTTCTCATGGGACCTCAGATGTCACGTCACAGAGAGGAAGTCCGCAGTAAGCGTCAAGTGTTGGAGCGCATCATAGATGTGTTGAAGCTCATTGGCAAAAGGGGTTTGAGCTACAGGGGCAAGCAGGCGGAGGCAGTATATACACTAGATGATGACACCGTTGATCATGGTAACTTTTTAGAGATGATTGTTTTGCTGGGAAAATATGATGTGTGTCTCAAGGAACACCTCACTCTCTGCATAGAAAAGAGCAAGCAAATACACCAGTCTGGTTTGAGACAAGGTAGAGGTTCCCTTGTCACTCTCCTATCCAAAACAACCATCGACTACACATCACCACCATCCAACGCCTAATGAAGGCCACCATCGCCACTGAAGTCCGGGAATCTGGCATGTATTCTGTCCAGATTGACACCACACAGGACATCACAGCCCAAGATCAGTGCTCTGTTGTCATACGATATGTGACAGACATTGTTCATGAGCGACTTGTTGCTGTGATTAAATGTGAGGCATCCACTGGGCAGTACTTTGCCCAACTTGTTGTGAATGTGCTGGAGACCATGAAACTGGATGTGAGGCAGTGTATTGGAAATTCCACCGATGGGGCCTCCAATATGCAAGGCCAATATAAAGGCTTCTCTGCACTGCTCGCCAAAAAGTCCCCCACCCAAGTCCATGTATGGTGCTACGCACACGTCCTGAACCTCGTCCTGGCAGACACAACACAGTGTGTATTGGCAAGTGGGTCTCTTTTTTCCCTGTTGAACAACATCGCTGTCTTCATCAGAGAGTCCTACCAGAGGATGAACATCTGGGAGAAGGAGAGCAAAGACCCAAGACACAGACGTCTCGCCCCGATTGGAGAGACACTGGTGGTCCAAAGACGTTGCTGTGACTAAGGTATTTGGCTCTTTTGGAAAGCCAGATAATGCCCTGTATGTTGATGTCCTTCACACCCTCTCCGCCATTCAAGATGGACAGACCATCAACGCCACTGCACGGGTCAATGCACGTGGATACATCACCCAGCTTCTGAGGTATGAAACAATCCTTACAGCTCAGATCTTCCTGAGAATTTTCCAGGTCACCTCACCAGTCTCAAAATACCTTCAGACAAGTGGAATGGACATCCTGACAGCTCATCGGATGATTGTGGCTGCAGAAACACAGCTGAAAGATATGACCAGAGACTTCGAGAAAGTCAAGACAGCGGCCGCCACATTCGTCCAGTGGGCCAACAATCAAACAGAGGAGCAGAGTGAGGAGACTGAGCTGGAGGTTGAGGCCGCTCTGCCACAGAAACGGGGTAGAAAGAAGAAAACCATGCCTGGAGAGATGTCCAAGGATGAGGCTGTGACTGATGCTGAAACATCATACAAGATTGATGTCCATAATCGAATCATGGACACAGTCACAGGAAGCATGCACCAGCGCTTCCTCAAAAATGGCACTTTGTATGCTGATTTGGCACTTCTGGACCCAAAGACATTCAGCCAGGTAACATCTTATGCCGGTGGTTTCCCAGAGGCAGCACTCCAAGAACTAAGCAAGAGTTTGCTGCCATTTGATGACAGAGCAACGGTGGCCAATTTACAGAGTGAGCTCATCAGTCTGGCAGGACAGTGGAATAGGTTGAAGACATCTGTATTTGAGGAATACACAACCAAGACTACAGAGGCTGGGACAGAGGATGCTGAAGATGAAGCGGATATGGTATATAAAAAGTGCTCATCTTGCAAGGACTGCCCATTGTGTTGCTACCGTGTCCTTAGGCAGTACAACCTCCTGACAGATGCATACCACATCATTGGCCTTGCATACAGGTTCCTGCTTACCCTGTCTGTCACACAGGTAGCATGCGAGCGAAGCTTTTCAACACTGAAATTCATCAAAAACAGGCTCAGGAGCTCGCTCTCTCAACAGAACCTGGAGGCCTTTATGCTCATGGCTACTCAACCAGATGTTTTGAAGATGCTGGATAGTGACCAAATCATAGACTGTGTTGCAGAGAAAAGTGAGCTGCTGCAGAAATTACTAATTCAGTGAGGTAATAATACATTTACATTTATTACTATGTGACTTACCAATCTTGACACTAATAAATGAGTGATTATTGCAGACTATTAAACAACATTAAAAACATGACATTTGTTCTAATCAAGGATGTCAGTATCACTTCGATAATGTGTACATAACATACATATTTTTTGTCTCTCACCCATAGGCCACCCTATTTGTTCCAGAGGGGACTGACTTCTACAACCTTGCTCCCAATGTCAAAATCAACTACTTCAACCCAGCCTCCTCCATTTAAAAGCAACACATGGATGAGCTCACTTATAGACCCAAAAGGGTAGAGAGGGAAGTATTGGAAGGGCTTATTGTTTATAAGTATGTTGCCCTGCCCTCTAGTGTTTTTTTTTTTGTGTTTGTGTATACAGTATTGTAGCGAGCCCTGGGTTCAGAGGGAGGGGCTTGCATAGGGGAGTGGGGGGGGGGGGTATTGGCAGGGAAACGGGGTTCAGGGGGAGTGGCTGCACCTGTAGGATAGAAAAGGGGGAAGTGACGTCTGACTCAGAGGTCGCGCGGCTGTGGAGAAGAACGTGTTGCCCACATTCTGTCACTGAGTTTAGGCTAGTTAGCTAGCAGGTTTATTGTTTTGGGTGCAGTCACTTTTGCCTCCACTTGCTGTTCAAATAAATATTGTAGAAACTTGGATTTTGGTATCGTTCGTCAACCTTGGGCAAATCGTCACAGTATAATTTTATTCCATGTGTCAAGCCAGGCAAATTGGGTCCAAATGTTATTGCATCAATGATCTGTTAACATTAAAATCACTAAATATATGCTGTAATTATTTTGCTGTAGGCAACTCAAGGGCTCAGGTAATGTGATTACTATATGAATAATGGTCCAAAATAACATCAAATGCATAGGTTTTTTTGTTAAGTAACATACTTTCTTCGCCGGCCGGCCGATACATGCCACGCATTAAGTGGGCCTGTCTGTCCAATAATCCCCGGGCCACTTTTTCCCCCCAGTCCGCCCCTGGATGCACCTGTAAATGTAAAATAATCCTGTACAAACTCACCAGCGCCTCCTGCTTCTATGATTGTTGTGGAGTTTCCAAAAGCATCCTGAACAAAACTCTTCACTTTCCCGGAGTGGGAACGGGAGACAATGGCCTTGGGGGTGCTGACACTGTAGGAGGACCGGGCTCTCATATTTGACCCCTGACCTACAAACGCCCAGGCTGAGGGGCAGAGGACAGGCAGGCAAAGGGAGAGAGAGGGAGAAGGAACTCAATACAGATTATTTTGTGAGGCACATTCCAGGTTTACTCCTTCACAAGTGTTTAATACACACCAGTGGAGTTGTGGAGGAACACACTTACCAGTGAAGCCGGTGAATGGCACGTGTATGACCCCAATGACTGGTTTACCATCTACAGCCACACACACCATGGTGGTCACAAACTTCACCAGATTCTCTATGGAGAGAGAGATCAGCAGATAGAGAGGAGGGAGATGGAATAGAGAGTAGACAGCCAGAGGACAGAGACAGGGGAACATTTTGTAATTTAACAGGCTGAGTGAGGACCTACTGTCAGTAGATGACCAAGTAAACTCTACTGGCCCCCCCAGTAACAGGATGATTGTTGTAGAGAGCTCTATGGCATGTTCAGACGACTTTCCATACATAGGGGAAAAACAAAAATACCGCGCACACCAACAACAGTAACAAAATGACAAATTTTTGCCTAATATACTTGTTTTGTAGTGGCGGGTGTTTCGTTTGGGGATGATAAGCTTGTTGGGATCATGGCACTGTGGGATAGCTTTTCCCCACACCAAGCATAACGGAGTCGGTTCCGTCGGATCCCCGGTGAAAGTAAATCAAAACCAAAGATAACTTTAGAAGTTTGTCCAGGTCCCAGTTCAGAGTCTTTTCAAATATTTTTCCATCGCTGTCCGTCTTGTCACCGCAATCTCTCCCATGCATCACTTAATTCTAGGGTTGTAACGGTTCACAGAATTCACGGTTCGGTATGTACCTCAGTTTGGGGGTCACGGTTCCGTACGGGTTCGGAATCGGTACAACAAGAAAAAGCAAAAAAAAGTCCCAAATGCATAATTCCAGGTTTGTTTTTTATTTATTTTGAACAGTAGTGCAAGTTTCAGTTAAAAAATAAGGAACTCTAACATTTTGAATAATTAACTGTATTACACAGTTAAAAACAAACCACAAACAGTACCACACACTCAGATGGCCATATTATCTATAATGGCTGATGTCAAACAAAAAGGTTCAATGAGCTGTAAAACTAAAAAGAATGTCTTGAAAATATTACAAAATAAATAATAAGATAGTGTTTCAATCACAATCAATAAAAGCCGGGGTCCTCTACTATTGCATAAGGGCGCAGCATATCCGTTGCAAAACATATGCCAAAAGCTTCCGTTATTTATTTTGGTCTCTCGGTCTCTATTGGCTTCTTAAAATGCTGGGTTTGAGGTGACGTGCCTTTGTGACGTGCAACAACATTAACCATTAACATTAACCTTTCTGTTGGTCGCTTGTTAGCAGACCCTTCACGCGATGGCAGAGTGAACAGGCACAGGCAGGGCCCGTAGTGATAGCCCTATAGTTCAAATCTACTACCCACAAATAAACATATGGACATGGGTTACTATTTAAAAAAAAAAAAAAATGGTAAATGTATTTAGGAACCTATCCATGTGAGGTGAGGTGGGGGTGGACCTCAAATCCTCTAGGGGGGTCCGGGGGCATGCTCCCCCGGTAAGATTTTTTTTAAAAGTTGGAGTTAAATGCATCAATCTGGTGCACTTTGAGGGGAAAATAAAGAGACTAGATCTATGGGAACACCTATATGAAACAGAACAGTATACATTTCAATAATCATAAAATCATGGCCATAACCAATAACATATCCAATATGAAAAAACACTGAAACATGTTTATTTATTTATTTTTGGTTCATTTATAGTTGTGAGTGTGTCTGGGATCCTGAATCAGCCTCTCCCTCCTCTCCCTCCTGCTCCTCTTTGAGGCAGCAGCAAAGACTAGTTTTAGCTCTCAACAAGTTTTAAAAGTGTATCTGACCTTTTTTCACCTAGTTAACTTTTTTATTTTGTATTCATGCATATTTCACTAATCACTACCCCCTCAAATGGAAATATGTGTTTACATAAATGGTGACCAAACCGTTTGAGACCCACTGAGAACTTAGACTAACCACTGAGAACTTACCCCTAGATTCCACCGGGAGCGTCTGCGCTGCGTTACGGCTACGCCACGCCACGCCACGGCGTTTTTAGCGATCGCGGCCACTCTAGTCAATGGGTGCTATTCCACCAGACCCGCTGCGCCGCGGCTTGAAGCGTCCCAGAAGCGCCTCGGCGCAAGGAATTTCTAAAATATAGGATGAATCCTATTTTTGACGCGGCGCAGCCGTAGCGCAGGCAGGAAGTGGAACGTTCATCCGGCCCAGGCCCATCCCCCAAATAAATGTCCAGGAAATATGCCCAAATCAACAACAACTGCGAGCCTGCACACACGACGCTCCGCTTCCGCAACGTTTTGAAACGCGCCCGGTGGGTTATGACGCAGGAGGAGGTCGCAGCGTGGCGTGGCGTAGCCGTAACGCAGCGTAGACGCTCCCGGTGGAATCTAGGGGTTAGACTAAGTTAACTATCTAAACACTAACCCCTAGATTCCACCGGGAGCGTCTGCGCTGCGTTACGGCTACGCCACGCTGCGGCGTTTTTAGCGATCGCGGCCACTCTAGTCAATGGGTGCTATTCCACCAGACCCGCTGCGCCACGCTGCACCGCGGCTTGAAGCGTCCCAGAAGCGCCTCGGCGCAAGGAATTTCTAAAATATAGGATGAATCCTATTTTTGACGCGGCGCAGCCGTAGCGCAGGCAGGAAGTGGAACGTTCATCCGGCCCAGGCCCATCCTCCAAATAAATGTCCAGGAAATATGCCCAAATCAACAACAACTGCGAGCCTGCACACACGACGCTCCGCTTCCGCAACGTTTTGAAACGCGCCCGGTGGGTTATGACGCAGGAGTAGGTCGCAGCGTGGCGTGGCGTAGCCGTAACGCAGCGCAGACGCTCCCGGTGGAATCTAGGGGTAAGAGAGTCCTTAACCTCACCTGAGCTGAGGTTATCCCGAGCTTGAATGACACACAGAGACCAATCAAGGGCTTTGATTTATGATCTGTATGACAGTGGCCATGTCAGCAGGCCACATCATGTAGACAGCCAGTCACCCTGTGTGAGGCAGGCCACTTAACAGGCCAGGCCATCGGGAAACCCCCCGGTCCTCCCGATGGCCAGTCCGGGACTGGGTACAGGAGGCGTAGAGCGAGGGATCATTGTCCACAAGTTAATCGATCGCAGATGGCGTCGTAGTCGCGGACGAATAAAAAAAAAAAAAAAAAAAAAAAGAATTATAAAAAAAAAAAAAAAAAATTATTTAAAAAAAAACAGAAAAAACAAACAAAAACGAAATGGGTCGCGAAATATCCTTGGGCGGCCGTTAATATACCTGGGCGGCCCGCCCAAGTAAAGTCTATGTGTGGGAAACACTGAAGTGTATTATTGATCTTATATCTGTGCCTATATCACACTATTAATGTTCCTTATTTTAGACTAGGTTTTTCCTGGTGTCAATAGGGAAGATCTGCACTGTTCTCTACATAACATGTTCAGCAGAGCAGGTATTTCTCCTGCCAGATATGGCACCCCCCCTACAACTTTGTCCAGGACAGTCACACTGTCACCAAAATCACACTGGTGTTGCCTGATCCCCTCTAGTGTGTGCTCACAAAAGCATGTTACTCTGGGCCCAGCAGGTAAAAAACTAAAGAGGGGCTTCCATATCCGGCAGAGCAGGTGTTGTAGCTGGCTGCCGGATATGGAAGCCCCCTTATAATTTGTTACCTGCTGGGCCCAGAGTAACATGCTTCTGTGAGCACAAACTAGAGGAGAACAGCAAACACCAGTATGATTTTGGTGAAGTTGTGACTATCCTGGACAAAGATATAGGGGGGCTTCCAAATCAGGCAGCACCTGGTCTGCCGGATATGGAAGCCCCTCTTTAGTTTTTTTAGCTGCTGGGCCCAGAGTAAAATGCTTTTGTGAGCACAAACTAGAGGGGAACAGGCAACACCAGTATGATTTTGGTGAAGTTGTGACTATCCTGGACAAAGATATAGGGGGGCTTCCAAATCCGGCAGCCACAAGGTAAGATCAATAATACACTTTATAAAATCAATAATACACTTTATTTTAAGGCACCTTTCAAAATATTCAATGTCACCTTAAAATAAAATAAAAAATAAAATATGAGTGGCATTACAATACAAAAATGTGTTGAGTAGGAAACCACAGAGGAAAATTACATTCAAAGGAGCAATTAAAGCGAGTGAAGCCAGTTTGAACAAATTATCTTTTAGGCTTGATTGAAAATGACACAGTGTCTGACATTATCATATATGTTATATCATTACTGTTATATCATTGCTTACTATTCGTGGTTATCAAGTATCAGACACTTAAACAACAGAGAAGGTTTTAAGAAATAGGACTATACTGACAAATGACATCTTGTCCTTTCATTGTCTGTTCTGTAGGAAGGAGGAACATAACAGATGGGACTACACTTAAAAACGGAAGTTTGTTCCAATACGAAGATTGTGTCCTTAAAACGAGCCACCTCGCAATTGTATGCACATTATTTATTCAGCCGTTTGCTGTTTAATCTGATGGGAAATATATCATTCAAAACGAGAGAAAAAAGCTTATTAAACTAGGCGAACGCTCAATACAGGCGATGATGTCACCTTTGCGCGTCCCCGCGAACAGGGCTTCAATCTACGGCAAGCCTTCAACCTGCGGCACAACACCGGCACACCGTCCTCGTCCGATCCACCACTCGCACACTCCATCGTTATTGTAGTCCACAGGGAACCCGAAATGTTCCCACACAGCTGATTTAAAAGAAGCAGGTGGGTTCTAGCTCCTGTGTGTTATCGGAACTCGCAATACTAACTTTTCTTCTTCTTGTATTTTGTTCATTTTGTTATGTTTTCTTCTTCTTCTTCATTTGTTGTTTAAGGGCAGCTGGCAAACAGCTTTTAGGCGCAATACCGCCCCCTGGATTATATATAGTGTAGTGGATACTGCCCTGAATGACAGACTTTTTTCCCACTCGTTGAAAAAAAGGCGTATTCGTCGTGTGACTGCATGCACCGAACCGTCACGACCGAACCGTGACGGTACGGGACGAATACGGATACCGTTACGCCCCTACTTAATTCTACTGTAATAAATTAACAAGTTCATTAATGCGCTACCTACTGCCACCCACTGGCATGGAAGAGTATTACATTACTGAGCCAGCCACTACATTGCAGGCACAGATGCTCAGAAATGACACATTATTTGCAGCAACTAACTTTTTGGTACCAATTAAGTGAAATTGGAGAATTTCCCACGCACACTGGTGGAAAATCACTGCCTAACACAAACAAGTGCTTTCCAATATGTCTGCTTAAATGATCATGAAGATGAGTTCATGTCTTTGAGTTGAAATGTATACCTGTGTATTCCTGTGTAGCGTCCAGAGGATCGATCCACACGGTGACGCTCTCCGCAGGAACGTCCCTACCCCCCTCTACTTTTTCCAGTATGTCGGCTGGAATCTTCCGGCTCCAGGCTGCAGCCTTATCCAGTGTGTTGTCATGTTCCTCACTGTTCACCTGAAAATGAAAACACACACGAGTCCTGTGCAGATCTTTAAGGCTCAGGAATTAGATGGTCCTCCTCCAATCAGAAGGTCTGTGGTTTGACCCCCCTCATGTAGTGTCGAGATGTCCTTGGGCTGGATACTTTACCCAAAATTGCTGCTGATGGCCAACAGTGTGTGTGTGTGTGTGTGTCAGTGGCGTAGCTGTGGGTGGGCCCGGGTGGGCCTGGGCCCACCCACATGCACGTCTGGCCCACCCACAGCCAATCAGCGCGTTATAGCGCAGAGCCGGGAAGCCCAGAAGGAAGTGCCACAAACTGCAGTTCCTCTAGTGGCCAACAAGGGATGGATGCAGAAAGGAGCAATTCCCATAGACCCCCATGTTAAAATGCCCAACTTTACAGCAGAAATAAACATGTTTCTAGCCTGGATCCAATAAAACTTATTCTGGATATAGTTAGATTCCACCTTCATGACAATGGAAGAGGGAGTGCATTTTTTTTACCGTGAGTAAATTAGTAAGTAAAGTAATTTTTGCCGTGAGTGAATGAAAGTCTTATTTCTTCTTGAGGTCTGCAGTGAAGCGTGTACACATTTGCTAAAGACTCTCAGTGTGTGCCCACTGCACTGTCAAGGATAAACAACCTGTGGCCGCCGAGCCAGTCATGTGTAGGGATGGGTACCGAGCCCCGGTATTAACGGGCCCCGGGACTGAGTTATTAAAGACCGTGGTACCATTAAGCTCCGACGTTATCGGTCGGTACTGGAGGAGACATGTACAAAATATATCTCATATATATTGCATTGCTACACAAACATTATATTGCAGTTTTAGTGTCGCCAACTCCGTTTCTAATATGCAAAAAGACAGCAAAATGCGTCTATGATTATTTTTAGTATTTTAGATCTTTCCAATCCAGACGAGATCTCTCCCCCGCCTGTGTGCGAGGGGGCGGGGCAGTTTACACACAAGCAGCTGCTACATGCAGCAACACACACACACGGAGGAGATGGCGGAGAGAACGCGCTCCGAGGTGTGGTTAAACTTTACCCGTCTCGATGTGGACAATGCTCGTTACCAAAAGTGCAATAAGAGTTTAGCATGTAAGGGCGGTAACACGAGCAATTTGTCTAAACATTTAGCAAAAGTGCAACATTCAGACGGAGCAATGCACCGGGTTCGACTGTCTTTCTAGTAGCGCTGTAGCCACATCCACGAGTAACGTTTCCACGTCAGGTACGTTATGTATGCTAGCAGCAACACACGGAGTTAACTCATTATTCAAACACGGGTTAATGATTAGAGGTAACTGAGTTATTTATTTTGTTAAAGTTTCAGCTATTCTGTTTACAGTTCTGTCATCAGATTATTTAATACCATTTGTTAAAACATTGTTGTTTCTTTTGATGTGAAATATTATGTATTTAATTAAAATAAAAAGCAATGTTAGTTTTGTTCACAATTTGTTTAGTTAGTTTACCTTATTTTTTTCTCCAAAAAAAACGATAAAAGTACCGTTAAAGCACTGGATCGATAAGCGGTATCGATTAAAGTAGTAGTAGGCCTACCGTTAAAACCTTACCGATACCCATCCCTAGTCATGTGGATGTCAGTTTTACACACATTCTGAGGCCGCCGTGCCTCTGTTTTTGTTTTCACTGCTAGTTTATGCTTATGTTCAATTAGTGCATTAAAAAATCATTAATGAAGTTTCAGCTCAGACCCCACGCTTAATAAGTCTCCCCCTGGCCCACCTACATTTCTCCAGGCCCACCCACACAATAATTCCTGGCTACGCCACTGGTGTGTGTGTGTGTGTGTGTGTGTGTGTGTGTGTGTGTGTGTGTGTGTGTGTGTGTGTGTGTGTGTGTGTGTGTGTGTGTGTGTGTGTGTGTGTGTGTGTGTGTGTGTGTGTGTGTGCATTTGAGGGGTCTCGAGGACTGAGAAAGCAGTCTGTTAGAGCCAGTCTTCTGTTTTTGTAAAAAAGGCCAAATATTGACACCTAATCGTGACCTCTGTAGTCAAGGAAGACTTCATTTCTGTCGAGACAGTTTTTAACCGTTAACTTATTAAGTTATGTTATACAACATAAAGAAAGAAAGAAAGATGTTGTTGTTGTTTGTTATTAGTGCGAATGCTGTGCAACAGCATTCCACTATAGTTCTTCTGTTTCTTTATTCTTCCGCCGCTTCTTCTTCTTCTTATTATTATTTCACCCAATATTTTGCCGTTGAATAACTTCTGTCTACTTTCAGCTACAGAAACCATTCAAATATCGAAATATTCGGCCCTTTCAGCACATGATGGGAAACTTTCAACTTTTTCAAAAATATTCAGCTTTTTAAACTCTTTTTTTAACATGTAACTCAATGGGAGGAACCTTCAAATCCTCTTTTACCTACACCGAGCGCCAAATGCTACTCCTTCCACATACTTTCAGCTAGAGACTTCATTCCAACTTTAAAACGCTCACAAGACATTCAGCTATTAAACTTGTTTTTCAGATTTTTGATATCTTTTACAGTTTTTTAAATATTTAACTTAGTTTGGAGCTTGGTAAAGAGGCCTTCTTCAGATTTTAACATTAGTGTATATTGCACGGCTCGTTAAGTGCGTGATGTCACAGCTAGAGTGGAGGAGAGCTTGAAATTCGCCTTAAATGTTTTGTTTAAAACTGCCATAATTCCCAAACCCTACACTCCTGGGACATAATTGTATGCTTGAATTGTAGGAAAACCTCTCTTAGGTTGAAAAATAAAAACATTTTAAGCAAAGAACTTTAAGAAAATGCCTCTTGAGGGC
Organism: Dissostichus eleginoides; assembly: GCA_031216635.1. Taxonomy (NCBI): domain Eukaryota; kingdom Metazoa; phylum Chordata; class Actinopteri; order Perciformes; family Nototheniidae; genus Dissostichus; species Dissostichus eleginoides. The sequence continues at coordinate 31,526,784 of CM062276.1, read as the reverse complement.
ATGAAGTGACAAAAACTTTCAACATGTCTCCATTAAGGCCCATTGTAAATTCAGCCTCATCTTTCATCACAGCACCAGCTGCACACCTTTAGTTAATCTGCTAAAAAAGCCACATTATTGACCCGAAAGTACACAAAAAGCAGACTGAGAAGCTCCTCAGGGTCCTTGACATGCTTCACGCGTTGACATTTTACCACTGCACATCTCCATGGTAACCTTTGATCTCTGGGCTCACACAGGTGTTTGATAACGTCGTCACCTCAAACACAAACACACAGACTGGAGTTTAACCAGTTAAGCCCCATGCCGTAGCTTTAGGTAGCAAAAACGGGACATTGTCTTACCTTTTGCTGTTTCTGATCAAAAGTTGTGTTCAATGACATTAAAACGATAAAAACGCTGCTGAAGGTTAATCCATAGGTTAATCCAATGTGTCTGTGTCACTTTGATATGATTACTGATAATCCGTCTTCATATTTATGTCAATAACGGAGATTTTATATTAGCTGCTACGAGAGTGTATGACAGCTTCCGGTTATGGCCATTCTGGCTACGCATCACTCATTCACCAATGGGTAATGTTTAGATGGATTTTAGGAACTTCCCCTCGATTCTATTGGCTCTAACGGTTAAAAAAAAATGTGTCAATCATCAAAATCGACCAAGGGGGGCCATAGATATGGAAAATGCACCCAAATGACCCCAGAAGTGGGTTTTTTTTTCCTAAATCTCTCTAAAAAGGTCAAATGTCACTTGTTTTGCATCAATCTTGATACAGGGTACTTATTATATGTTATAGTTTGGATTCCTAAAGCTTTTAGTCTACTATCCCATCATTCAAGGGTGGTTTTCACTATAAGTAATGTTTTATTTTGGGACGGACACTATAATTTACATATTTTTTTACTATGTTCAATCTGAATTTACTTTAAAATAAAAAAATTCTATATTGATTCTGACTTTTCTACATCCAACTCACAGGTTTATCATTGCTTTGAGAAAAAAGATTATTCATTTACCCCTTTTAGAAGTGAAGATGAAAAACAGGCTCGGGGCTCAACTGGTTAACAGACTGTCTCAGCCTAATCTGTTCTGTCTGATAGAGACTTCATACTGACTTCAACATGTTCCACATATTTTATACATTATTGGTGACGTATGGTTTTAGTTCAAAAGTTTGCAGTTAAAATATTCTGCTGCTTTTCAAAGCGTTTTTGCTTTCTTTTCTCTTCTTAATACACATTCATTCACTACTACTTAGATTTAATATCTAACTCCTTGAGCCTAATTTCAGCTATAAACCATTCAACTATTAACTTATTCAGCTATTTCAGGACATTGAGGCTATACATGTTGTTGTTTATACCTTTTTTAAAGCTTTTCTTTTAAATATTAAGCTTCTTCACTATTTTTCCTACTCTTCCAGTTTAACATTTCACTTTCAAGTTTTCAACAAAGTCATTGCAATGCATTTGAGCTGTAACAATTTGATTCAAATCATTTAACTTTTCTGCATTTCTCCGCTAAGTTCAGCAACACACTTACTTGGTTTCTGTAGCTAAAAGCAGCTACAGAGACCATTCAGCTAATAACATATTCAGCTTTTTCTGCATTTTCAACTAAATTCAGCAACAAATGTACACAGTTTACAGCATTCACACAAATTTTCAGCAGGAAATGCATTTTCTAGTTTTATTTGACTTTTGCCTCTTTGTTTTGATTTGTATGACAATTCTAAAGGCCTATTTCCTTTGTTGAATATTTGTGGAAAGCCTTTTATTTTATGATGATTACACACAAGTGCCACATCATCGACATATGATTGGAAGGCCAACAAGTCACTCACCGTGACTTCGGGGAAGGTGTTGCTTATAAGGTTGAACATCTTCCTATGAGACTGCAGGTCGCCTGTAGTCAGAAGCTCATTGGCTCCCTCCTTCGTCTTGCCCTTTGACTTCTCGTTCAGGCTATTTTCTTCACGCACCTTCTTCACCTGTGGAGGAAAAAAAGAACAACTCACATGCTAATACACTGAAAAAACGGAAGTATTGACTTTAATTAAATGTATTAGGTCAACAAATGGCACATAACTGTATCAGGTTAGTTGACAGCAAATATATTAAGTTGAAGCTAATATTTTATTTAAACTTAGGTTTATTGCTTTCAACTAACCAAAAACAGTTATGTGAAATCTGTTGACATAATACATTTAATTAAAGTCTGTGTACGGCATGAAGGCTCGGATGTAGAGTCATTGGTTCAGATGACTGCATGTGAAACTTCAGCAGCGCAGTGGATAACTGTATCAGTCAGGAGCTGCCACTGTGGTACAATAACTCTTATATGCAATATGTACCTGGTTAACATTATTATTATTACTGGCTGCCTTCTTAGTTCGACAATTTTAACAGTGGAACAAGAATTTTGAGTAACTCTGTGCAATATATAATTGAAGCGCTGTTATCGAGCTTCTACCACACTGCATTCAGCTGACTGTTAGTCATTTATTTGATAAATACTGCTGCTGCTACTTTTCTAACCGAATGTGTACTTTTGTAAATGTTTATAATTTGTTCTCACCAATGTGTACTTTGTAAATTGCAATTTTCTTTTAAATATGATGTGCAAGCCCTTTATCTAGTAGCGTTGTATTTTTTGTCTCTATCTATACTTTTGCTGTAACGACATAAATGTCCCCTCTGTGGGACAAATAAAGGTATTCTAAATCTGCCCTATGAAGGAAGTAGATATTATTCTTACTAATATTTTTTGTAGTCAACATGTCAAGATGTCCTTGGGCAAGATACTTAACCGAAAATCAAAAGTCAACACTATGATCAAACAAATGATTATGATCATTCTGAATAACTTGTTAATGGTTCTCGGTTCAATATTTATTCTATGGAAACGACTTAACTTCTGTTTATTGAGCTGTGAAAGTAAAGTGTTTTTACCTCTGTGCCACCAAGCAGCGCAGCCTCCACTGAGACAGCCAGCAAGTCCCTCAGGTCCACCGTCCTCCGCTGCCTGCAGACACCAGGGACAGAACACGTGATGTTAGAACAGCACTAAAGGAACTTTCACCTTTCTTCACACACAACCTGATTAAATGTTGTCATCCCTTTAAGCCCATGGAAGGTGAATGAGTTGTGTGACATTGTACCTGGTCTTTTCAAATGAAGCCTATATTTTGTGCTAATTCACTAGCTTATAAAAACAAACATTGCCATGTCAGACAATGACAAGTGTTCGCCCTTAAACTACTGAAAGACATACAGTATAATGGTGCTGCATTCAGCTCAGCAGAAGGGGTGATCTGATTAAAAATGAACCTTGCAGAAGTCCTGCAACTAACTATTGTTTTCATGAACCTGTTCATTATGTTATAGATTTCTTGTTTAGCCTATAAAGGATCATAAAATAGTAAAGGTACTAAAGGTCTGCAGTGTTTCCCCTAGGATGGAGTCATAGCAGCGGTGCTAAGGCACGCGGGCCCAGCAAAATGTGAGCGCGGAGCGTGGGGAATTTTTTTGTGTGTGCACATGCGAAGTGCGCCCCGCCAATATGTTTCTACAGTATGTGTCTGCCAGCACAAGAAAGGCTCTTGAGGCTCTACAGGTGTATTTTGCTAAATCACCTTTATTGAACATACAGTAACACAAATACTACACATCCACATAACAAAACAATTTAAATCAATGCAATTAAATTATTTTAACCTGCTTTATTTGGGGGGTGGACCTCACATCCTCTAGGGGGCCCTAGATGTTTTTTTAAATGTTGAAGTGAAATGCATCAATCTGGAGCACTTTGAGCACCAAATGAATTGATGGATACAGCTCTCAACACTCAGATGAAAGGGAGCTGTATACTTTTCAATGATCCAAACATCTTTAGAATATGATCACAACCAATAACAAATCATTTAAACTTGTTTATTCTTATCTTATGTTACCTAGTTAGCATTCTTTCTTTTTATTTATGTGTATTTTACTAATCACTCCCCTTTTAAACTGTTTTTTTACTGTCCTATAGTACACACTGGAATGATTTCTTACTTTATTTTTTACAACTATATTAAATAGATAAAGGTATGCTCTCTCTAGCTCTCTCTCTCTCTGTCTCGCTCGCTCACAGAGGCTGTGTGCTCCTCCGTGGCGATGACGCCAGTGCCACGTATTATTATTTTAATGTATAAAAAAAAAATGTTAAATGTTTTTTTTTGTTTTGGTACCTGGCTGGCGCTGCGCTGCTGCTGAATGTATATAGGGGAAACACTGGTCTGAGATCATATCTGTAAATGTCTTGTTTTGTCCGTCCAGATATAGATATTCACTTATATATCTAATATCTATTTTCTTTTATATTGAAGCATTTTTTGGAGCTAATTTATTCCATCATTCTGGGAAAGCAGGTCGAGTTGCCTTTTAGTTTTAGTTTTGTGATGCTAGAAACAAAGAGGAGCAAGAAAATCTCCAAATTTGCTTGGCTGAACACAACACTTTCTCACATTTTTGTATCCAACATTAACTATTAATCGATCATCAAAATAGTAGCCCATTATATTCCTGTTGATAGATAGCTCTACTATTCTTTAAAGTCTACTTTCAGGCTTCAGTAATCAATACATCAGACACATGTCCGCCTGTCCTAAAACGTACTAATGTTCACGACCTAGTAAGCAGCTTCTTATCAGAACACTCACATGTAGTAACAGCTCATACAACACACGGCACACTGATCAATAGTCGAGCAACACACTTATCGATATTCTCCCTGTTCATAAACACTTAGACAGTGGCTGCTGCAAGTATTGTACTTACGTATAATTTTGACATATTTTTACTTTATCTGGGTATTTTCATTTGATATTATTTTATACTTGTGTAAAAACAGGATTATATTTAATATCCATGAACATATAATACTGTGAAAGATCCATTATGTTACCTTTGATACTTGGGTGCATTAAGCTGACAATACTTCTGTACTTTATAATATTATTCTGAAATGGGACATTGTGCAGAATGAGTACTTTGAGTATATATTTGACGCCAATACTTTTGTACTTTTACTTAATTAACAACCAGGGACTGCAGATGAAAACTAGCCTCTCTGGCTAAATCTGGCACATTTACATGATGGACTTTAGTGCTCATGTTAATTATTTGCATTGTCCATTCTTAAATAAATAAAAACAAATACAACATTTGGATATCCGGATTTTTCCTTGTTATGGAGTAAATATATATATATATATATATATATATATATATATATATATATATAAGACCATAATATTTGTACTTTTACTTAAGTAAAGGATCTGAGTACTCCTACCACCACTGGACATGGGATGAGAGTTCACCTGAAAGCAGCGATGTGGTTGGAGATGACCCCGGCATACAGGTGGTAGATGACCCCGACTCCCAGCAGGCAGAACAGCCCCAAACCCAGGGGTGACAGCCGGATTCCCATCGGAGACATTGTCCGAGTAAAATACCCTACAAGTTATATTTGAACAAAAATAAATAAAAAAACAAAGCCGGGGACACGGGCCTGGCTAAACAACAGACTAGAGATAAAGCGTTAAACTAGCTGACGTGGCTGTCATACAGCAGGTCACCGGCCACTTCACCTGGCGGATTAATACCGACATGTACCGTTCGCAAACAGCTGAGAGGCGGATAACTGTCAAAGAACAAACGGGCTATTCTGGACGAGTTGGCTGGCCGTTTATCATCGTCCGACGTGTCACTGACGAAAATGTACCGAATAACTAGCTGTTCCCTCTGTTTGTCGCAACATTCCGTTAGTTGGACAGCTTCCCTTCACTCTCGCCGTTAACTTGAAGAGAGCCAGGGGTTCAGTGGTGTCCTCTCGGCAGAGAGGAACAATCACACCTCTGTTCAGACATTTTGCTCTCCAGCGTTACAGGCGTGACGTCACAGCGGAGCGGTCACTGCTCACTTCTCTTCCGGGTTATCCCTGTCCTATCGTCTATCCCTTGACCTCTTTGTGAAACGTCACGGGGTTAAGGGATAGTGGATAGGAGAATTCAAAAGGACTTAGGAGAAGAGACTGCGGTACTTTGAGAATCCGACTGCACTTTCACTATCCGACGTATTTATGATGCGCCAACGGACGTCATAAATGTGCGTCTGCTGCTGTGGGGAAACTATGGAAACTACAGTTTTCTATTCTAGAGACTCTGCACCGTGCTCTGATGCTGTTGCTTTATGCTTTATGAACGTGGACAACAGAGAAACAGATTCTTCATGACCAAAGTTGGAATTGAAATAAAAAAGGAAAGTGAAACTTATGCTCGTCACCCTCTCCCTCCGGTCCACATTAATACAAATGATCCCAATACGTATGATTGTATGAACTATGAAAAGATCTTAAAATCAATACAAATGTATTTATTATAAACTTTAGTCCTTAACATCTATCACTGTGTATATCACCATTCAAACATCTTTTAAAAGTTGAACAAACCACACAGCTCAGTAAAGACTGAAATGTTGACTTTATTTGATCATTTCAGTCAAAACTAACGTTCATATTTCTCTTTTTGATTATAATACTGATGAACGTTCAAAACAAAGCACTTTGGCAAGTTAGCACATAGGCCTACGCAGGGGCGTTTCCTGGACCTGGAAACATTCGGGGCTAAGCCCACAGTTCATTAAGGTCAGGTGTCTCAGACTCCAGGCCCGCGGGCCAGACGCGGCCCGCGAGACAGTTTCTCATGGCCCGGTTGTTGATATCACGTAATAGTGTTAATCTGGCCCACGCGTTTACGTTTGCGCTTTTAGACTCTGGAAAAGCTGCAGATAGAGCCATAAGAAATGACTGAGGAAAAGCTGCAGATAGAGCCATAAGAAATGACTCAGGACAAGCTGCAGATAGAGCCATAAGAAATGACTCTGGAAAAGCTGCAGATAGAGCCATAAGAAATGACTCTGGAAAAGCTGCAGATAGAGCCATAAGAAATGAATGCAACTGATATTTAATGTTCAATGTTGTTTTTATAGGCAATAATTTAAGCTTTGTTAGTTCCAGGTTTAATATGTGCAATAAGTTCATTTCAATACGTTTTGCAATAAACATTTAACCAGTCCGGCCCTCCACTAGTACCCATTTTAAATTTTGGCCCACTGTGTATTTGAGTTTGACACCCCTGGTGTAGCTTACACATAACGCATACAACGTTAATAATCATACGTACATTCATTCTCACCTCTTACCACCATCATAATAAATGTTTTGTGTACATTTTAAATACTGTAGGTTCAATTTTAAAAATGGAAAAGGAGCTGGATGTGTACAATTTTAGATTAGATCCGTAGTTTTTTTGAAAAAATATTTCCTGTAAATAGTTGATGTGTGCCTGTTTATGTGAGTTAAGTCATTTAAATGTAAATGTCAAGTATTTACAATTGTATATCTGCATCATTATAGGACTTATAGGACATAAGTCGTTAAGCCAAAGCATATAATGAATTGTGAACTACTAAATAAATGTGTGGTGAGATTTTGTAATTGTGTCCCATGCACCCTCTGATATGCTATACACATCAGCAGAGCTACTAATAATATAAAAAGAAAGCACCAAGAGTCCGCCAAGAGCAAATTCTCTTCTTGATGTAATGAATACAAGGTAAACAGGAAAAGTTAAGCATTAAACTAACAATCTGTGTGTTTATGAGGTGGCTCTAATCCTCCTGATCTGCTTCAACCTGTGTGGGAATTCATGATCTTCAGCTTCCTAGTTTCATGTAGATGTGCATTTTGTTAAATATTAAGTCCAGCCCAAGGTAATATGAAAGTCTGTAACTGAGGCCACGTTTACACAGAGACGAAGCGGGTTGTATCCGCTACAGTTCTCTATCGTATGGACGGTTCGTCCACTTTAGGCCGTAACGGAACCGCGGAAAAGGAGCCCTCAAACGATAACGGCTCCCAAGGTGGGTAGATCTGCGGACGAAACGCTCTGGGGGGCTAAACGGCTCCATGTGTACGCCCTATACGATCATTTCCTGATAACGATGACGCCATAGCCCCGCCTCTCCTCACCTCTGCTGCTCACCCCCGTGTCACCCGCGTCATTGCTGATATGTTTCGCCAACAACAACAACAATGGCGGATCACAGGGTTGCTTTCATGTTCCAGACGCTACTGACCATGCTACAGATGTTAGTGCAAAATCTACAGCTCCTCTACCACAACCATCATCAACAAGTGGACATGGAGAACTACATGAACTACATGTTGCTAAATCCACCGCGGAGAATAAACAGAAGGGCAACCAGGCAACCATGGCAACCATGCTCGGGAGGTCTTATTCGCTGCTTTTGGTGTATTTTGTGGCAGAAGTACAGCGCCACTTACAGGCCCGGCATATGTACTCCAGCGTTTCCAGCGGGTCGAGCGGTCTCGTTTGGACGGACACGTTTCTTGAGCCGATTCCGTGTGGACGGAAGACTTTTTTGTTATCGACTAAGGTTCGTTTTCGTCTCCGTGTAAACGTGGCCTTAGAGGTACCCACTTGATTAGGCAAATGTTGACTGTTGAAGTTTCATATTAGCTAGAGCTGAAAGTAGAATTTGTTTTACATGGAGTGAAGACTTTGCATTATACATTTACAAGTTTGATGTGTATTATTCTTATTGAGGTAAAACCAAGCGGCAAACTCTGGGGCAGAGCCGGGAAGCCCATAAGGAAGTGCCACAAACTGCAGTTCATCTATTGGCCGATAGGGGATGGCTGCAGAAAGGAGCAATTTCCATAGACTCCCATGTTAAAATGCCCAACTTTACAGCAGAAATAAACATGTTTCTACCCCTGGATGCAATAAAAATTATTCTGGATATAGTTAGATTCCACCTTCATGACAATGGAATGGGGAGTGCATTTTTTTTACAACGCACCCCTTTTAGTTATATTAGGTCTTAACGTTTTTGCATAAATTAGGGCGTGGTCACCTTGAGTGACAGGTCTCTGCGGTGACTGCTGCTTCTAGCTTTCTGTCCCTCTGCTAGCTCCGTTAGCTCTGTTAGCTCCAGGATGCTACAGGGGCCCAGCTGCGAGGCTGATCCGGGGAACACAACTTGAACTCGGACGTGTTTCCTGTGTTGGTGCCTGGTGGAGTATTCTTATTTTAAATATCGGACTTATCGTATGCCGCCTCGGCTCCGCCTCTTTGCCCTTATTTGGATCAGGCTGGAGCAGGCGGGAGTTAGACTCTGACGTCACTGTCGAGGCGGCAGCGACCGACTCCGTCTACTAAGGGCTTCTCGGCAACTCTGCAGAAACCTATGGGTGACGTCACGGACACTACGTCCATTTATATATACAGTCCATGGGTAAAACCACAAGGTAGGGAACTCTTTGGAGTCAGTAGATCAAAACAGAGAAAAACAACATCACATGTTTATATGGGCGGCTGTGGCTTAGTGGTTAAGTGTGCTCATCTTCAGAACAGTCGAGCAGCGGTTCAATTCCACCTTGACACCCACTGCAGTCAGAATGTCGCAGTGTCCTTGGGCAAGACACTTCACATAAAAGTGTCTAATAAGTAACATGTAATGTTCAATATGTATACCAACAAGTCAGTCTGGTCCAACCTCAACTGTTAGTTATTATGATATGCGATTGATCATTATGTCTATAAAATATCAAAACCTAGAGAAAAAGGTCCATCCCAGTTCATAAAAGTTGGCTGATATCTCAAATTGTTTTGTTTTCCAGAACCATAATATTCACTTTGAGTAAAAAAAAAAACCATAGTGATTTTCGGCTTTTCTGCACAAAAAAAAAACTTTTCAAGTAATACAAAAATTGACGATTTTTTTTCTGTTGATCAGTTTATGGATTATTCAAATAAATTGTTGCAGTCGGTGGGACTTGGCAATACATTTTATTCTCAGTTGACTCAGTATGTTTCATAATTTATCCTGTGGCCAATCCAATCCAATCCCTTTTTCTCTTTCAAAATAACAGTAGAGAGTGGAGCCAAAATATTTTCTCTGTTCCTCCTCATTTTCTCAGTTCCTCCTCACATCTGCAGGCAGAGCTCTTTACAGGCTTCAGTCTCAACACTTCCTGCTGGATGTCTGCTGATCTCTGTCTCGTTGTCCTCACATGTCTTTCTTCTGTTTTGTGGCTTACAAAGATCTAGCAGGGCATAACCTCTTCGTCTTCTGATGTCTCTTCATCTCTTCCTTCTGTACCTCCTCACTTCCCCTCTTCCCCTCCTTCTTGCTCTGCTGGCCAATTGACAGAGATGTGGTAAGACTTCAGCTCCTCCTCAGAAACAAATGCAGGGGCGCAGCTCATCAGGTCGTGACCCCGAAATGACTTGGGGAAGGCAATGACGTCACGGATGCTGTGAGCCCCGACCATAATGGAAACCAGTCGGTCCAAACCTAGAAAAGCATGGAGACAAGTTAATAAATGTTTCACAGATTTGACCTTTTAGCTTATGATTTGTGCATTTTTTGTAGTAGAATTAGATGAGTTCAGTGGTGGTAAGTACCAAAGTACATTTACTCAAGTACTGTACTTAAGTAAACATTTATTTTTTGGAGTATTTTCTTTTTATTTGCCTCTTCATACTTCAACTTCACTACAATTTAAAGGGAAATAAGGTAATTTTTACTTTATTCAATTTATTTTAGACATTTAGTTACTAGGTCTTTTATAAGTTCAGATTTTTTTATTCACAACACTTAGGAGGAACTTGTGTAATATGATGCCATCCAACATTATTTAAGCACCTGAAAAAATAAGTGGGTTGACGTTGTCTTTTTGTTAAAAAAAAGTTTCAGCTTCTCAAAAGTGAAGATTTGCTGCATTTGTTATTTTTATTTCATAATTTGAATACTTTTACTCCTAATACTTTAAGTACATTTTCCTGTTCCAGTACTTTTCTCAATGCAGTACTTTTGTTTGTTATTCACCATTTTTACAGTATAGTACAAGTACTTTTACTTCAGTTCAGCCGCCCATGGCTCATAGCTATATTAACAACAATGCTTTAGTCATTTTTATTCAACTATCTAGCTGCTCACAATTTTTCTATCTCTGTGGTGGCCCAAGCCAACAGGAGCTAGCTTAAACTGCTAACACTGGTCTTCACTTTGATGCTTGGTAATAATATAAGCTCACAAGTCAGTCTAGCTAGCTAGTACGCCGGCTAAGGACAGTAGAAGGACTGCATGTGCAGCCTTGTTAAGCAAAAAGTAAAAGAGATGTAGTTACTGCAGTCATGTACTGTGTGTATTTACAGTAAAGCAGGAGAATATCTTTAGCGCTGTTGTTGTTCCAGCTTACAAGCGCTAACTGGCTAAATTTACTAACAGTTGTTGAACTAGTTAGCAGAAGAGAGGCATGTAATGACAACACAGCTGTCATGAAAAGTGACATTATAAAATAAATCACAAAAGGGTTATAAGTTTCTATAATGAACTAAAACTACCTCTACACATATCGTTATACTGTACAGCAGGCATAATGATTATAGTTGTGTAATAATGAGGGGTGTTTTTATCGTTTCTTCAATTCAAATTGTTGATTCATGTAAGAGCCAACAGGGCTCTCCAACACGTCGATCGCAAGCTAACGGTAGCTCGCGGGCAGCTTAAGGAAACATTTGTGTTGGACAAATAAAGCAAAGGAATGGTCGATCACTTTTTACACATTTTATGTCATGCATAAAACCATTTCACAAGTAATCAGAATGAGAATCAGAATACCTTTATTAGTCCCACAGAGGGGAAATGTATGTAGTTACAGCAGAAAAAAGAGCCACAGAGAGCTTAATGTTACATATGTTACATATGTAACATGCATTAAAAAGTACTGAGTTATGATATAATAAAAAATATAATAAAAAATAAAAAGTTACATCATTTTCAAAATACACATCCTGTAACAGTTCTTAGGATTTAGCAGCCAGGTATATATAGCACAGTTTTAACGGCATATATATATTGCACATATTGCACATAGTTGGTTGGTATTTAACAGCAGCAAGTTACACAATTTACAAAATACACATCTTGTAACAGTTCTAAGGATTTAGCAGCCAGGTATAAATTACACAGTTATTAACGGCATATATATATATATATATATAGCACATATAGCACATAGTTGGTTGGTATTTAGCAGCAAGGGGTGATATAGTCTGTGTTGTGGTGTGTGTTGGGGAGGGGGGGTCTACTAGGGGCTGTGCTGGTTGTATAGTCTGACCGCTGCAGGAAGGAAGGACCTGCGGTATCTCTCCGTGAGACAGCGGGGGTGCAGCAGCCTGTCACTGAAGGAGCTGCACAGTGAGGACAGGGTGTCCTGGAGGGGGTGGGACATATTGTCCAGCAGGGAGGACAGCTTGGCTGCCATTCTCCTGTCTCCCACCACCTCCACAGTGTCCAGAGGACTCCCCAGGACAGAGCTGGTGAGGTGACATGTGATTTGCAGACGTGTAATACATCACCTGTGAAAAAGCTTTTGCTCTTTTATATCCCATGTGAAACACACCGGATGCTAAGATGATCAACATGCATTTAACTGGTGCTTTTACACAAGGACTCTGTGGATCCTTTAGATCAGGGCTCTCCAACACGTCGATCGATACATCAATAATCGAGCGGCGAGCTACTGAAAAGCTGCCCGCGAGCTACCGGTAGCTCGCGGGCAGCTTTTCAGTAGCTCGCCGCTCGATTATCGATTATAGCGTAGTAAGGTTGCTTCTTGATTTTTCGGCCGCGGCTGGACAATAACATTTTTTTATTTTAGATTTTTTTCTGTCACACGAATATCAAATTGGTCGGTGACGCAGAGATCAAGGAACAGACGTGACAGCGGCAAAGCGACACCACACACGGAGCAGTCTGCTTTCTCCACCAACACCAGTCCAGAACCAACAGCAGAATGACCCGCTCTGAATCAGTCCGCGTCGCTGCGGCTCAGAGACACACAGCAGGGATTTGTGTTTTTTGAAAAACACTCGTTATCATCATGTCAGGTTTTTGGTGGATTTAATCAAGTCTTGGATTGCAGAGTATGAATGTCCTCTTGCTATTTTCAGTTGATAAATACGTGTGTAAAGTTTGTGAAGGCAGGAGGAAAGCTTCCGCGATCACCGTCTCCTCCGTTCCTCCAAACCCCGCCCCCTCCCTGAAAATAATGAGTGACAGGCTGATAGTGACCCGATAGAAACGTTATTATTCACTTAATCACTGATTGAGGTATGATGAAGCTAGCTTAATCTCATACATTCATGGGCTTTATGTAACAGTAAGACAGAGAATGTAAGTGTGCACCCACATGCACTATTTTTGTTTTTATATGCTGTTGTAAATACTCCTGTTGTCTGCTGTGTTCAGACTCAAGTCATGTGTGTGATGCCACATTCAGGACCTTCAGTGTCCTTTTTTAACAGAAGACCATTGCAAGAAGCTGCAGCTAGACTGCAGAAGTATTAGTTTTTAGTTTTTGAGGATGGAACAATTTTACACACAGATATAGGGAGGCTAGACCTATACAATTGATTTATTATGGTTTATAATTTAATGTCAAGACAAAGAAGAAGAAGAAGATGGCTGAACTGTTCAGTGTCAATCCTGTGGAGATGGAGATGGAGGTTATAAATCTCCAAAATCATGTTCAGCTTAAGTCTCAGCAAAACTCACAACATTTCTGGAGCCTTGTAGACCCAGAAAACTATAAGAACATCACCAAGCAGCACTGGAAAGGTCTGCTTTATTTGGTTCTACTTTGTGAAGCAGCTTTTTCTGAAATGAATGTCATGAAATCTAAATACAGAACAAGACCGACTGAAGAACATTTAAATGACTATTAGAGTGAACCTAAGTGGGTACACCCCAGCAGACACCTCTCTGGTGGACTCCATGCAGTGCCAGTCATCTCACTAACTGTGAAAAAGAGTGAATGCACTTATTTTTCACATGTGCCATAAGATGCTTGTAAGGTGGTGATTAAAGACATTTATGTGCATTTTCAGTGATTACTATGTGGGCCATAATAATATGTGAGACATTTTCGTTTTCTTGGACCTTGCATGTGAAGTTAATATTTTTGATAAGCTTTGGGTATTGCAATTTCACACGTGTACAAAAGTATAGCTTAATTCAACTGATGAGTGCTATGTGAATAAATGTAAGCGATGTGATGCAAGTAGCTCTTGGCCACTTTCATTTTGTAGCTCTCAGATGAAGAAAGGTTGGAGACCCTTGATTTAAAAGATACATTATTTGAATAATCATGAGTTATACTAATAACATTTTTTTTATAGTTTTTTATATATCCACATTTCTGGACTATGCAAATGTGTATGTTTATTATTGTTTACGACCTAGTTTTATGCCGTAAAGCAAACTCTAATGGGCAGGTCCAAGAGTTAAAAATGGCGCTACAACAGTGAGACAATGGAAGTCTGCAAGCGTGAAACGACCGCACGCGTCCGCACGCCTGATAGTGTTATGGTTCTTGAGTTTAATTGACTATCTCCAGATGAAAGAGTCTTTAAGTCGGAAGTGGACCGCTAAAAGACGTATGGAGTTGGAGGCTGTGATTCAATAAACCCTCATGAATCACCTGTGACTACATTGTCTTCATTTCAGATATTTGGAGTCAGAGCTCAACTTCATCTTGTAGAAGTGGCCTTACAACAATGAACTTTGGATAAACCGCCACTACAATTAATTTATACCCTTAACCTCAATTATTGCTAAAACTTGATGTTCTCAAATGCAGAGTTAACTCACCCAAAGCAATGCCTCCATGTGGTGGTGCTCCTGAGTCCAGAGCCTCCAACAGGTGAGAGAGGAGACTGGGGTCCTCCTGCAGAAGACACATTCATACAACAGTTATGATGAGGAGTTCATTCAACCCATTTCCACAGGTAGTCCAAACACTGTTAAGATATATGGACAATGACTGACCTGGAGGATACTTTTCAGGACATGAAGCTGCTCTGAGGCCTTGTGGATGCGGATGGAGCCTCCTCCGATCTCACAGCCGTTCAACACCAGGTCATAGTGCTGACCGCGCACCTGAGAGGACAGCACATAAGCCTTGATGCATCTCACATGACATATGAATATTACTTAATTAAAAAAAGAAATGAAGATTAAACCTTGTTCCTTAGTGACTACCTTGTGTGGCTCTGTGTAGAGGAGGTGTGTGTCCTCTGGCAGCGGAGCAGTAAACGGATGATGGGCTGACTCCAGCTGCTCCGGATCCTCCTCTTTGGGCAAGAAGAGAGGGAAGTCCACAACCCACAGGAAGTGGAATGCTGAGGGGTCTCGGACTGACACGCCACGAGACTCCAGGAGCTCTGCACACTGCATACGAAGTTTACCCAGCAGAGGGCGCTGAGACAGAGAGGGGGTGCCGTAAAACAGAGGAAAGATGAAGCTTAGGATGGAAGAGAAATTAACCTGTACTCACTTCATAGTCAGTGTTATCCAGTGGTAGAAGTAGAGCTATGGTTTTTAAAATTAAAAGTAGCAAAAATAATTTGTAAAAGTCCAAAGTGTCAGCATTCAAATAAACTTAAAGTACCAATAGTAACAGTACTCGTTATTTTTAATGGCGCAATACAAAATGGTAATAAATCACTGGATTATGATTTGTGCTGGTACATGTAGAGCTACTTTAAATGACTTTATATGCTGCTGCTGGATATCTTAACCGATAATTATACGTATTTTATAGTTTATTTTATAATTGATTTAGATTTTGAATGAGCTAATAATCTAAATCTAAAAAATAACTAGTAACTAAAAGCTGTCAAATTAATGTAGTGGAGTAAGAAGTACAAAAGTGGCTTCCAAAATGTACCTCATAATTGTACTTGAGTACAGTACTTGAGTAAATGTACATAGTTACTTCCCGCCCCTGTCAGGGAGTGTCGTACCACAGTGTGCAGGGCCCCGGCTGCCAGCAGCAGCAGGTCCCCTGGCTGGGCACCGCTCCCCTGCAGCAGCTCCTCTGTGGTTGAGGCAGACAGCAGCTTCTTCAGAGGAGACTTCAGCGTCCCGTCTGCTCTGACCAGCACCACGCTCAGCTCCTGGGACAAACACACACACATTAAAAATCACCTATTATGCTATATTTGAACAATATATTATAGGGCCATATCTATACAAAACATGTCTCTGAAGTGTTTTGCTTAAAATACCAAACAGATCACCCATTGTAGCATGCCTCATACCCCTCTATTTCAGCCCTGTTACTATAAAGTGCTGATTCTGGGTCTGGCCCTTTAAATGTAACCGAGCTGCTGCTGGCCACGCCCCTTTGGAGCTGCTGCTGGCCACGCCCCTTTGGAGCGTCCGTATGCAAGCAGTGAGCTCTGTGAAGAGAAGGCTGTCTACCAGCAGAAACTCAGCTAAACGCTGCCGTGATTAAACTCCATATTATGTTCCAAACCACATCAAGCATTATTTGTGAAACAGTATGGAGCTCAAACGCTTTCTCTCTCCCACGGGTTTACCACAAGGTGAGTACCTTTTTATATCCTTCTTTTTTACACATACTCTTTCCAGTACAGCGTTAGCTCTGACAGTTAGCGATGCTTGCTAATTTAAACACAGACCATATTACTTCCAAAACACGTTGCGCATTGTTTCCGATACAGCACCATACTTGCCAACCTTGAGACCTCAGAAATCGGGAGCATTTCAAAACCACCGCGGGGGGTTAACATTAACATGCTTATTGTAGTTGTAAGTGCAATGCCTTGCGGCCTGTAGCACCATCCTTGATGGAGCATATGTGTGGGCTGGACCTGTATTTTACAGGAAAGGAGTGAGCAGAGGGTAGAGTTGTCCATTCTTGTTCTGTTTTCTGTGACTATCTTCCTCACCATGCTGAACACCCTGTCAGACTTTGAGTTGCGCGCGCTACTAAAGAGACGCGCTACCATGGAAACCAAACATTGGTGTAGCTGTATTAAAGTCTGAGTGGAAACAGTCGTGAGTAAATCTGATTTTGTCAGAAATCGGGGGAAATGCGGGAGAAATATTACCGGAAACCGGGAGAGGGCAATGAAATCGGGAGTCTCCCACGAAAATCGTGAGGGTTGGCAACAGTGGTTGCGTTAGACTTTTTCGTAGGATTGTGAAATTCCCGTCATAATCCATTATTAACCATCATTCTATTTTTCATGTTTTAATGATGAGACATATTTAATATTTATGTTTGGGTACTGAGCAGCAAATGTTCATTCATTCATTTTTTTTAATGATTCATACAGAACTTTTAAGGGCATGGAGAAAAAAAAAAGATGAACAGAGACACCGACCGTGCAGTCACTTTTCATGTCAACACGAGTATGAATGATTTATTTTTTTCCTGCACTGACAGCACAGCAGAGGGGGGCAGAGGCCACTAAAAACACCGCGACCATTGTGCCTAAACAGGCAAATATGAACAATGCCATTGTTTTAAATGAGACAATTACAATCAAAACATGAACAAAACATCTACAAGACCAACTCAATTGACCTGCTGTAGCCTAGCCTGAACTCAGACCTTCCTCCTGGTCCGCATGGATTTAAACTGGGTGCTCGCTTGTGCGTAGTCAAACGCATCAAGGGAGATTGCTGCAGAGGCGATGTTATTAAGCGTTGGGTCTTTGCCTCGGACAGACGACTTCTCATGGCCGTTTTGATATTGTTCTGAAGGCTGAACCCGCGCTCTGCTCTACGTTGGAGACTGGAATTATCAGCGCCACTTCAGCCAACGTTTTGTAGTCGGGAAACATTTCTCCCAAGGAAGTGATCAGAAGTCGGCAAGACTCTCTGAACGACGGATTTCACTGGGAGGAAATCCCGCAGCATGCGCTCCTTCTGCACCAGTGGCGCAGCTGCATCCCTTTGTGACCCGTAGTGGTCACAGACGCGCTCCAAGGCCTCCAGTCCGTAGCTCTTTAACGCGCTGTCAGCACCCGGATAGCGAGATGCATTGATCACGGTGTCGAGGTCAGCGATGATGCCTACATGCTCCGAAGGGAATCTTTTTTTGATGGATTTAGTAACCTCCACAATGTAGTCTGTGCGCACACGTGAAAAGTCTGCGCGTCTGCCTGCGTGAGCGTGATGCCACAGAACTTGCCGTCTTGTAAAGGCTCGTTAAATTTCGTCTCCGCCTCACCTGGCCCATTCATCAAGTCCTCGAGGCTGGCAAGGGTCATGTTCACGACGGGCTGGATGGAGGAGATGTTGACATCTTCTTTTTGGAATGTGAGGTTCATGCGGTTCACCACGGCCAAGACGTCAGGCAGCAGGTGAGTCAAGGCAGGGAACATGAGCGTTTGGAGGCGCTTTCTAATCCCCTTAGCTACCGGACAGTCTCTGTCAGCTTCCTCCTCCTGCAACTCCAACACCAGAGCAACCCAGTTGGCACGTATGCCCTTAACTGCCCTCTCCAGCGACAGCCAGCGTGTAGCTGATGGTTGTTTTAGGCTCAGCAGGTCGTGTTCCTCCATTTCGTTTTAGAGTTCATTTAGTCGGTGTGTTCGAATGGGGGAATTCTTGTAGTATGTGTATATGTTATTAATAGTCGTAACATATGCACTTATTTCACGCACAGCCTTGGAGGCATCGCGCGCAGCCAGTGCCGTTCTGTGCGCACCACAGTGAATGTTTATGAGGTAGGGACAGTCATTCAGCCGCATCTTTTGTGCAACTCCGGCCTTTCGACCCACCATCACATTCGCTCCATCACTTCCCAGACCGACGACCCGAGCCATAGCTACACCACGGCCCGATAGTACATCTTTTATTTTTGTTGTGATGCATTCTGCAGTGCCAGAGGGTATTACATAATTGCCAATAAACACGGTTTCAGGCTCCCCTTTATGCTGAAGTGTCAGGTATGTGATCAGCATTTCCTCAACCGTGATATTAGTCGTTTCATCTACTATTACCCCGACGTATTTACTGTTGGCGATGCGGTCATTGATAGTGCTGGTTATGGTCATTGCTATCGCCTCCTCCATCTGATTGACTGTCTCATGGTGGGTGTACGTGTGCGCACTGTTGAGGTCTGGACATCCAGCAGATTGTAATAGATGTATTAGGTTGGGATATAGGTGGCTCGGGTTGTTTGTATTTGCCATATGCAACACAACCTTAAGTTGTGTTTGTAAGGCCTCGTTACAGGCAACCTGCGATTTCTGCACATGCTTTACCATTGCCACGCTCTGGTTGACCACCCTTGAAGCTTCGATGTGGCTATGGCTACTTTTGTGATCATTCAACGCTGATTTCTGCATCGTCGTGCACCCTCGGACAAATCCGTTACTCATCTTAGCTTTTCTACAGATGTCGCAGAACATTTTGCCATCTTCCCTCCTCAGCCACTTAAACTCTTGTTCCCACTGAACCCGGTACTCCCGCTTGAACTCCTTGCCACTTGCTTGCCCCTCTGCCGCTGGCTGAACGTTGTCAGTTTTAGTCTTACTGGCTTGTCGTTCATCCTCCACCGCATCAATCCCTCTTTTTTCACCTCGTTTATCCACACCATCACAATTACTGGGCTTATTAAAAAAGCTTCGGACGATCAGCTACCGTGACATTTTACGATTGCTAAAGCCCGTTAAACAACGAGGTAATCAACGAGGTCAAATACAAGACTAGACAATAGCTACTTAATATGCACACACTCGCCACCAACTGGACAGGGGTGTGAATTACTAAATAATAGTTACAGTAGAGTACAGTAGATCGCCCTCAGTCTACCTGGCCACTAAGTATGTAATATAATGTGGGCCGCTGGTGGACATTTTGGCGCTGTTCCGAGTTGTGTTCTAATCTGTCAAAATGACGGACTGCTTTCAGATTTTTCCGTCATTGTTAGAAAAAATCCGTCATTGATGGAAAATATTCGGTTAACGCGACCTCTGGTTGGCAAGTATCTACAGCACATAGCTCTGCATGTTCTTTATTCAGTGTTTACCGCTAGAATAGTGCCATTGTATGTATTATATATATATATATATAACAACATATATATATATAACAACTTTACTCTAAGTCCCTCTCGTAGACATCCGGCTGAATACACAGACACACAGCTGAGGGAGGGGATTCAGCTAGCGACTGTATATGGGGACAATATGTTGGGACGTGGGTGGGACATTGCCAGGAGTTCAACGTAAAGCCAGCCCACATTTTAGTCATGAGCGCAGCAAATCTGGATCAGCTCCTTTGTTCCCCCGTTTTTAGAGATGTGGGTAAGGAGGAAAAGAGAGAGGGTTGTATTTTCTGACACTTTTGCATAATAGGTTACCTTTAAGAAGAAAAGAGACAATGTGGAAACACTGGGGTTGGAAACAATAATACCTTTCAAACTCTACAGAGGTTTGAGAGTTGAAATATTGGTTATTTTAGCATAAATATGGAAGCCCTGAGGGACAAACAAAAAAATGAATATGGAGATCCCTTTTTAGGTCTGATCCAATTACTTCTTTCAGGATAAAAAAAACCTGATTCTATTTCTAAATCACTCAACATAAATGTTAATTTGTGAAACACACAAAAAAAGGCTTTGCCAAATGAAAAACAAAAGGTTTGGCCTATAAACATTTACCAAGTACATAACTGTTCATGACTTTCTTTCTTTTTTATATGTTTCAATCATATCAATATATGTTTCAAAGATCATTTTTTAAATAAACTAATAACTATCATCTTGGCTTGTGTTTATAAAGAGAGGAGAAGGAAACCGTTTGGATCAGGCTTAGGCAATGGATCACCAGAATGTGTTTTTCTCACTGTCATCTCAGGGCTTCCGTACATATCACTACGTACGTTCTATTGTTTTTAGCCGCTTTAGCAGCTTTGCTCTAAGAAAGGCAATATTAGCCACGCTTTGGTCCAGACTAAAATATCTCAACAACTGGATAGACTTCTTCAGTGCACAGCAATACTTTTCCTTTTGTATACTCTTACACATAAAGAAGACACTTTTCATAAAGATTCCTTTTCATTTCAAACAATGTAGGTGAGTAACTTTTTATTTCCTCTAATTTTATCCCTATTTGTTCTGTTTTGTGATATAATTTACTTGATCTATTATTCATTCTTTAAACCATAAGAAAAAAGTAATTTAGAGAAAAATCTGAGAAACCTACCTGTCCAAACAGAGTGCTCGCAGTCAGTTTCAGTTCTTCCAAATCTTTAGCAGAAAATAGTTTCTGTAGTCAAACACAAGAAACACATTTTTGTTTTTAATTACTGTCACATTGTAACTCACACTCATTGTACTCTGTATGCACAGTATACTTGGATGTATTTTTCCTCACCGCTCCACTGGGGACGCAGATGGCCTGAACGGAGCCTGCTGGTTTACTGAGAGCTGATCTGAGGAACTCTGCTTGAGTGGATGAGAAAACCGGACTGAGGTCCATCAGCTGGACACGGAGAGAGAGAGAACAGAGAGAGATTCAGACAACTCCAGTCATGTTCACACCGTCCTGAACATACACTTACTGTCATCATTGATTATTAACGGATTCATTCATGGTTAAAAACACCACTCATTGGGCTCTTATGGCTCAATTGGAAATAACGTAACATTTCTTAGAATTATTATTATTTATAAAAAAATATATTTTAAGTCCTAATAATGTAATTCATAACAGATACAGTTAGGTACAATTCACCCCCATGCTTCTGCTCTAACAGAGCCCCATCACAATTACAGCCCTGTTTATTAATCAAACAGAACACATATCATAAACACATAAATGTACATGTAATACATTTGATTCGACAAAAAGAGAAAATCATAACATTAAGAAATAAAAAAAGCTAATACAAAACACTGAGTATCACGGTGTTTAAAAAAAACATAAAACTTTAAAATCATTTTTGTGTTTCAATGTGGAACATAGGTTGCTTTTCAAACGCTAATTCCATCACCATAGGTCAAAAACTAAAATGGCTCTGGTAAATAAAACATTATAAGTCCAACAGGCTTCTTTCTTCACCTCTTCTTGATCTCAGATTTGGCAGAACAAACAGTTATTTAATTTTTTTGGAGCATTACATATTCACACAGTAATAGATGTTCATCAGACAATACAAACACAATACTGAGCATGTTGAAAAGGCCAAAAATGTGTTGTATTCATACAAAATTAAAAACTCATTTATAGCCTTACTTTAGTAATCTCCTAATATCTGGAGAAGTGTTCCTAGATGAACAATGCGATTCTTTGTACATTTCACATTTTCTGCCCGGTAGTGCTCCACTCATGTTTTAATGATGGTGCTTGTCTCTGTCCCATGAACACTAGCTGTGTTCACCAGAGTTACCAGAGCCAGTAAACAGCATCCCCTGTGTGACCCAGTGCAGCCTGGACACTCCCTGTGAGATCCAGGATGTGTAAAACAAACAGAGAGTGGACATTACCCAAACCCCATGTTATCTCACCTCAAATAAACCAGCTGGAGACATTTTGGCAAGCTTTGTGTTTGAGACCACATACAAACTGTTATTTAAAAGCTGCAGTGCAGAGCTGTGAACTTAGTTTATAATTGCGAGTCCAAATGGAAAAATGATCCAAAATATGAAAAACAAGGTTCATCTCCAGTCGTAGCAATACAATTTAGTGAGAAGGGTAATATTAGTAATTGTTACAGGGCTGAGTTGAATACTCAATTCTAATTTGTCAATTTGGACATTTCAGAGGTTACTGCCACGCAAACTAATGACCATTGCTGAGGAGGATCAAAGAAGGGAAAGAAAGAGGTTAAAAGACAGAGCACTGGATGTCAGATGAATCACTAGAAGAAGACGGACAGGAAGTAAACACTAACAGTAAGAGCAGAAGCAGGCTGATAGGAAGTAAACACTAACTAACTTTAAGTTACGTTGTTGTCAGCTCTGACATCTAGGCATCAAGGAGGATTTCAGAAACAAAAAAATGTAAATAAAACTCAAACAACTCACCTTCATGCAGAACCTGGTGTCAGGCTTGTCCACACCGTAGTCCCGCATGGCCTCCTCATACGTCATGGTTTGGAAAGGAACCTGGACGGGACCTTTCTCTGCAGGCCAGGAGTAAGCTAACAGCCCCTCCACCAGGGCCAGGATGCCTGCCTGCTCCACAAAAGACATTTCTATGTCTACCTGAGAGAGATGATGGGAAAACACACATCAGAACTGTTACCAACTCGTAAAGTCTAAGCAAAAACCAGGAAAAAGTGCAGTTAGCTTATTTCACCCAGGTCAGTGCTTTTCAAGTCCCATGTGAAAAGTCAAGATTGAGTTATTTTAAATTACGTACGTAGAGTTAAAGTAATGTATCCTACGTAACGTTGGTTAACACAAGTATATGTTCCAGACAAAAGTTCTTATTTTGACACAAACCATGATCTTTTCCTACATCTGACCAGATTTAAAGACCCAGTGAAGTGTGCGCCGGTGCATGATCTGTTATGCTAATACGTATAGTAATGACCAAAATTGTCCATTGGAACCCATATCAAAGATGTTGGAATAGCAACGAATTTGACGAGTTGGAATTTTCCGCTGGGAAATCCGCCTTCGTGGGCGTGGCTTGCGATCTACTGCGTGACGTCAGAAGATGGGCTCAGCCGAAGTGTTTACATTCACCACCGTTCATTTTGTCTCTGTTTCAAAGTGGAATTTACCAACGTTTTTGAGCGAGTATTTTATTGGAAAGTGTTTCGCAGTCGACTGGAAGTGATTGCCAATCGAGGAAACCTGACAATGGAGGCGACAGTGAAGAAAAAGGGAGGAAAAACACACGGGAAGCGATGCATTGCCGCTGGCTGTGGTAATGTCAATTCTGCCGAAGTGGCGATGTTTCTGTTCCCAAAAGATGAAGGTGAGTGGCTGGTGTCATTGTTTCGTAGATTCGTAGATTGTTTATGAAAAATAAAGGCCACTGTGTTTGTGTTTACTAACAAGACTATCATGGCGGCGGCAGGGCTCAAGTCGAGTTTCTCCGCCTGGAGATATTCTCACTATTTCACTTTTGTCGAGCACAAAGAAAAGAACGTTTTAGTTAAATGTAAGTTGTGTCTTGGCGGGTCAAAGATCCTATCGACTGCCCAAAACAGCAATTAAAATCTGTTGAAACATCTGCAGAAACAACATGCTGGGACGAAGCTAGTAGCTAAGACCACAGACCCAGACTCATCCGACGCCACTCCACCTCGACCTAAGCAACAGCGGCTGGATTGGCACTTTGAAACATATCTTTGTGTTTGTGTTTGTATAGACCACATTGCTTAGCAGAGTTCAGTGATGCAAATGCATGTCAAGTTGATCAACAGGTTGTATTATTCTCCGATGCAATAACAGTACTGAAATGAAGGCTACAGTATAAGGGCATTAATGGGTGCCCTTTTTTAAGTAACTAAAAAGTTACTTTTCACAGTAACGCATTACTTTTTGGTGTAAGTAGTGAAGTAACTAGTAATTGTAACTAGTTACTGGTTTTCAGTAACTAGCACAACACTGCACGTGAACATGAATGTTGCATCATGCTATGAACAGATGAATGTATGATCAGGTGATGGCCAATCCTGTGTGTAGATCTACTCTAGATCTATGACAAAATATTGTCCTCAACTAAATTGACTTCCATGGCCACTTTCCTCATCTATCCTGTCCGAAAAGCTGTCAAAATCACTCATTTCTCTCGCACCAGTATCACTTTCCAAAGTCTCCGCCATGTTTACAATCACAACTGGGCCCATCTTGTGACGTCTGCAGCAGCGGTAGGCTCAGACTCTGAAAAATTTGCGTTGTTTATCTCGTCCCTCGCACTTCCTAAAAAATTATTTTAGCCATGAACAGGTACAATTATATGTAAGAAATGAAACTGCCATTTCATTTTGGCGCAAAAAAATGCACTTCACTGGCACTTTAAGATTCAAAGGCTTTATTGTCATATGCACAGTAGTTACAGTGAACCTGCAGAGGTTCGACATGGACACGGACATACTCTGCAACTTCTACAGGTGCACCATAGAGAGCATCCTGACCTTCTACAGGTGCACCATAGAGAGGATCCTGACCTTCTACAGGTGCACCATAGAGAGGATCCTGACCTTCTACAGGTACACCATAGAGAGCATCCTGACCTTCTACAGGTGCACCATAGAGAGGATCCTGACATTCTACAGGTGCACCATAGAGAGGATCCTGACCTTCTAAAGGTGCACCATAGAGAGGATCCTGACCTTCTACAGGTGCACCATAGAGAGGATCCTGACCTTCTACAGGTGCACCATAGAGAGGATCCTGACCTCCAACAGGTGCACCATAGAGAGGATCCTGACCTTCTACAGGTGCACCATAGAGAGGATCCTGACCTTCTACAGGTGCACCATAGAGAGGATCCTGACCTTCTACAGGTGCACCATAGAGAGGATCCTGACCTTCTACAGGTGCACCATAGAGAGGATCCTGACCTCCAACAGGTGCACCATAGAGAGGATCCTGACCTTCTACAGGTGCACCATAGAGAGGATCCTGACCTTCTACAGGTGCACCATAGAGAGGATCCTGACCTTCTACAGGTGCACCATAGAGAGGATTCTGACTGGCTGCATCACGGCCTGGTACGGCAGTTGCACCGCCCTCAATCGTAAGACTCTACAGAGGGTGGTAAAAACTGCACAGAACATCATCAGGACGGAGCTGCCATCCATGGAGGACCTTTACTCCCAGCGGCTCAGGAAGAAACCCCTCAGGATTATCAAAGAACCCCATCACCCCAGCCACAAACTGTTCAGTCTGCTGCCGTCTGGCAGGCGGTACCGCAGCATCCGGACTAAAACCACCAGACTCAGGGACAGTTTCATCCCACAGGCCATAAGACTGTTAAACACCAGAGCTTGCACTATTTATTTATTTTTTGTGACAATTTATTATATTTTTATGAAAATGTATGTCTTGTAATTGCACTGTTGACCAACCTTTGACATACATTTTTCATTCATTGCATAACTACACCTTAGTTGTGTATGTGGCATGACAATAAATCTTTGAATCTTGAATCTTCAGATATAGCAATGAACATCTGAAGTCCCAGGCTCCTCCAACAATGCAGCATAAATATATATTAAGACACAAAATAATAAAAATACTGAAAGAATAAACTGACTATAAATAAAATAAAATAGTGCAAGAGAATGTTGCAACACTAATGTGCAAGTAATGCAGGAGAAGTCAACTATATACAAGTAAAATACAGAGGTAAAAACGAATTACGGTACAAGAATAAAACACTGCTTATTGTAGTAATAATAGAGTGTGAGTTGACAGATGAATGCTTTAGGTTATGAAGACACTTCCCAAAGCTCAGGAGTTCAGCAGTCTTATGGCCTGTGGGATCAAACTGTCTGGTTGTCTTTCTCCTGATGCTGCGGTGTTCAGGTAGTTTTCGTTCCTTCAAATAATTAAGTAGTGAGTTTTCTAGAGGATTGTTGAAGTCACTGTTATATTAACGGTTTACAGGCATGACGATGTGATCCTCCTCCATCCTGAGGCCTGCTTTTTTTAGGAAACACTCCTGTGAGTTGTATCAGAGGGTAGGAAAAAACAGCATGTATGGTCACACAGGTTAGTACTTAGATTTTACAGTTTGCCAAGTTCCCTGACTAGATTTGAAATGTTCGGCTCAAATACCAACCACTAAGGAAATAAAAAGAACAGTATAGTCTCAACATAAGTCCTGCTGTGTGGGTGCATTGTGTCCTCCGTCCTACCTGAGTGAACTCCGGCTGCCGGTCTGGTCTGGAGCCTTCATCTCGATAGCAGCGAGCAACCTGGAAGTACCTGCCACACAGCGAAGACAAAGGATGTTATAACAACTCACCTTCACTTTTTCTTTCTATCAACTTTCTAGTTCATGTTCGAAAAGTATATTGTTTTCCCTGTAAAGAAAACCTGCTATATTAGCATTTGTTCAAAAATGTTTAGGAACTTAACGGCACATTTCAAATGTATATTTATGTATAGATGTCGCAATTGAACTAAGCTTTGGCAATTCAGTATGTCATTATGGTCATGCTAATAAAGCTATTTGAATTGATTTGAATGTTGATAATTACATCCATCTGGGATATTGGCTATAGCATGTTGAAGTGCGAATATAAAAAGTGTATAATAGTGTATATAATACTCTAGGTTTAACAAATCATTTGAAATAACGACAAAAGTGGTAGCTGACTATCAAATACAGGCAAAAAGCTAAAACATATCAAACACATATGTATTTTTGAGTGATGAGCATGTGCAGATCATCACAAACAAACAGGTTGCATCAAATTTTCAGTTATCTTAGGAAGGTTTCAAACGGAGTGAAATGACCCAGAAGCACCTCAGTGTCAGCCATGTAAAGAAAATGTCTCCAGCGATGGCTCCCGTGTCTTTGGCTCTTCTCCAACTTCGCATTTTCTTCATTGTATTTCAGTGTTTGTTTACATTTGGGTGTGTGCTTTTAACTTTGTCCGCTACATGCAAGCGGATGCTGGCTTTTCTATTTGCCGAGATTTTAACACTGCCAACATGAAGAAGGTCCTGCCGAAGTACTACCAACACATCAGCTGCCCTACGCACGGTGGAAACACATTGGACCATGTTTATTCCCCTTTCCGAACATTGATATAAAGCTCGCCCTCCCTTCGGGAAAATCAGACCACATCTCACTGCAGCCAGCTTACTTTGAAATGACGGAGTGGTGTGTGTTTGAGGATGACAACATCGACACACACACGAACGCGTTGCTAAATTGGCAAATGCATCGATGACGTAGTACTGAAGATTACTGTACGGACACTCCCTAACCAGAAGCCCTGGATAAACAGCGAGGTGCGTACCAAGCTGAAAGCGCGCACTATCGCAAACAAAGGTGGAGATTTGGATGAGTACAGGAAGTCAAGGTACACGCACAGAGCAATCAGCAGTGCTAAGAGACAATACAGAGACAAAGTGGAGTCTGACTTCAAAGGCTGTAACACCCGGAACATGTGGGCAGGACTAAGAACAATGACAGATTACAAAGGAGCAGCGGGACTGTCAGTTGCACGTTTTGAGAGCAGCCAGGCTGTGGAGGCACAGAAGGACCAGGAGCCCTGCCCTTTTGTTTTAAACAGGGCAGATGTGTGCAAATCCTTTAAGGGTTAACCCACACAAGGCTCCTGGACCTGATGGCATCCCTGGTCGTGTTCTCAGGGTGTGCAGTTCAGCTGGCAGAGGTGTTCACAGACATCTTCAACAGGTCCCTGCTGCAGTCTGTAGTCTCCACATGCTTCAAACACTCCACCATCGTTCCTGTCCTCAAAAAGTCAAAGATCACCAGCTCAACGACTACCGCCCAGTAGCACTCACCTCCATCATTATGAAGTGCTTTGAGCGGTTAGTCAAATCATTCATCACCTCCTCCCTCCCTGACTCTCTGGACCCCTGCAGTTTGCCTACAGAGCAAACAGGTCCACAGACGACCCCATCGCACACGCCCTCCATACTGCCCTCTCCCAAAGACCCCCATCACCCCAGCCACTAACTTTTCTGTCTGCTGCCGTCTGGCAGGCGGTACCGCAGCATCAGGACTAAAACCACCAGATTCAGGGACAGTTTCATCCCACAGGCAATAAGACTGTTAAACACCTGAGCTTGCACTATTTTAATTTTTTGCATAATTTTTTTTAGATGTATGTCTTGTAATTGCTCTGTTGAGGAACCTGTGATCCAAGTTTTTCATTCATTGCATAACTACACTGTAGTTGTGTATATGACATGACAATAAATCTTTGAATCTTGATAAGAGCTGTTTGAGTTCTCTAGTCTAGATGAAGGAAACCTCCTTTATAACCTCCTTTAGCTTAGGAAACACTGGACTTTCTTTTACAAAGGGAAAGGACAAAATGCTGTCCCACAATACCTAGCAGCCGCAACATTTACCATGACATAACATTGGGCTGTTCACTGAAACAACCGATCGTGAGCGAGGAATGCGGATCAATTGTTTATTGCTTATTAAGCCATTTAAAGGTCCCCTATTAAAATGCAGGAGACTCACAAAGTGTCAGAAAATAAAACCCTCTCTCTTTTCCTCCTTACCCACATCTCTAAAAACGGGGGAACAACGGAGCTGATCCAGATGTGATGAGCGCTGCTCTCTTTTTTAAAGCTAGTCAGCACTTTAGTAACAGGGCTGAAATAGAGGGGGCTGAGGCTACAATGGGTGATCTGTTTGGTATTTTGAGCAAAACACTTCAGAGGCATGTTTTTTACATATCTGAGACCTATAATATATGCTTACAAATAGTATAATAGGAGACCTTTAAAACTTATACCGTAACTTGACAAAGTGCTTTGTTTTAACATTCAACACTATAATAATCAAAAGGAGAAACATGAAAGTCACTTTTTTACTGTAAAATGATCAAATAAAGTCAACATTTCACAGTGTTTACTGAGCTGTGTGGGGTTTCTTAAAGTTTTAAACATGTTTGAATGGTGATATACACAGTGATAGATGTTAAGGCCTAACAAGTTTATAATAAATACAATTGTATTTTTATATATATTTTCACCATATTCTACAGTAGATGGGCTTACAGTAGTCTGCTGTACAGAGAACTGTAGTTTCCCCTCAGCAGACGCACATTAATAGCATCCGATAAGATGAGCCCTGCCCTTACCTGTCGACCCCGGCCACCATGAGCAGCTGTTTGAACTGCTGAGGACTCTGGGGCAGGGAGTAGAAGCGGCCCGGCTCTCTGGACGGAACCACAAACTCTTTGGCTCCCTGAAACACAAGACCATGATCAGAGTGTGGCCTTCACATGTTTCTGAGGGAAGCAGAACATACAAGTCATCTCTTTCTATAATGAAACATTCTTAGATGCTTCGACTGTTTGATGGGCAAAGTGAGTTGAATTCTGTGCGGGAATATTTAAATAATGAAGGATCTTCTTACCCCTGGTGTTCTCTTAAACAAGGTGGGAGTTTCGACATCCACAAAACCTACAATGAGAAGAATAAAGAGACTGCTAGATAAAGTCCATGCATCTGAGAGAAAACCCAGGCAAACCCTACACTAAAGTACAGAACAGCTTCTATTAATCACAGTCCTCTCATTTCAGTCTGATCAGGGACCGTATGCTGAAGTGTTTGCAGTGTGTGTGAGGAGTGTGTGTGTGTGTGTGTGTTTTTGTGTGTGTGTGTGTGTCTTGAGGAGTAATGGATTACATGAAACGAGATTACGTTATCAGGAAATGATGTAACTTCTACTTTTATCTTTAATATTTGTATGCATGCTTCTTAATTAATATGAAGCTCTTTACTTGCTGTAACAAATGTACATTTCCCCTCTGTGGAACGAATAAAAGGATCATGATTCTGATTCATTTGTTCTTTTTTTCATTCACTTATAAATTCATACAATAGAGTGTGTGAGTTTAACTGTGTGTATTAAACAAAAACAGAGCATTTTCTGTCTGATTTTATTCCTGCTTTTTTAAACTGTAGTATGTGCTCATGTGTTTCATTGGTGATGTGTTGCTGCCTGAATATGCTTCATGAAAGGCAGCTTTTCCTATAAATGAAATCGTTTCTGATCCTAAATATCTTGGTTTCTTCTTTCCTAAGGTCACATTGTTCTGATGTCTGACCTAAAGCACTTCAGTAAAAAACATCTTAATGATATTTCTTCTCTCTTGGATTCATTTGCACTGCATTTGATATTGAGCTAATCCAAAAGTAACTGAAAGTAATCAGATTACATTACTTTTATATTTTGAAGCTCAGATTATGTTACTGATTACTTTCTTTAACAGGTAACTAATGACTTCTAAGGTAACCCTCCCGGCCCTGGTCCCGGTGAGGGGGGGCTAGTCCTGGCTCTGCTCACCGTGCTGGTTGCAGAGGAACTCCCTCATCCTCATCACCAGCTGGGACCTCAGCCGGAGGTTCCTCTGCATCTCAGACGACCTCAGGTCCAGGTAGCGGTACTTCATCCGCAAAGACTCTGACTTCTGTGCAAAAACACAATCATTCATAATTAATAACAATAATAAAATATAATTTAAAATGTGCAAAGTAGTGACTTACTTTGACAAAGTCTTTAATTTCAAAAGGCAACGTGCGGCACACGTTCAAAACCTCCACGCTCTCAGCCAGGACTTCTATCTCTCCTGTCGGCATGCCCTGCTCATATCAAACCAGAGCAAACTTTATTTATACAGCAGTTTCATACACAAAGGTCACTCCAAGTACTTCACAAACCAGCACATAGACAATTTACAGGAAATGTAAACAATGCTACCTCCCCCTTTCATAATAAATGAAAATGAAATAAGAATAAAATACTATTCAGTTAACACAGCAGAATGGGGAGATGGAACAAAAAACAAGTGAACACTCTATTTGACATATATATACACAGTATGTCACTCTATATATGTATATGTAACTTCTCCTTTCTCACAATCTTGCACTACTTTATTTTTTACTCTTTTCCTTCTTGCTCTATCTTATTGTTTTTTATTTGTTTTATAGTTTTATGTCTTATTCGTACTATGTTGCATTGTTGGAAGAGCCTGGGACTCAAGATGTTCATTGCCATATCTACTGTGAATATGACAATAAAGCCTTTGAATGCTATGAATTTGAACACCTCAAATATTCACTCTGATAATACATTGAAGTCTCTTAAAGTCCCCAGAGAACGCTGCTTGGCCCCGCTGTAGATGGGAACTTCAAACTAAATGATCCTGCAGCTATTCAGCGATTACATGCTTGATATGGTTTACGCTGACTTTGCGATGCACTCATATGTTCCAGAGGTGTGGGAACAATACTTTGCCCTCCCGGGTTTTACTACATGATCGTATTGAATGTACAGCTGCTTGAGAACTGCCTCCTATTGACAGTTCAGTAGTTGGAATCGTGGGTGTCTGACCACTGAAGGCATGTCTTTATGAATCATCCGTCAGCTTCAACATTAGATTTTCTTCCAAAGCGGGGCCATGTTTTGTCGCAGCTTTTGAGGTACATTTAAAATGATACATACTTTAAATGTGCTAATAAAGACACATCAAACAGTAAATGAAAGTGAAATACAATACACATTATCGTGTGTATTTCAATATAATGTATGTCTTGTGAATTTAAATAAAAACTCTTAAAGGGAGGCGTGCAAGGGAGTTGTATTGGCACGTGAGCTCGGCTGGATGATAAGAGGAAGATGTGCGATGATGAATATAACAATCCTATTAAAGTGTACTCAGTTCTGCCATTCTGCTAAACTACAGCCAACTGCTTGTTGAATAAAAAAATGTAAGTTTGTAAATTATTTCCAACATTCTTGACATTTTTTTATTGAACATTGAACTGAAGGGAGAAGGCACCAATACAAAGAGAAAGATAGTTACATTTTACCATTCCACATTGTCTTTGCTGCTCTCTGCTGGATTCATTCTTATTTAAAAAAGACATCTAAATATTTGTTATTTAACATATTTTCCCCATGTTAACAGTTATTTGATTTATTGATTTTATTAAGGCGTTTGAAACCTTCCTTTCCATTTTAAGCATTGACGTATTATTGGTTTGGATGCATTGTATAAAGTATGACATCATATTATTTCAAATGTAAATTACAGTCTGTGGTATATTCATATTTATTGTCGATAGTGTCTGTATTATAATGTCTATTTTTATACCTGATCTATAGTGTATCCAATTTCTTTACTGCTTTTAATAATGTTTATACCTCATTATACTGTAGTGTAAATAAATCAGTTTGTATATATATATATATACATATATTTATATGATAGCATGAATAATTCTTCTATCTGCTTGTTTTGCACGTCTGGTGAGATGCTAACTGCATTTCGTTGTCTTAGTATTTGTACTCTGTTCAATGACAATAGGGTTGAATCTAATCTAAAGCACTGAGGATAATGTGTGAATGACAAAGGAACCAGTATCATGCGATCCGACCCAGCAGTGAACCTACAGCTCTTTAAAGTGAACCCAGGAGGGTCTGCTCCACTCCAGCATCCCCCCCCCCCCCCCCTGACTGATTCAATATCTCATGCACAGAAGCTTTCATGCCACTCACTAACCGTGTTCTCCTGCCCCGCTGGGCGCCGTCTGACTGTTCCTGTAACCTTGACGACAGACTCCGTTGTGAGATCACACAGCCCCGCTCTCAAATGACTCGCCGACTTAAAACACAGAAGAAAAATAAAAAAGAGGTTCAATCTAAAAATATAGAGAACTGGAGCAGTAAATCTAATTATTGTTAGTATTATTATAATAGTGTTATTTTCTGTAATAGCATTTACAAACACTGCATTGTGGTATTTGTTTCCATCCTTACTTCTTCCTGAGGAATGAGGACTTGTGCCAGGCCGCTGAAGTCTCGCAGGATGACAAACAGGTCCTGCCTGTCGGAGGCAGAAACTGTTTTTAAATATTTCTTTGAGAAAAAAGTCTGGATAGTGCTGGGAACTTTGCTCCCCAAAACACAACTGTCAGGTTGTAATATAAATGTATCTACACAGGTTATAGTTGTGCAGCTCGACAGGAAAGGTAAACCCAGTAACATGTATTACTGACACACAGCACCTGTCCTGAAGACCAACATATGGCTGAAAGATGTGCAGTGTACAGAGTACTATCATCACAGGTTTTTGGAGCAAGATACGATTGTGCAGAAACTCCTAGTCAGGCTTCGGAGTAAAGGATTAAATGAAACATGATTACGTTTCTTCTTTCCTAAGGTCACATTGTTCTGTTGTCTTACAGAATACACTTAGTAAAAAACATCTTATTATATTTACTTTCTCTTTTATATATTTGCATTGTATTTGATATTGAGCTAATCCGAGAGTAATGGAAAGTAATCAGGTTACATTACTTTTATATGTTGATACTCTGATTAGGTTACTGATTACATTTTTGTTTACAGGTAACTAGTAATAGTAATGGATTACATTTTTAAAGTAACCCTCCCAACCCTGCTCATGGTCCTAGAGCCTGACTCCTCCTGACTGAGATCAGGTCTCATTTCTCCCCACAGTCTGACGTAGCGTCCCCCGTTTTCAGTAGGCTTCTTCTTTTGGATTTACTGTCAGATGGTACATTTAAATCCTTTCTCAATTTGGGATGAATAAAGTGTCTATCTATCTGCAGAGTCTCACCTGAGGAACTGGACCCAGCCACACAGCGTGACGCTCCCCCCCACATGATGTGCCCTGAGCTCTCCACAGGCGTGGCTCCTGAGTGACAGACTGCTGGTACCTTGGACAGAAACTGATTTGGATCATGGCGGGACAGTAAATGTTGATATGATCACATTATGTTATCTTTAACACATTATCATTGTTCAAATGAATGATTCCAAGCACGCTGTAATACTGGTAAGTTACAAAACTAAACCGTTATTAATTCATGATTAAGAATAATTATTTATATAATTTAGCATTAGGGCTGCATGACATTAGTGATTAATGCCATTGTGAAATTATGTGATAAAAAATGGCATTTGTGATAAATAGATATTAATAATGCAGGTGGACCCTATGCCATAAGACTACCTTATTTCATATGGTTTGATGTTTGTTTTTAACTGATAATCTTAATTGTTGCTTAAAAAATGTATGCTGAACTGATTCCAATATGATTTAGTGCCATCTTAAGAATTGTACCCACATTTTAATGATTATCAAGATAATGTCGTGAATTTAAATTATTTTGCTAGTTTAATCGTATAATAAAATGTCTTATTTATCGTCCCATGCCTAACCTTATAGTCAATCAATCAATCAATGTTTATTTATATAGCCCAATATCACAAATGTTACATTTGTCTCAGTGGACTTCACAGTTTGTACAGAATATCAGTATGACAATACGACACCCTCTGTCCTTAGACCCTCACATCGTACAAGGAAAAACTTCCAGAGAAAAACCCACAGTTTAAAGGGGAACATGGGAGAAACTCAGGGAGAGCAACAGAGGGATCCCTCTCCCAGGACGGACAGACGTGCAATAGATGCCGTGTGTAAATCGAAGAGATAATACATTTACAACATAACATGTTGTAGTCATGTGTTCATCCTGGACCCTGAATGACGTCACTGTCTAATGGCAGTCAGGTACAGTGGATCTGTTCCCTCTAACCTTCAGTTAGTCATTACAGTCACATGAGGCACCCATCACTTTTAGAGTACCTGTGTGAGCAGCAGCAGCCCTGCAGGGTGTGTGTGTGCAGCTCAGGGGTCTGAGCTGAGGGGCCCCCAGCAGCAGGGGTCCTTTCCTAGAGGTCGAGGGTGAGCTCTGGTACCAAACAGCGCGAGCCCTGAGAGCAGTGCACGCTCTCAGCAGCGCGTGCCTGCTCCTCACTAACATGGTGCTCCACAGCCACACTGAGAGGCTGCAGGCTGAGATAACCTCCGTCAGTCCCACAGCGGGCTGTCGCTGTGTCTGAATGGAGCACACTCAGGCTCCCTCTGAGGGAACACAGTTATAAAGAGTTCCTTGGTGTACTAATGACACCATAATAACACTCGCTGGAACTCCACCGGGGCAGGCTGTCACTGTGTCCGCTCCTACTTCCGTATGTTCCACTGCTCTCTGCTAATGTGGATGGGCTTTTCTGCAGCATTTCACATTAGCTCCATGCTAATCCATATGTGTAGGAAGGAAGGAAGGAAGCGTAAACGGAAGTGACGCCAAG
This sequence comes from Dissostichus eleginoides, assembly GCA_031216635.1. Taxonomy (NCBI): domain Eukaryota; kingdom Metazoa; phylum Chordata; class Actinopteri; order Perciformes; family Nototheniidae; genus Dissostichus; species Dissostichus eleginoides. The sequence continues at coordinate 31,491,008 of CM062276.1, read as the reverse complement.
AAGACCAAAGCAGTCGATCGGCAACATTACTTTTTTTTAAATGCACGTAATCTTGCCTTTTTACATAATTTCTTACAACACAGATCCAATTTAGACTTAAATGTATTCTCCTTTTGTAACGCAGCTATTGAAACACTAGAACATATTTTCTTTTGCTGCACTTACCAGTATTGGTTTACTTACAATTGAGCAACACTTGAATGACTTTGTATATTGCAGCGTAGCTGTTGAATTTTACTCCAGGTGTAACTAAGGTTAAGTGTTGATTATATTTCACATCATTCATCCAAATCTGTAAAGTAACTAAAGGTATTAAATAAATGTAGTGGAGTAAAAGTACAAGATTTACCTCTGAATTGCAGTGGGGTATAAGTAGCAAAACATTAAAATACTTAAATCTCAAAATTGTACTTTAGTAAATCTACTTATTTTCTTTACATCACTGATTACTGATTTACGAGCAGTGTTAAGTAGTACCTCCCCTCCAGCAGGTGGCGCTGCTGCGTATCTAACTGCTGTGTAATCCTCAGAAGAGAACCCTTTCTAAACAAGTAGAAACAGTACAGCTCCGAGGTGTTACGGACTGGGACGGCTGTCTTTAAAGTGTGTATACCTGTGTGTGTGTGTGTGTGTGTGTGTGTGTGTGTGTGTGTGTGTGTGTGTGTGTGTGTGTGTGTGTGTGTGTGTGTGTGTGTGTGTGTGTGTGTGTGTGTGTGTGTATGTGTTGTGATATTCATGTGAATGTATTGTGCTCTCAGTATAACTGCGCCCCCTGCTGTCTACACAGCATATAGATACACTAGCAGTGATGAAGTGCACAGTAAGCATGTATAACGTGTGTGAGCCAGCACTGGTTAATAAACCCTGTTAACGTCCAGCAAGTTGAGTCTTTCATGTCCAATCACAACATGGAAACATTACATTGGCGACGAGGAGTAAGCGAAAGGACACACGAAGGATAAACACGGACTTCGCTGAGTTTTCCGGAAAAGAAAAGGAAGAAAGACGGACAAGTGGAGAGTGAGGCTAAGCTAACTACGCTAAGCTAAAAACGAAAACGTGGCAGTCGGCACATCGCAGCAGCAATGGCCGTGAATACCGCTTCTCTCCCACCGTTTTACACAGCTGTCAAACGGTGACCGTGGCTCTGTCGGACCTCGCTGGATGAAATGGATGCAAAGGTTTGAAAACTACACCACTGCTATGACCATAAATGGCGATGCTAGGCTAAAGGCATTAATGCTGCACTTAGCGGGAGAACGTGTGCATGATATCTACGACACACTAGCAGGAGAAGATGACATATGCAGACGCTAAGCAGAAGCTATCTACATACTTCTCACCCAAGAAAAACGTCCGATATCAAGTGTACATCTTCAGAAAAGCTAAGCAAGATCCAGGTGAAACTTTGGACAGTTATCACACAAGGTTGAGGATGTTAGCTAAGAACTGAGTTTACCAGCATGGATGCAGAGATTAAAACGCAAATCATACAAAGCTGTGCATCATCCAGACTGCTCAGAAAGGCACTGAGAGAACCAGATTTAAGCCTAGATGCACCATGGGAGAACAATGGAGATGTCAGAACTGCAAGCAAGTGGCATAGAAAAGGGCACAACAGCTACAGTCAACAGGCTGGATCAAAAGACCGCAGAGAAGCATCCAAGCAGCAGTAAATGGTCGGAGAAACGCTTTTCCAGCAACCGCTGCAGAAACTGTGGAGGTAAATATCCCCATGATGGTGAATGCCCTGCTAAAAGCAAACAATGTAGAGCCTGTGGTAAACTAAATCATTTTGCAAAACAATGTCGCTCAAGATCTAAAGACAGTGACACAAGACAGGCACAAAGCAGATCTAACACACATGCTAAGAAGATTCATCATATAAGAGGGGCTGCACCAAATGAGAAAACAGAGCATAACTCATCCAGCAGTGACGATGCTTATGTTTTTGCAGTTGAAGCTGACAATATTTCAGAGCTGCCACAGACTCATATCAAGCTAAATGAAAATAGCATGCTTGTTTTAATCGATTTAGGAGCTACAGCAAACTGTGTCAGTGAATCAAGCTTCAGAGACCTGGTGCATCTTCCACAACTCAGCCCCACAACAACAAAGATTTATCCATTCCGCTCCAACGTCCCACTGCCTGTTTGTGGATCATTCAGGTGCAATGTGGAGAAGGGACAGAAAAACACAATGTGCACATTCTTTGTGATTAAAGGAGATGGATTTAATATTCTAAGCTACCAGACATCCAAAACACTGGGACTGATTAAAATTGTCACCGCAGTGTCATCCAGACCACAGCATCTCACAGTCGCAGATGAGCTGGTGGAAAGCAATCCCGAGCTGTTTAAGGGAATAGGCCAACTGAAAGACGTTCAGGTAAAGCTTCATATAAATCCTGACATCAAACCTACATGTCAACCACACCGACGATTACCATTCCACATCCGCCAGAAGGTTGAGGATGAGCTTCACAAGCTAGAAGCAGAGGACATCATCGAGGAGGTGACTGGACCGACTCCATGGGTATCACCTATTGTTGCACCACCCAAGCCTAAAGACCCCGACAAAGTAAGAATTTGTGTTGACATGCGTCAGGCTAACACAGCCATAGACACATCACCCCGACAATGGATGACGTGATTAGGGGTGCATACCGGTTCCCAGTATTACCGAAATACCGGTTACTGGCGGCTACGGTATACCGTACCGAAATCAGATCCGGTTTTCGATACTTTTTAAAAAAAAAAAAAAAATTTATAAAAGTGAGGCGTAATATCCTTAAACTCGCGCCCAAACCGTCGGAATTACGATGTCAATTTCGCCGTGAAACTCCGTAAATGAGTCACTTTAGAAAATCTAAAGTGTGGCTGCATATGACTGCCAGTCTGAATGGTGGGGTCTGTAACCACTGCAAGAAGTTTATTTGTGGGAAAGGTGGCAACACATCCAACCTCCAACCAATGCTGTCTCGTATGACAACGAAGTACCTTTGTGTTCAGGGAAGCAGCATGCCAAGCGAGAGAGTGTTCAGTTCAGCAGGTGATATCCTACGCCAGGGGTCGGCAACAGGCGGACCGCGGTCCGGATCCGGACCCAGACGCCGACCTATACGGACCCGGACCTATAATCAATACATTAATAGGGGATTTCAATTTTGACGGGGCGATTCAATTTTAACCGCTGCCGACAGGGGGCGAAAGAGACGAGTGAGCGATACAGGGAGAGAAATACAGAAGAAGAGACGGGAGAGCCGCAGATAGAAGCGGAGAGGAAAGTGAGCGAAGAGAATAATTAGCGATACAGGGAGAGAAGCGGAGAGGAGAGTGAACAGGCGTGTTAGCGGCAGACAGGGAGAGACAAATAATTACACATGGCGCTCTCCAAGAAGAGGAAAGTGGACAGTGAGAACAGAGCTTTTAACCCTGAGTGGACGGACTCATTCATGTTCATCCTGCCCACTGGGAGCACAGAGCCAGTGTGTCTCATTCAGAGACCGTGGCGCTCATTAAAAGTGCCAAAACGCCACTATGAGACAAAACACAAAGTGTTTGACCAAACATTCCCTCTCAAGTCAGAACCGAGGTCACAAAAAATAAGCAGTCTCAGAGCCCAATATGATCAGTCCACCAGGATCTAAATTAAAACTAAATATCGTTCCAGGGCAGGCTAACCGAGGCTAACCAATGAGCTCCTGCATGTGTGTATGAGAATGGCCCTGACACCATTTCAGCCCAGATTTAAACTCCTGGCAGGACAAGCTCAAGCTCAATTCTCGCACTGAATTAAAACAAAGTGAGTGAGGGACTGCAATATAAGAGGGAAAGAAAGAGAAACTTTAAAACTGTTCAAGTGTTATGATGTGTAAAGACTGATATTGTTCTATAATCGGCTGAAACTGTTAAGTCATGATGTGAAACGGTTAACAAAGAAAAAGGGAAACTCAAGCTGCTCCTACACTTTATTTTATTTATCTAAAATTAAGCACTTTTAAGATGCACATATTTTCAAAAGCTATTTTATTTATTTTCTCCTATTTTATTTTTAAATGCAGCCAGAGAGGAACATCACACATATCCACAGTATTTTACTGTATATCTGTATAGTTCAATGTTAATTGACAATAAATATTGTTGTTTATGAATTGCACTTTCTTTATTGGATTGGCAGTCAGTTGTTGATGACATGCAGACGTTGATAAAGCTGCAGCTACTTCAATATATATCACACTAATTCATAAAGCAACTTTAGACATTTTGATGTTCCGGACCTTTGCATGGGGAGATTTTCTCTAACTGGACCTCGTTGAATTTGAGTTGAATACCCCTGTCCTACACTGTGAAAGGGCCCGTTTGGATCCAGAGAGCAGATATGCTCATCTTCTTGAAGATGAATGCACAAAACTGAACTGTGATGGGATTTGTTTTCTTTCATCAGGCAAATGTTGATTTTAAGGATGACATTACATTATATGTCACTTGTTAGACGCTTTTATCCAAAGCGACTTACATACTCAATACTGTGGACAATCCCCACAGGAGCAATTTGGGGTGAAGTGTCTCAGGGACACAACGACATGCTGACTGCAGTGGGGTTTGAACCTGTGACCCCCTGATCCAAACACCAAGGCTCTACCCACTGCGCCACACCTCCCTATGATGCTATTTGTTTTATGTGCAATGCCGAGATCTCATGATCCTTTATGTGTTCTCTGGTCAGTCGAATCTCAGGTTGAATATTGATTATACTGGTGCTATTTTCTTTTTCCATTGACAAGATGTACTATTCACGCCTGATGGTTGATATAAATGATATTGCAGAATCGGTTTTCTTCATAGATAACGTATTTTTCATTGTTTGTTCAGTACTAAAAGGTCCAAGTCCCACAATTGAATTTAATATTCATTTGACATGTTAACTATATCATAAAGCGCTTCATGGGAGTAATTGCAGGATGATTCAATTGTTCCCTTATGCAACATGAAAGTATCACGATATGTATCGGTTGAGTATCGGTATCGTTCAGTGGTATCCGTATCGGTATCGTAAAAAAATTATTTTAACTTCTCTCCTGGGACGTGTTGATTCGTGTCGATTTTCTCGCGTCCCAGGAAAGAAGTTAAAATAAAGAGACTAATGGAGTCTCTGAAAAGGTTCAATTTGGTACTTTAATTAAGTAGCGTGGTAATGAAACAACCTCTCTGAAGAACCAGCACCTTACCGTGGTGGAGAGGTTTGTGTGCCCTGATGAACCTGGGGGCTGTGTTGTCTGGAACCTTGTGTTCCTGGTAGGGTCTCCCATGGCAAATTGGTCTCAGGCAAGGGGCCAGACTAAGATTGGTTCAAAGACTTCATGAAAGACGAACTTAGAAGTGAGGATACCCGGCCCGGAGGAAGCCCGGGGTCCCCTTCTGGAGCCAGGCCCAGGAGGAGGACTCGTCGGCGAGCGTCTGGTGGCCGGGCTTGCCATGGAGCCCGGCCGGGCACAGCCCGAAAAGGCAACATGGGCAACACCTCCGCTTCTCCGTCCCGCGGGCCCACCACCTACGGGAAACAGCGATGGGGTCGGGTGCACTGCCAGAAGGGTGGCAGTGAAAGCAGAGGGTCTCGACGGACCAGACCCGGGCGACAGAAGCTGGCTTTGGGGACGTGGAATGTCACCTCTCTGGGGGGGAAGGAGCCGGAGCTTGTGCGGGAGGTGGAGCGTTACCAGTTGGATCTGGTTGGGCTCACCTCTACGCACAGCGTCGGCTCTGGAACCTTACTTCTGGATAGGGGTTGGACTCTATTCTTCTCCGGAGTTGCTCAAGGTGTGAGGCGCCGGGCGGGTGTGGGGATACTCACAAGCCCCGGTTGGGTGCTTCGTTGTTGGAGTTTACCCCAGTGGACGAGAGGGTCGCCTCCCTACGCCTGCGGGTTATGGGGGGGAAAACTCTGACTGTTGTGTGTGCTTATGCACCAAACAGCAGTTCAGAGTATACGGCCTTCTTGGAGACCCTGGAAAGAGTCCTGTATGGGGCTCCTGAAGGGGACTCTTTAATCTTGCTGGGAGACTTCAACGCACATGTGGGCAATGATGGAGACACTTGGAGGGGCGTGATTGGGAGGAACGGCCCCCCTGATCTGAACCGGAGTGGTGGTTTGTTACTGGACTTCTGTGCTAGTCATGGATTGGCCATAACAAACACCATGTTCAAACATAAGGATGCTCATAAGTGTACGTGGTACCAGAGCACCCTAGGCAGAAGGTCCATGATCGATTTCGTTATCGTATCATCGGACCTGAGGCCGTATGTTTTGGACACTCGGGTAAAGAGAGGGGCGGAGTTGTCAACTGATCACCATCTGGTGGTGAGTTGGGTCGAGTGGCGGGGGAAGCCTCTGGACAGACCTGGTAAGCCCAAACGTGTAGTTCGGGTGAACTGGGAACGTCTGGAGGAGGCCCAAGTTCAGGAGGCCTTCAACGCACACCTCCGGCGGAGCTTTTCGGGCATTCCTGTGGAGGTTGGGGACATTGAACCAGAGTGGGCGGTGTTCAAAGCCTCTATTGCCGAAGCCGCGGCAGGGAGCTGTGGTCTCAAGGTCTTAGGTGCCTCAAGGGGCGGTAACCCTCGAACCTCCTGGTGGACACCGGTGGTCAGGGAAGCCGTCCGACTGAAGAAGGAGGCCTTCAGGGATTTGTTATCCCGGGGGACTCCCGAGGCAGTTGCAAGGTACCGACGGGCCCGAAGGGCAGCAGCCTCAGCCGTGGCCGAGGCAAAGCAGCGGGTGTGGGAGAAGTTCGGAGAAGCCATGGAAAAGGACTTTCGGGCGGCACCAAAGTTGTTCTGGAAAACTGTCCGACACCTCAGGAGGGGGAAGCAGGGAACCATCCAAGCTGTGTACAGTAAGGATGGGACGTTGTTGACCTCAACTGATGGAGTGTTAGGGTGTTGGAAGGAACATTTTGAGGAACTCCTGAACCCGACAACTCCGCCCTCTATGTTAGAGGCAGAGCTGGAGTATGACGGGGGATCAACACCAATCTCCCGGGGGGAGGTCACTGAGGTCGTCAAACGACTCCACAGTGGCAAAGCCCCGGGGGTGGATGAGATCCGCCCAGAAATGCTGAAGGCTCTGGGTGTTGAGGGACTGTCATGGTTGACACGTCTCATCAATGTTGCGTGGAAGTCGGAAACAGTACCGAAGGAGTGGCAGACCGGGGTGGTGGTTCCCCTTTTCAAAAAGGGGGATCAGAGGGTGTGTGCCAATTACAGAGGCATCACACTACTCAGCCTCCCCGGGAAAGTTTACTCTAAGGTACTTGAAAGGAGGGTCAGGCCGATTGTCGAACCTCAGATTGAGGAGGAACAATGCGGATTCCGTCCTGGTCGTGGAACGACGGATCAGCTTTTTACTCTCGCAAGGATCCTGGAGGGGGCCTGGGAGTATGCTTATCCGGTCTACATGTGTTTTGTAGACTTGGAGAAGGCGTATGACCGAGTTCCCAGGGAGTTACTGTGGGAGGTGCTGCAGGAGTATGGGGTGAGGGGTCTCTACTCAGGGCCATCCAATCTCTGTACTCCCAAAGCGAGAGCTGTGTCCGGGTCCTCGCAGTAAGTCGGACCCATTTCCGGTGAGGGTTGGCCTCCGCCAGGGCTGCGCTTTGTCACCGATCCTGTTTGTAATATACATGGATAGGATTTCGAGGCGTAGTCGTGGGGGGGGGGTCTGCAGTTCGGTGGACTAAGGATTGCACCACTGCTTTTTGCAGATGATGTGGTTCTAATGGCTTCATCGGTCTGCGACCTGCAGCACTCACTGGATCGGTTCGCAACCGAGTGTGAAGCGGCTGGAATGAGGATCAGCACCTCCAAATCTGAGGCCATGGTTCTCAGCAGGAAACCGATGGACTGTCCACTCCAAGTAGGGAATGAGTCCTTACCCAAGTGAAGGAGTTCAAGTATCTCGGGGTCTTGTTCTCGAGTGAGGGAACAATGGAGCGTGAGATGGGCCGGAGAATCGGAGCAGCGGGAGCGGTACTGCAGTCGCTTTACCGCACCGTTGTGACGAAAAGAGAGCTGAGCCAGAAGGCAAAGCTCTCTGTCTACCGGGCCATTTTCGTCCCTACCCTCACCTATGGTCATGAAGGATGGGTCATGACCGAAAGAACGAGATCGCGGATACAAGCGGCCGAGATGGGTTTTCTCCGCAGGGTGGCTGGCGTCTCCCTTAGGGATAAGGTGAGAAGTTCAGTCATCCGGGAGGGACTCGGAGTTGAACCGCTCCTCCTTCGCGTCGAAAGGAGCCAGTTGAGGTGGTTCGGGCACCTAGTAAGGATGCCACCTGGGCGCCTCCCTAGGGAGGTGTTCCAGGCACGTCCAGCTGGGAAGAGACCAAGGGGTAGACCTAGGACCAGGTGGAGGGATTATATCTCTTCGCTGGCCTGGGAGCGCCTTGGGATCCCCCAGTCAGAGCTGGTTGATGTGGCCAGGGAAAAGAAAGTTTGGGGCTCTCTGCTGGAACTGCTACCCCCGCGACCCGACCACGGATAAGCGGGAGAAGATGGATGGATGGATGGATGGTAATGAAACAAACAGAGGAGTACAGGTGGAGACAGAACAGCTGTTGTCTCGCAGTGGTTCCGGCAGGAAGAGACCCCACAACCCTTCCCCGTTAGCTATATATCTCATCCGTGACTCCTCCTCGCATGGCTCCCGTGGCGTCGGGGGTCCTCCCACCGCCTTCTTATGTCCGATATCGCGTAGAACAGAGGATTTGAACGTTGTGTATTCATTGCATCACTCCACATGCCTTTTCTCCTCACACACTTTTTATTTAATGCATTTTAACGGCTGTAATCGATGTTATCGTAAAACCGGAAGTGGTCATTGTTGTCAACAGCAACGTCTTTCAATACAGCTTTTCAAAGTAAACTTTAACCGGAAATGCTTTCAGAATAAAACAGTTTTAAACTTACTGTGTGTTTAAGCTAAATTACATCATTAAACATTGATTTTAATTTCTAACAGACGCGAGAGAATCAACACATATCAACAATTGGTGACCCCGATGTGATTTCGCTACACCGGGAGAGAAGCTAGCCAGTTTCTCAGGAGACACTGCAAACCACCGACAAACAAAGGGCCTGGAAAACACATGGTAAGAAGTACCAGTTAAATCAAAATCTTCAATAGTTTATGTAGGAACCATTAGATTTGTGTGTTTGATGGTGGGCAGCAGATCCTGCAGCCTGCACAAGAGATAACACGTGGCGTTGTTCTTAGACAAGCAGGGTGAGTCAAATTTCTTTTCTTTGTTCCTTTCTTTGTTTCGCATGCCTGATATTAATGTGTGTTTCTTAAGCCGGATATATATATATATATATATATATATATATTAATGTGTTTTTAAGCCGGTATTTATTGCTTGTATTTGTTTGTGTGTAGCTTGAACAATCTGATGGAGTCGATTGTTCTAAGTTCCTGAATGAGGAAGATGGTATCAACTTAATTCTTGTAATAGTGTGTTGGTCGAACAATCTGATGGAGTCTATTGTTCTAAGTTCCTGAATGAGGAAGATGGTTTCTACTTAATTCTGGTGGTTCGGATGGCATCCGTTGGTTTACTCCCAGATAAATGAGAAGGTCTCTTGTTTAACTAGTGATAAGAGTCTGTGGAAGTCCGAAGTATACGGTTTAGATCATTGCGGGTGGATTACGAAGGGAAATGCGGCATTCTTACGTTAAATAGACGATATTCTTTTAATAGTGTTTGACTAGCTTCCCATTTAGTCCCATACTAGCGTGTGAGTTGCATCGGACGTCCATAGACTAATAGTTTTGATGGTCTCTAACTATTTGAATGTTATTGTTAACTTGTTTTAAATTGTTCAGCATTTTGGAGTGTGTTTTGCTGTTATACTACGCTAAAGTTTAGCCTGGTATCTGGTCCCTTTGTTAAGATCAGCAACCTCATGATTTAATCTCATCTGTGAGAGTCCATTGAGTTCCTTAAAAGCTCTTTGTTCTTCAGTTCAGAGGTTGAATTAATCAGTATCCATCTTGTTTTGACCCCATGAGGACAGTCACCATTTTGTGAAAGGCGAACCAAAGGACTCCTTTGTTCTCCGTCACTCATTTGGTTTGACCCCATGAGGCCAAGTCATTCTTTCTGACCTCCATCTTGTGAAAGTTCTTTTGTCACAATTTGATTAGGAAAGAGTTCATTTTGCTGAATCGGTTTATCTATAAATATTGTTGTTGAAATATTTGGGCTTGAAAATGTGTTTTGGCTTGTTTATGCTTTATTGTTTAATCATATTGTGAATTTTCTTCACATTTGAAAGATATTTTTAAGAAACAGCAGCGTATCTTCGGCGCCGCCCGATTAATGTGAATATTTATATAGGATTAAGACCTTCTGAGGAGGCACTAGATTTTATCTGGTTTACACTGGCGTAGTCTGGTTTAATAAAGTATATTTTTTGTGTGGTGTTTTAAGCCGAAAAGATTGTGTACAAGATTGGTATACGATCAGCTTTTAAGGTCAGCATCTATAGAATTTAGAGTTAAGATAAATGAAGATTGTGTTTTGTATTGAAGTTTAGTTTTTCAAGCAGTGTGGTTTTTATCTGCACATGCTGTGTTCCCATTGTTCCCCTCCCCTTCCCCCAGTCACATGAGGTTAATGCTATACTGCTAAGCTAGTTAGCTAGCCAGTTAGCATTACTAGATGGTGAAATAGTTTGAGTAAGACACAACCGGTAACTACTGATTAAATACACAGGGATGGCGTAGATGAACATTGAGAGTAGATTAAGTTTTTTTGTTTCTCATGCTTTTCAAAGAAAGTAATTTGCACTTTATTAGTTGGGAAAATAAACCGGAAGTAGGTTTATGAACCGAAAGTACTAGTTGATACATTGAAAGGAGTTAAAAATAAAACAGCTCCCCTAGCGGACATAAGTATTACAGTTAATACATTCTTCACCACACACAGACAAAGATTACATGTGGTTTCTAATTTTAAAATAAGAATCCTTACACAATAGTGTTTCGACCGAGACTGTAGAGTACACAAACACATTGGTCTTTGAATTGAAGTATTGTAGTCAACAAATGTTATGACATTTGCATAATTTCATAAACTTGAGTATACACTGTACAGTTTATTTAGATTTTCACCATATTCCTATTTTCATATTTTAAAGTCAAAACCATACACTGTTCATTTACATTTTTTATTTCCTTTCAGATTTAAAATTTGCATAATTTCAAAATCTTTAATTTAGCTTTCCAATTTCTGTTTACATTAAAAAAAAATTAAAGTTAAGTTCAGATGACATAGGATACAAAGGTACTATTCAGTGGATTAGTAATTCATCTTTGATAACTTAATAATTCGATCCAAGCATTTAAGAGATATGTCACCAAAAGACACCAAGTTAAGAGCACTCGCAATGCCAGGCTCAACTGCAGATATTAAGGAGAGGGTAAACATCAGATCAGATGCTATGACAGCTCCCAGTAAAAGACAGAAGACATGGAACCAAATAGAGAAACTGTTGAAGCAGTGGCAAACGAGAGGATTGATTCCAGCAGATGATCAACCTGGACCAACGAAAGCCCATAGAAAAGCTGTAGTTGAATATGAGAATGCTGAATACCTACAACAGCAAGAAGCATGGGTGAAAGCCGGACAACCCCCTTGGTATGGACCTGCTAAAAGTGCTATGAAAAAAGCTGAAAAAAGACAAACAACAGTTACACGTCTGTTACTCCATCTGAAATATGTCAGCCAAGGATTGACAAATAGCATGCATGTGGTTCAAGCAGCAGAACTGACAGCAAAGGAAGACAAGACAGAAGAAGCTCCAGTTATCCAAACTTCGAAGCTCTATCCAAGCTTCACTGAAGCGCCTCCTCCCTACATGACAGAAAAATACCCTTTCTCTCAACCCTCAATACAAGCCCCAACTTTTGGTATTTTAGGAGAAGTATTGCATTTGGAGGGAGCCCCCACAGAAAGAAGGGTCAAAGAATTGGAGTATGAATTGAAGGAGGAACTCAACAGAAGAATGGAAGAAAGACAAGACAAGAACATGAATAAAGAAAAAGATGGGGAAAAAGAACAAGAAGAGAAACAATTCCGAACTGGTTACTCTCCTGAAACAACAAATTCCGCTGAAAAAGAATCTCAAGAAACTGGGACAGGGCCCATAGCTGGGAGACTCAGGGGAACCGTACACCTGCTACCGCTGATATCAGCTGGAAGAGAAGGATCGAGATATCAACCATGGAATCACAGGGACATGGAATCACTAGTAGCAAAGCTACCCCCACTCTCGGGGGGGGGTCAAAAAAAAGTGACAGTTTCAAAAAAAAGTGACCTAGAGAAGTACACTGCTCAAGATCACCTATGCTTGGGAGATCTAAGGGCACTTATTGAACGTTTAGAGGGAAGACCAGAGGCCAGACAGATAGATGCCAAATCCCAATGTAGTGACGAGCCAGATGACACTCCATTTAACCATTATAGGACGAAGTACTGGGAGGCCATTCGTCACATCTACCCGACAACACGCAGTTTACATGCCCTCACCAGCCTGAGGAAAGAAACGGGGGAAGACATGCATGCCTTCTTGAAGAGATGTGAAGGAGTGTGGGAGGACAGCACAGGAGAACGACATGATCTTTCTCCATCTGTTGAAATGTTGTGGAAGAACGCTGTCATTAAAGCCGTTCCCCCACCAGTGCAGGCACGCCTGGAAGACGTGGTGGGATTAGACACTAAACCCACTGAAGAATGGAGACAACATCTCATTCACCACGATGTCAAATACCAGGCAACAAGGATAGAAAATGATGAAGAAGTGAAAAAACTAACTAGAAGACTTTTTAAGATACAGGTAGCTGAGAAAGACACCGAAGCTAATAAAAACAATAAATCGACAAAGCAGATGGCAGCTAAGATAGAGATGGCCATACCAGCAGAGGAGTCACGGCGGACACCTCCAACAGTTCAAACTCAGGCAGAGTCAGGAGCCGAATCAACAAAGAGGTGGAGGAGGTTTCCGAGGAAGACAAAGTGGAAGGGGAAGAGGAAGTTTTCGCACAACAGGAAGAGGTTCCCAAGGTGATGGATGCTTTATATGTGGTCAGCTGACACATTGGTCCAAAGAATGTCCGCATCACCGGCAACTACAAGTACCAGAATATTGCCCCACAATATCAGCAACAAGCACCAAACAACGGCCCTCCACACAGTTACCCCAGGGGAGGTTTCCATGACTACAACAGAGGCAGGGGGTCTCAGGGATGTCAAAGAGGAACAGGATTTCCAAACATGAATCAAATACCACTGCAGCCTGGTATCATGAGCAACAATGAGGAAGCTCATAGGGCCAGACCACCAGGTCATTCATCTTCAGCCCAGAAGGGAATCTTGAAATCCAGCTATATTGAGCCATATCTGTCACCACAGGAGGGAGAGATTGAATGTTATTTAAAAAAATCGTGAGTAGCATATTGCATTTAAACATAAAGCATCCACAGATTAGAAGAAGAAGATTAAAACATAGTAGAACATTTAGCAGACTATTTTTGTAATTATGAGAAGGAAAGAGATTACGAGTGATGTTGTTCCCCCACACAGAAAACTATTGTGTCCACACAGCTAGTGAGGTCAAGACGATGGGTTTTCACCCAAAAGATGAAGAGGAAAAACTTAGTACTCGCCCAAGACGGAGGGTCCTTACCAAGTCCTCCTGGTTACACCGACTGCAGTTCAAGGGGCGAAGATACACCTGACGTGGAGCTGTGGACACCTGAAAACAGAAACTCGATTCTGCTGTGGTGAAGTCTGGCTACAAAGGGAGGTGTTCCGATAGGGTCGCTTGTCTCAAACCAGTGAAGAAGTCAACAAGAACCCAGCAGAGCTAGAGAGTGACTGTTAGCGGGAGAACAGTGACAGAGCGACAGAAACTGACACAACAATTACCAGCCAGTACAGATAGACCCCGTCAGAAGACCGGGGCTGTGTTTAAAGGGGAACTTCATTTATTATTAGTTGAAGTATAGTTTTTTTTAATCAAACAATTATGTGATATATGGAGTCAGATTACATTTTCTCATAAACACATTTTTATAATCAGTCTGAAGCTTCTGTTTTAAGGCATGAGCTGCCAACTCAATAAACTAAGACTAATTAAGCGCTGAGATGAAAGGTTGTGGTGTTTTTTACAGCAGTTTCAAGAATCAGTCTTTATTTGTTTAAGTGATTTTGCAGATTTATAATGTAGTGTATAAGGCAATATATCTCACTTTCAGTGAGGGGCACCAGCCCTTCATGTTCTTCTGCATTTAACCCTCTGTGAGAATAGTTCGAATTTTCCCTCTAGGTTAGCGAAATATTATTTGTCATCATATTTGTTCAGCTGCACTCGGCAGTGTCAGCCAAGCCTCTAGTCCTAGAGCTATTAAGACGCGTTAGCAACACCAAGAGTTGTTTTTCGCAGCAACAATGATACATAATACCATGACAAAAGCCATTATTGAACTAAGAACATGTAAACTATTATTTGTGCTAATGGCAGGGTTTTAGTAAATATGCATTTATAACCATCGGAAAACGATAAATCACACAATATTTTTGTACGCCTTGTGGGTACACGGAGAATTTATATTTATTTAATACAACATTATGGGTTTTCCTTGTCCTATTCATAATAGGGTAATCATTGCAATATTAATTGAGCATTTTATGCTCAAAGGAGGGAATGTCATGATTAATCAGATGAATTTATTTCGGTGACGTTGTAGCTAATAAATAATAACATGTTGTCAACAATAGGTCTCATAACAACAAAAGATGTGCCAAAGCTTGGGCCTCCTCCAAGGAGGGAGTGGTCCAGTTTTAGATATTAGACAAATAGAAGTGGATGAATATGTCAGAGCTCTGAGTAATATTATCCAAGTTTGTCTACACAGGCTCGAAAAAACGACGAGATACCAGAAGAGACTCCTGTTCGGCCAGGTGATTGGGTGAGGGTGAAAGTTCACAAAAGAAAGTGGGCTGATCCCCGGTGGTCGGAACCGTGAGAAGTTGTAACGAACTTCACACGCGCTCCGGAAAAAAGGAGCAAATTGACACCACCTCACACATTGTCACCCTTCACTGGCAACTTCCAGAAAATTCTTGGAAGTTAGGACTGATTTGGCAGAGCTGGAACAAAACAATAAATAGAAATAAGATCAAGAGACATTGAGATAGCAACAGCTCAAAAGACGAATTGTCTTTAGAATTTTATAGATTGTACACTAAATTGAAAATATATTTTTTGTTTTACACCTGAAAAAGAGTCCAACGTTTTGTTTCTATTTTTGTATACGTTATTTTAGTACTCATCATTTTAAATTCTGTAAACTGACACAACCATGGATAAAATAGAGATTATGTCAAGAACAAAGCCAAAGCAATTGTGGGGTCCCCTAGGGATAAGAGTCAGAATAGCATTGTTGATTGTGTACATTACATTTGGCACCTTTCTGGTTGGATGGGGAGTACAATATCATGAAAGACATGGATCCATTAGTTCACTCATAGAAAATGCCCACATCACTAACAAACTCCAGCTGTGTTTCAGAGACGTTCACTTATCCCCAGAGCCAAAAGATCAGCTGAGCAACAAGAGGAGGAGTTAGAAATACTCGTTCCCAAAGGTGAGGAGGTTATAATCAAGATGATTCACCCCCTATATGCAGATCTTGTATCAAATGATGAGATGGGTTTAAGTGATCGGGATATTTAGGTGATGGGGATTAACAAATTAGGGGAATCTCCAAATACACTGGATCCATGTTTTAGTCTGTACCAGAAACAACCCCCTTTAAGACTATGGACAACCGACCGGTGACCTATCTGATCACAATTATTGAAAAATTATTACAGTAGAAATAGGCTACTAACCCATGACGACAGCTGTGTATGTACAAACTCTATGAACAAGATTTCCCAGCAGATTGTGGCTACACCACAGATATATCCAGTCACAAAAGTTACTAATGTTCTAAATAACAGTGAGATTTAAGATATTGGAGAATATATGGGGACGTTCTTTTATAGTGTGTGAAACATGTGATGCTTGAAACCAGTGGGTATTTCAATTTATAGAAGAAAATGGTTTCCTGAAAGAGTTATTTGGAGTAAACATGTTACAGTGGGTGAAAACAATGTTTAGGGATATGGTAAAATTTAGTAAACATTAATTGTGTTTAGATGGCATTTAACATCTAAGACAGGTAGTATGATTAGATAAATAGAGTGGAACCATTGGATTTATTTTACATGTGTGTTAGAATTTTCTATAGGTAATGCGTCCCGAGACCTGGACTCTCTCTCTCTGCCTGTCAGACCGCTACGACCCCTATCTTCCAAGCAGACAAAATACCTCACCACAGGAGACTCCTCCTTCTCCATCGAACAGACAGAGAACCAGAGCTGAACCAACAACGACGAGACTGCATCCAGAACCATCTCCACCTGAGGCATCCAGAACCAAAACAGCATGCTGACATAAAGAGGCATACTCTCATCAGTCCCTCAGACAGGACAAGAAGTTCCAAGCTGAGCCACGAGATTTGGCACAAGAGCAGAGTGTGGGACATGAGAGCGGAATACGCCCTCCATGCAACAGCGTAGAGCAGGGGTCGGCAACCTTTTTGATATGAAGTGCCATTAAAAAAAAAAAAAATTATTTTATCAGCGTGCCGACGATCGTGAATTATCAACGGGGGGGGGGGTGAAGAGCTCGACGCTCATGAACTGTCAACAGGAGGGCGGGGGGAGCCTCGCTGCGGGGAAGCAGTGTGTGGACCTTTCAGCGCAACTTACATTAGGGATGCTCCGATCGCCAATTTTGGGGCCGATCCGATCGAGTGGGCGGGGCCTATGGGGATCTTCCATTTAAAGTGATGTTTAAAACTCAGTTAATGGGGCTCATTCACTGGCGCTTCCTCAAACAACAACCAACATAATTATTACATTCAAATGAAGTACATTATTCAAGTTTACATTAACTTTGGATAATAACACGGGAGAAATGAGCGGAAGCGCTCTCTTTTCCTCTCTCCCTCTCTCTCTCTCTCTCTCTCCTGACAGCCTGTCAGTATCTCATGAAGCTCACTGATCCAGTAATGAGTGACCCGACAGTGAAGAATAAATATATTTATAACCAGTTTAGCTTGTTCCAGAGGTAGATAAAATAGCTAAGTGTGTTAGGTCTAACTCTTGTGTGTTTTGCTCCGCTCACCGGTCCGTCACAGCGGGTGGAGCTGCAGGATTTCTGCTTCACACACGTTGCATACCGCTATTTTATTGTCATTTTCGGACACCTGAAAATACTGCCAGACTGTTGAAGCCATTTTGGCGAGCTTGTTTTGCCGCGCACAGAGAAAAGTGTCATGTATTTTACGTCATGCGATCGGCTCTCGCGATCGGCATTTTTAGAGAGCACCGATCGATCGGCAGAGAGTGAGTATCGGCCGATATCGATCGGCGGCCAATCGATCGGAGCATCCCTAACTTACATGATGCCGAATTTAACAAACACATTTAAATAATTGGTTTAAACGGCATAATAATAAGGACGATCCTCCGTTCTGTGATTCTCCAGAACACACATGGCCAGTCCGCCCCTTTGTAGCATGTTATTTCGATGAGAGATGAGCAGATCGCCACTGGGCACACCATGCAAAAACTGCGGCATTTGTACAGCTCCTTATGGGTACTGCAATTTGTGAAGTGCTTTCCTCTGTGGTGAAACGATCTGCACTGCACTACGGAGGAAAGCGGCAGAAAGTCGCCTTGAGTTAAAGAGAGCGGGGCTGCGTTGCGTGCATGGCAGGTAACGGGGAGACGGCTCTGGCGGCGGTCTCGTTCAGGATCCGAAAATAAAATTTAAATATTTTGCATACTTATTCCACTTATTCCTATTGTGCCACTGGTTACGGTGCCGCGTGCCAATGGTGGCACGCGTGCCAGGGGTTGCCGACCCCTGGCGTAGAGACTGTAAAGGAGGAGATGAAATGCAAAGCAGTTGGGCCGCTGAAAAGAGTTACAGCGGAAGGATTCTAGAGCGGATGGACTGAGGAGAAGACAGAACCAGAGGAGAAGACAGAATCAGAGGATTTGGCATGGTCTACCAGAATGTGAGGGGGTCGTGGCTTGGCAACCATGGGGGAGAAAAGGAAAACGGGAGTGAGTGAGTTTACACATAAACACACATAAAAAGGACCATTTTAAGGAACTTGAACAGACTTGAAAATACGTAAAGAAAAAAGATTTATTAGCCAAGAATTAATCAATTGGTAAATTTAAAAGGCAATAAAGAGGAAACTATTAAAGTAAAATGAGGAAATAATCCTAAAACACACTGAGGGTACTGTGGTATAAAGGGATAGTTTTAGTAACCACTCTATAAGAGCAGACAAATCCTTATTTGTATGGAAAATGTTAAAGGTAGAGCTAGTACCAAGCCAAATATAGTATTCCAATCTAAAGTATTGATTTCACCATTGTAGCATAGTTATTACCATAGGAGAACTGTTAAGGTGGAAATAACATTTGTTTGTCGTCCAAGATGTAGAGTTTTAAAAGACACTGGGCAAAGAGCGACTGCACATTTTAATTTTGAAAAAAGCAATATAATTGGGAGAAATACATGCGGGGCCTTGGATTACTCATTGTAATGGTGCATATTTTGACGACCGATATCGTTTAGGGAGAAGGGGTCACTCAACCCACCCTGCAGATGGTTTAAATCTTACTTGCAGCTTCACAGGGAGCGCACAGCACCAGATTATTAGTTTTAAAAGACAAGCGCCACCACCTCCTAATGATCATCCATTTATTCAGTGATGACCTGAAATTTAGAGATGTTATTTAAAGTAGAAACATATCTGCCATAAGTGAACATTCCTAAATTGAACTACAAACCATTGATGAAATGACTTCTGTTTTTAAAATCCTTGATAAAGGAGGGAGTAATTATCACATGCTCGGACACCCAAGGTTCCACACACTGTTAAAGGGGTTAGTATAGTTCTTTAAGCAGACCAGAATTGCAGAGAAATGAGTATAATGAGTTATTGATATTCCACCGTTTTCACACCATTTCAGGGACTTTACCACTGCATTATAACTGACCACTTAAAAGGTACTGAAGTAGGAACTTTTAAGTGATGCGATTCTACAACTGCTGTAACTGGCCAAAATCTTCTCCCAGAAATAACTATGTTCAACATGCAGTATTCCAGAGTAGATGTTGGGTGGTATCTTGGAACTGAAACCTTGTACCCAGTCTTGCCACAGAATTGGACTGGGATCTGTGCACTTGTACAACCGATTGATCGCCACAGCCCTTTCTAGAGAACATATTAGTTACATACCTTAAAAGGTATGTAAGGAGGGAGGGTAAATTTCTCATAAGGAAACGGTTACAAAAGCTAGCAGAACAAGACGACCCACCCCCATATACAGATATTGATGTAAATGATGAGATTGTTTAAATGATATGGATGTTCAATGAGGAGATTGTTCAAAGAATGTCCAAATGATGTGATACTTCAAATGATGAAATCATTAGAATGAAGAACCAGCTACAAAGTAGTAGTAGTACTTTTTACTATTCTAAAATAGTTTGTTTCTTTCTATACTTTGTAAAAACGAGTGCCTTAACACCAATGTAGTATGAGAACGATTTCTGTGAAAGGAGGGAGTAAGAAATGTTCTGATACCAAGCTAATTGTTGCTATTTTGAAGAGTGATATTGAATGTTAAAACTAGAAGTTATGCACAAGGAAACACTTTTATGTTTAAGAACCAACCAAAGTATTTTTTGTATTTTTGATGACGGTTATTGAACCATTCCATTTTGATAGTATGTTTTTGATGTGAGTTATGTACTATGCAAAGTTCAGATGAAGAACTCACTGATTTCAGTATTATTTCCATACCTTAAAGGGTATGTAAGGAGGGATTGTTAGAAATTAAAAACAATGTTTAATGACGTAATTTAGTTTAAACATACAGTAAGCTTAAACCTGTTTTATTCTGAAAACATTTCCGGTTAGCATTCGTCTGTGGCTAACATTGTTGCTAAAGTTTATTTTGAAAAGCTATTCCGGAAGAATACCAACAGTAAGCTTGACTTCCGGTTTTACGTAAATAACGATTAGAGCCGTTAAAATGCATTAAGTAAAAAGTCATGAAAGAGAGTATGAGGAGAAGAGGCGTGTGGAGTTACACAATGAAGACACGATGTCTAAATCCTCTGATTTACGCGATATCGGACATAGAAGACCGAGGTGGGAGGTCCCCCTGCGTCACCACAGCCGCCATTGAAGAGGAGGAGCCAAATGATGAGATATATAGTTAGGTGGCGGAGTTTTGGGAGTCTTCTCCACGGCCGCGACTGCGAGAGGACAGCTGCAGCTGCTCTCTCCCCCACTACACCTCTGTTTGTTTCATTACCACGCTACTTAATTAAAGTACCAAATTGAACCTTTTCAGAGACCCCATTAGTCTATTTTAACTTCTCTCCTGGGACGCGAGAGAATCAACACATATCAACAGCAGCAAGAGAGAGAACACAATCTACTTCAGATATTTCAGAAATTCATAGAAATTCAACTAAGTCACCTATGTGCACAACATTCACCGTGCTTCATCTACATGTAGACTCCTTTTTAAAAACTGACATTTCAACCCTCTGTGTGCTTTCCATGCGGTCCAAGTCTCCAAATCTTAACAACAAAATGACCTGTGATTGAAAACAGCTATCGATGTATTCAGGGCATGGTCCTTATCAGATTGTGTGAAGTTTTGAAAGGTTTTGACCATGTAGAGGCAAGTTATAGCATTGATTCCAAAAGTTGTTACTTCCTGGTCCCGGCAGGGGGCGCTATGTAGATGAGTGACTTTGGTCATGCAGCTGTCTTCAGGGCAAGACTCTGATCAACCATGGGAGATCTGGTAATTTTACGAGTCTACACGGTCGAGTGACAACAACTTCCTGTTTCTTGGCGTGAGATATTTATTCAGCGCCACTCCACGGCAAGATCATATCGATATCGCCGAAAACGAATTGATATGTTTTGTTTCGCCAAGTCTTCTGATGGTACTGGCTGATATTGGAGTCAATCGGATTAAAACTGTATGAGTTAATGGTTTCTGCGCAAAAGTTGAAGATTCAAAAAAAGAGGGCCGACTTCCCGGAGTTTATGATATGCCTCACGCTGACCTTTTTGTGCGTCCCATCATGCTACATATGTCTACCGAGTTTCAGACTTGTTGGTGAAAGCACAACCAAACACTGCTTGTTAGGGGACGCTATAGAGCCATTTTGTGTGCGCCAATTATGAAACCCCCGATAGAAATATATTTACACCTGACCCGACAAGTATCAAACAATTCTCCGTCTTTTTTTAAGGCCCTCAAAGATGCAATTCAAAAAAAAGAATAGGAAAAATAATTCCTAGGATTACAATAGGTCTTCGCTCCGACTTTGTCGAGCTCAGGCACAAATTAAAACTGCAAGCAGTGATGAACGGGCCCGAGCAAGGTGTCGCACGTTGGGGTACTTCATGGATCCACGCACGAGCAGCACCGAATCGCCATCGTCACTAACCAATTCCAGCCGTTAGATTTCACATATTTGGGTATAATAAACAACAAGTTAGTCTGACATTTGCAGGTAAACATAATTAATACTGGAATTATTACTTTTTTCAGAAAAACTAAAAATGTTTACTTTTTCTTAAAATCTAAAAATTCAAAATCTTACATACATTATAAACTCTAAAACTAATATTAAAAATAACTTCTGTTTTCACAGTTTGCGAACGTGATGAATGGTGAAATTATACGTTAAAAAAAGAAAGAAAATGTGTTATTTAATAACCTTGAATGTACAAGGCAGTATAAATCATATAAGGATGGACAGATCATTAGAAACACCTCTCAGTTAAATAGACTCCAATAAAACAGCAGTTTAAAGCAAGGAAAATGTTCCATGTTTGTTTTGTCAAAGATCCAAGGCAAGTTTATTTATAAAGCACCTTTCAACACAAGTTGTGCAACAGAGTGCTGAAACATTGAGAGCATTATGATATAGTGTAGAGGAAAACACATGGCATTTTAACTGAAATACCCCTTAACCAAGGCCATTCAGTTAAAAGTCAACAAGGCTGCCTCTTTCAATGGACTCTTGTCCCCAAAATGTGCTGACGTGCAGGGGTTAAATTGGGATTTGATATGTGGGGTGGAGGTTCGGGGGTGGGTAGCATCATTAAACTTGAATTAGTTTCTATCTAAAATGATTTATACATACACAAAACATTTGTACGTGCTTTGTATTGGTCGGGCGTATTAGAATAGTTGAATGTGTGTGTGTGGAAGTCTCAGTTCATTTGTAGGGCTGCGAGATTATGGCCAAAAGTATGCAGTAGATCTCACGGTAAACAATTTGATCATAACCACGTTCAGTGATATTATGATCATAACTCAGCTTTATGCACACACATACATTTAGCATGGTTTAAGAAGGGGCTCCGTGTTGCAGGACGGGTCGGGCGGTGCTGCGACTCCTGATCGCAGACACATACATATCGTTTTTTGTAAACATATGACAAATGTGCGTGGGTGATGACGTCAGGGCATCGTCCTCTGGGCCGGAGTTCATCGGTGAGAAACAGCAGCTGATCAGTGATGTGTTCAACATAAATAAGACAGGAAGGCAGAGTGGACACACTGCGGGAAAATCTCCTTCAGATCACTGCAGCAGAAACATGACCATGAAGGTGAGGACAATTTAACATTTAAGATATTCTGTTATAATTAAAAGTCCTGCATTCAGCAAAATGACCTAAAGTACAGTTGTTGATGAACTTACTTTATAACCTTTTATTAATTGTATGTTTCTAGTTCTGAGATCAAAGTCTGCATTTTGACTTTTTGAAAAGAAGAATCACTTTTGGTCCGATGTGAAAAGATGTTTTACATGTGGCACTGATCCTCTTCTGTATACTTGCTATATATATATATATATATATATATATATATATTATAATATCCTTCATATGGTGTGATCAAATATGAGGATAAACTCACATTTTTCTCAGGATTCAGTAAAATATTTTACTCAGGATTTCTCAGATTAAAGTCAGAACAACATGTCCTCTGTTCAGCTGGTCTCAGTCTTCCTCGTCCTCCTGGCTCTGCTGTTGGACAGCGGCATGTCTCTCGTCCTCCCAATGGACTGCAGCGACATCTACAACCACAGCAGCAGCCGACCCAGTGGAGTTTACACCATCTACCCCATCGGATCCACCTCTGCTGTCCAGGTACATCCTCTGAGAGACTTCATACAACACTATATCTCACTGATCAAATGGATAGGATGTGTTAATGAGAGTGTGTGTTAATGAGAGTGTGTGTGTGTGTGTGTGTGTGTGTGTGTGTGTGTGTGTGTGTGTGTGTGTGTGTGTGTGTGTCTGTGTGTGTCTGTGTGTGTGTGTGTAGGTGTACTGTGACATGGACTCACTGGACGGACGGTGAGTATCTGAACTCAAAAGCTAAATCTGGCCCCCAGTTATCTGTGAACTGAAACCTGGTTAGACAGCAGAGATGAAATATACGTACAGTATCTTTGTGCAGGATACAAAAAGTAAAGTATTTAGTCTAATCTATAAAATCTACAGTTTGATAAATCTATCCAGAGACTGTTGGGACACTTGAAGTCTGTTAGCTAAACCATGCTAGTCAGGTTAGCTCCTGAATGCATTCAGTGAATGGCAGTGAGAAATCAGAGGCTCCAGTTTAGATCTACTGTTGGCTCCTGTTCCCAGTAGAGGCTGATTAAACTCTGTTATGCTCTTTTTCCATGAACTGGAAATGTCCATTATATTTGCTGAGAGATTTAGTATTTCCCCCAGGTGTTCCAGAGGAGGATGGACAGCTCGGTGAACTTCTACCGGCTCTGGGATCACTACAAGACGGGCTTTGGTAACGCTGTCGGAGAATACTGGCTCGGTGAGAGATGAAGACGAACCGGAGGTCCTGACTTGATCAAACTCACGGTTTCCTAGCGTTCATGGTGTCTGTTTGTTGCAGGTCTTGAGACTCTCTCCCACCTGAGTCTGAGGAAGAATTACGAGCTGCTGGTGGACATGGAGGACTTTGCGGCGGCAAAGTTTTCGCTCGGTACTCCTCGTTCTCCGTGGACCCCGAGTCCTCCGGGTTCACCTTGAATGTTTCTGGATTCACTGATGGAGGGGCAGGTGAGGAACAGCAGGAACTGCTTTATGTCTTTCTGATGTTCAAGAGACGCTCTCACACTTAGGACTGGCTTCAGACAACAGAGAGAGATAAGGGGTGTTCTGCCCTCCAGGCAGTTTATCTTGTGTTTTGTGTTGTTTAGCATCCCCTATGTTTAAACGTGGTACTGCACCGTAGACCAGTATTTAAAAAGTCTGTCAGGCCGCATGCTCAGTGTTATGTGAGAGCCCAGCCGAGCCACATGGTGTTCGCTATCCAGTGCAATCCTTTGATTTGGCTCATCACACGCATTGCTTGTGACTAATTATTTGTTGTTTAAAACTATATATTTTAGTTTTAAGGCTCTTTGAGTTGTTTGGATGTTTTTGCATGTCATCTGTTCTGTGTAACTAATTCAATGTATATGTCTGTTTTATTTTTGTTTTACTCCTTTGCTGTAACGGCATGTCCATTGAGTCCATAGTAAAGCTGGAGCTTAACGCTATATCCTGACTCTCGTGTCGATTATTTGGGAGTTTGGCTTGCTGCCTACTTTTGATTAGATACATCATCAGGAGGACAGTACAAGGGGGTAACAACAGCAGATCAGGAACTGTGGTTATATGCCGATGACATTCTTCTGTATATCACAAATCTGGAGATATCTCTTCCTTTATATATATTTAACAATGAATTATCTGGGCTGTCCTTAGGATAATGACTGATTGACAAAGAGAACATTACCCAAAGGGACCGTGCTGTAGTTCCTTTATAGCCTAATGTTACTGCCTTCAGGGACCAACACAGAGATACTTCATCCCTGTATTCGTTGCATTATAATATTCTGATTATACACTTGTTGTGTTTCTGCAGGAGACTCCCTGAGTAACAACAATAACGGACAGAAGTTCACCACCTTGGACAAAGATCAGGACACCCATGAATATAACTGTGCCAGATCACACCTGGGGGGGTTCTGGTACTCCAATTGTCACCACACAAATCCCAACGGGGTTTATCGCTGGGGGGCTGATGACACTATTTTTGCTATAGGAGTGAGCTGGTTCCATTGGAAGGGTCACAACTACTCCCTGAAATCCATCAGCATGAAGGTCCGTCCTGTGCAGTAGTTCTGCAGGACAGCAACATGTCCTCAGCTGATATCAATCACATGTGATCACTCATCACTTTAAGATCCACACATTGTGATAATGTCTACGTTTTAAAGTCAAACTGAATCTTGTTGTGTGTGTGAATCACTATCTGCTGCACCCTGACAATAAACGAGAAGTATAAAGCTGATGTGATGTCTTCACTTTGTTATTATAAAGGGTTAATGTGCAGCGAGGCGGTCATTAATGAAGCTCCTCGCTGCACATTATCCCGATTATTACACGGCCACACACTAAATAAACCAATGTCTTGACTCCCAGAAATAATTGAAAATTTTTTTATTGACTTAAAGGAGAGGTGTCATGGCCATTTCCACTGATCATAATTCCATTGTTGAGGTATACTAAATAGATTTATACTGTGCATTTTTCCAAACACACATTGGTTTCTCATACAGCATCTCTGTAAAGTGTGTGTATTCAGCAGTATTCACTCTCTCCACTAAACGGCTCCCCCCTCCCTGTGAGCCCATTGTGTTCCGATTGGTCAGCTCGGGCACTCTGTTCTGATTAGTCAACCACCAGAGAGGCTCCGCCCATGTCTAACAGTGCTTTTTTCGGCTCGCTCTGAGCGGAACTTCAGTCTTACAATGGCGTCGGTACAGCCGTATATGTTATACGGTAACTAACCGAACTGTACCTACAACTGTTGTTATAGAAGAATAAGCTATTTTTACCTGTAATAAACTACTACTGTTTGATGAAAAATCAAATCATGGTTTGCTATATATGAATGATATGTTATAGGAGCAAATAATTCAGGGAAGAAAGGCTACTAAGTATTTCCATCAAACTTTATTTTTAGAAATGTACAAAATGAACATGTGTAAATATACATATATACACTGTATATCATCCATTCCTCCCCTTATAGGCGTTTTCGGCATCTTGCCTATCGCAGCTTTGTAAGCTGCTGCCGGGGCTTTTTAGGACGAGGCATCAGAGTGGTCATCCCGTGTGTGTGTTGTCCGCCAGATACGCCAGGAGTTTCCTGATCTGGCTGGACGAAATCAAATGCAAATCACAAAATATTAGAGAAACTTAGTCGTTTTAGATTCGTTAGTAGTAGTTGTGTTAGGAGTGTGTATCTATCTAATCTATCTATCTAATCAACACAGTTAGCTTGCCAGCTAATATGCTAACCTACGTTTGCTAGTTGTTCAGTGTAATATGGCAATCTACTATGAACAACAGCTAGTCTAGGCTAGCAAGAACATGTTTACAATTGCAATCTTATACGGGTAGTCTGCTACGTTCGGTCATTCATTGTAGCTGGCAAGTAACCTGTATAACCTGTTTCAATAACTATAACCTTGGCCCGACATATCTTAGGCGCCAATAGTCTGTGTAAAATGTATGCTTATGAAACTGCTTATGAAACTAGGGCAATATTCTTATTGTTGCATTATTTGCTTGCTGTGCTCATTGTGTGTGCCGTGACTTGGGAATGGATGGACCCAGTCGCCCCCCCCCCCCCCCGGGTTTTGATGGGGTGGACAGGAGCGTGGGGAGGGGTTGCATGGGAAAGTGTTTAACTTGCAACATTGAAAGTAGCAAGGTCATGTGCAGAGACTTAGAGAATACAAAGAGGTAGTCAGAACAGCACATCGCACCGGCTTTTGCAAAGATAAAGATTGTTATGTTCACCCCATGTTGACCCCCTAGGAAAAGGGAGTACCGCCAGGTGCGAAGATAAAAATTGTTATGTTCACCCCATGTTGCCCCCATGAATTGTTCACCCCATGGCTGCCATGAAGACGGCCTTGGACTTATCAGCGGGCGCAGTAGATCCAAATCTCCCACGCTCTGTACGGGAGTGGAAGACGGTCTCCAGGGCAGCAATGGCTGACTCACTCTGATTCGCTGCCTAGGGCTCGCCCAGGAGTGAATCCACCAGTAGATAACACCTAGGGAGGAGCAACCGACACAACTCCTCCCACACAACTCCTCCCCGTTTGTGTGTATAAATATTGTAACTTCCTTATACTCGAGGCCCCTGTTCTGTCTGACTGTCCCGATACGTATATCGCACGGTAGTAGAACCAGGGCCCGAAGTACTAAGTTATATTGTACTGTTGCTTTTACCATTAAATCAGCTTATTGTTAACCTCATATCTCGGTGTCTGAGTCCTTCCTCTTATAGCAGACCACTCATCAACGAACGGCGCGGGGCAGGCTCGAACCTTCAACCACTCCAAAGGGTGGTGCTCCAACAATTTGTTGACCAACCGACTTGATGAGTAGGGTCTCATAGAAGGAACACCGGCAGCCAGCGGACGAACGGTCCAGGGAAGACACCTCGAATACCTTTGACAACTAAACCAGGGCCCTACAACTAAAAGGTAAGCAGATACCTGTTATTATCAAAATCTGTGATTGGCTATACTACAACATTTTAGAGTTGTCAGCGGCATTTTCAGTGTTTTAGTCTTACGGTAAAAAAAAAACAGTACTAGTTAGTTAGAATAAATAAAAGTGAAGAACGAGGTGTGTAAGAAGACGGTGAAAGGCCCCGTAGGTCTTTAAGGACCATATGGCTAACTCGTTGAAAAGTTCATGGTTTTTTTAAAGGGAACTCCATCGGAACTAGATAAAGAATAACACTTTCCAGTCTCAAAGAGGAGCTGTAGTTGTGTTATATGTGGGGTATTTCAAGAGGAGAAACGCAACTTTCAAAATCAATTTGAAACGACCGGATCTCGCAAACTCTTGCTGTGGGGTCAATCTAGAAGACTAAACGTGACCATAAAGAGATTCTGTAGACTGGGTTTCGACTCCTTGCTAAAAGCCACATCGCCGAAAGGGGGTGTTGAAGCGCTTTTGGAAGTCTCTCCATCTGTTGAAATAAACATCGCACTATAAAAGTCAACTAGACTGTACGGGGAATATAAAAACTGTGTTTGTAGATTTCAGTGGTTATAAATTGGTAAAGGAAGTCCAGCTGCAATCATCGTCCGAGATTTCAGTGGTTATAAATTGGTAAAGGAAGCCCAGCTGCAAATACTCAGAGAAATAAGATGACACACACAGTAATTCTTAGACGAATTCTGGGGTTGGGGCTCATCGACTAAGTACACAGGCAACCCTTAGACGGATCTGGGGCTACGTTAGGTATATTTATTTTGAGTGTGATTAACTGTGTTTGTAGATTTCAGTGGTTATAAATTGGTAAAGGAAGTCCAGCTGCAATCATCGTCCTAGATTTCAGTGGTTATAAATTTGTAAAAGAAGCCCAGCTGCAAATACTCAGAGAAATAAGATGACACACACAGTAATTCTTAGACGAATTCTGGGGTTGGGGCTCATCGACTAACGTACACAGGCAACCCTTAGACGGATCTGGGGCTACGTTAGTTATATTTATTTTGAGTGTGATTAACTGTGTTTGTATATTATATGTGAAAAATATGCAGTAAGGGACGCAATTTTCAACATCAATTTGAAAGGACCGTCCCTGAAAGTATTGTAGAATCTTATTTGTATCTGATAGCATATACGTGACGATCAAAGGTTATTGTAGACTGGGTTTCGACTCCGTGCCTTGGGCCGCATCCTCGTAAGAGGGTGTCGAAGCGCTCTTGGAAGTCTCAGTAACTGGTTGAAATACACCTCGCACCGAAAACTATCAGACTGTATACCTGTGGGAATAAAACTGCAATATTTAGTAAATTATAGTACGCAGAAGTACCTGGTATTTTTTATAAAAACTAAAACCTTTAGGAGAAGCAGATACGAACGAAGTCAAAATGGAAGGAGAATTTAAACGTGAAGAGAGAGAATTAGGAGTCCCTGTTCCGGGTAGTTTAAGGGAACAATGGGGACAGGCGGAGAGATTGATCCTTAGTGGGATCAAACCAGGAGACCGGAAGAAGGCCTGTGCCGACCTCCGTTTCCTACGCAATAAAATGATAGCAGAAGACAGAGTAGGGGGCGACGAGACATTTGGGAATCTAGCTTTAGCCCTAAATATTTATGAACGACAGCTTGTAAAGAAACTCGGAGACCTAAACAAACAAAAGCCCGGATTATTAGGCCATAATAAACTGAACAAAGAGAAAGAGGCGGTAGACAAATTACGGAGGATTTGTCATAATGCGGCACTCGCCATGAACGGAGTAGCTATTACTCCCGTCCCAGCCAAGAATCTCCCGGCCATGGTCGCGGTTCAAACCCCGACCCGTGGAGGGGAGTTTCAACACTCTAGTTACGTTGGCACTCTCCTGTCCCCTCATGACATTAAAAGAACACCTGTATCAACACATACACCTACAGATGAAGAAATACTTGACTTTGTTGCAAAACGCGTCAAATTTTTAGGACTATAAAAAAGATGAAACCTCTGCCTCTGACAGAGAAGACACGGCAAGTCAAGACGGCACAGGGGACTCCACCTTCCTCTGAAACAGGTTGATATAGCCGGTGTCGGACTTTGTTTATGAACACATTAACAGAGGGACAGGTTCTCCCCATTTGAGCTGACCCACGGCCATCAGTTTCCGGGTCCTGGGGCCCTAAGTGTAGGGAAAGAAGTAGAGGAAATGAGCTCAAAACCATATTACCAGCAACTTAAGGGCTTGGTATCAGACTTCTCCACACAGGTTGCTGACGCCAAAGGGGGACCCGAGAAGCACGAGGCCAACACCGCAGAATTCGTCTGGTTGAAGGTCATCAGGCCGAAGTGGCTGAATCCAAGGTTCTCAGGACCATACCGAGTGACCCAGAGGACATCCCATGCAGTTCGCCTAGAAGGAAAGGGGGACAACTGGTACCACTGGAGCCAGTGTGCGGTCGGGAAGCCGCCGGCAAGGACCTTGGGCGACATCAGGACGGACTTGGCTCTCATCGAGGAAATCGACCCGGAAGCCGCCATCAGCGGGCCGGAGGAGGAGGAGGATCGGGAAGACATCTCTCCAGCAGTCGACCCGGAAGCCGCCATCAGCGGGCCGGGGGAGAGGACGAGTATGATGACTCAGCAGACAAGGACGCAGTTTTAACATACTTTGGTCTCCCTCCACTGTCATAAGAGGTTGTTATGGTGGGCTGTTCCCGAAGGTTTAAAGTACTCTAAATCCCAGCTTCTGATGGATTTATATAATGTTGGGGGACAGACACAGTAGAAAAGAATGACAGTGGTTATGTTTCGAATGCTTTGTGTAAGTTGATCTCTTGAGGTGAGATCAAAAGGGGGATTAAAGTAACCTGTATAACCTGTTTCAATAACTATAACCTTGGCCCGACATATCTTAGGCGCCAATAGTCTGTGTAAAATGTATGCTTGTGAAACTGCTTATGAAACTAGGGCAATATTCTTATTGTTGCATTATTTGCTTGCTGTGCTCATTGTGTGTGCCGTGACTTGGGAATGGATGGACCCAGTCGCCCCCCCCGGGTTTTGATGGGGTGGACAGGAGCGTGGGGAGGGGTTGCATGGGAAAGTGTTTAACTTGCAACATTGAAAGTAGCAAGGTCATGTGCAGAGACTTAGAGAATACAAAGAGGTAGTCAGAACAGCACATCGCACCGGCTTTTGCAAAGATAAAGATTGTTATGTTCACCCCATGTTGACCCCTAGGAAAGGGAGTACCGCCAGGTGCAAAGATAAAGATTGTTATGTTCACCCCATGTTGACCCCATGAATTGTTCACCCCATGGCTGCCATGAAGTCGGCCTGGGACTTATCAGCGGGCGCAGTAGATCCAAATCTCCCACGCTCTGTACGGGAGTGGAAGACGGTCTCCAGGGCAGCAATGGCTGACTCACTCTGATTCGCTGCCTAGGCTCGCCCAGGAGTGAATCCACCAGTAGATAACACCTAGGGAGGAGCAACCGACACAACTCCTCCCACACAACTCCTCCCCGTTTGTGTGTATAAATATTGTAACTTCCTTATACTCGGGCCCCTGTTCTGTCTGACTGTCCCGATACGTATATCGCACGGTAGTAGAACCAGGCCCGAAGTACTTCGTTATATTGTACTGTTGCTTTTACCATTAAATCAGCTTATTGTTAACCTCATATCTCGGTGTCTGAGTCCTTCCTCTTATAGCAGACCACTCATCAACGAACGGCGCGGAGCAGGCTCGAACCTTCAACCACTCCAAAGGGTGGTGCTCCAACAATTTGTGACCCCGACGTGATGAGTAGGGTCTCATAGAAGGAACACCGGCAGCCAGCGGACGAACGGTCCAGGGAAGACACCTCGAATACCTCTGACAACTAAACCAGGGCCCTACAACTAAAAGGTAAGCAGATACCTGTTATTATCAAAATCTGTGATTGGCTATACTACAAATTTTAGAGTTGTCAGCGGCATTTTCAGTGTTTTAGTCTTACGGTAAAAAAAAACAGTACTAGTTAGTTAGAATAAATAAAAGTGAAGAACGAGGTGTGTAAGAAGACGGTGAAAGGCCCCGTAGGTCTTTCAGGACCATACGGCTAACTCGTTGAAAAGTTCATGGTTTTTTAAAGGGAACTCCATCGGAACTAGATAAAGAAAAACACTTTCCAGTCTCAAAGAGGAGCTGCAGTTGTGTTATATGTGGGGTATTTCAAGAGGAGAAACGCAACTTTCAAAATCAATTTGAAACGACCGGATCTCGCAAACTCTTGCTGTGGGGTTAATCTAGAAGACTAAACGTGACGATAAAGAGATTCTGTAGACTGGGTTTGACTCCTTGCTAAAAGCCACATCGCCGAAAGGGGGTGTTGAAGCGCTTTTGGAAGTCTCTCCATCTGTTGAAATAAACATCGCACTATAAAAGTCAACTAGACTGTACGGGGAATATAAAAACTGTGTTTGTAGATTTCAGTGGTTATAAATTGGTAAAGGAAGTCCAGCTGCAAATACTCAGAGAAATAAGATGACACACACAGTAATTCTTAGACGAATTCTGGGGTTGGGGCTCATCGACTAACGTACAGAGGCAACCCTTAGACGGATCTGGGGCTACGTTAGGTATATTTATTTTGAGTGTGATTAACTGTGTTTGTATATTATATGTGAAAAATACGCAGTAAGGGACACAATTTTCAACATCAATTTGAAAGGACCGTCCCTGAAAGTATTGTAGAATCTTATTTGTATCTGATAGCATATATGTGTCGATCAAAGGTTATTGTAGACTGGGTTTCGACTCCGTGCCTTGGGCCGCATCCTCGTAAGAGGGTGTCGAAGCGCTCTTGGAAGTCTCAGTAACTGGATGAAATACACCTCGCACCGAAAACTATCAGACTGTATACCTGTGGGAATAAAACTGCAATATTTAGTAAATTATAGTACGCAGAAGTACCTGGTATTTTTTATAAAAACTAAAACCTTTAGGAGAAGCAGATACGAACAAAGTCAAAATGGAAGGAGAATTTAAATGTGAAAAGAGAGAATTAGGAGTCCCTGTTCCGGGTAGTTTAAGGGAACAATGGGGACAGGCGGAGAGATTGATCCTTAGTGGGATCAAACCAGGAGACCGGAAGAAGGCCTGTGCCGACCTCCGTTTCCTACGCAATAAAATGATAGCAGAAGACAGAGTAGGGGGCGACGAGACATTTGGGAATCTAGCTTTAGCCCTAAATATTTATGAACGACAGCTTGTAAAGAAACTCGGAGACCTAAACAAACAAAAGCCCGGATTATTAGGCCATAATAAACTGAACAAAGAGAAAGAGGCGGTAGACAAATTATGGAGGATTTGTCATAATGCGGCACTCGCCATGAACGGAGTAGCTATTACTCCCGTCCCAGCCAAGAATCTCCAGCCATGGTCGCGGTTCAAACCCCGACCCGTGGAGGGGAGTTTCAACACTCTAGTTACGTTGGCACTCTCCTGTCCCCTCATGACATTAAAAGAACACCTGTATCAACACATACACCTACAGATGAAGAAATACTTGACTTTGTTGCAAAACGCGTCAAACTTTTTAGGACTATAAAAAAAGATGAAACCTCTGCCTCTGACAGAGAAGACACGGCAAGTCAAGACGGCACAGGGGACTCCACCTTCCTCTGAAACAGGTTGATATAGCCGGTGTCGGACTTTGTTTATGAACACATTAACAGAGGGACAGGTTTCTCCCCATTTGAGCTGACCCAGGGCCATCAGTTTCCGGGTCCTGGGGCCCTAAGTGTAGGGAAAGAAGTAGAGGAAATGAGCTCAAAACCATATTACCAGCAACTTAAGGGCTTGGTATCAGACTTCTCCACACAGGTTGCTGACGCCAACGGGGGACCCGAGAAGCACGAGGCCAACACCGCAGAATTCGTCTGGTTGAAGGTCATCAGGCCGAAGTGGCTGAATCCAAGGTTCTCAGGACCATACCGAGTGACCCAGAGGACATCCCATGCAGTTCGCCTAGAAGGAAAGGGGGACAACTGGTACCACTGGAGCCAGTGTGCGGTTGGGAAGCCGCCGGCAAGGACCTTGGGCGACATCAGGACGGACTTGGCTCTCATCGAGGAAGTCGACCCGGAAGCCGCCATCAGCGGGCCGGAGGAGGAGGAGGAGGATCGGGAAGACATCTCTCCAGCAGTCGACCCGGAAGCCGCCATCAGTGGGCCGGAGGGAGAGGACGAGTATGATGACTCAGCAGACAAGGACGCGGTTTTTTAACATACTTTGGACTCCCTCCACTGTCATAAGAAGTTGTTATGGTGGGCTGTTCCCGAAGGTTTAAAGTGCTCTAAATCCCAGCTTCTGATGGATTTATATAATGTTGGGGGACAGACACAGTAGAAAAGAATGACAGTGGTTATGTTTCGAATGCTTTGTGTAAGTTGATCTCTTGAGGTGAGATCAAAAGGGGGATTAAAGTAACCTGTATAACCTGTTTCAATAACTATAACCTTGGCCCGACATATCTTAGTCTGTGTAAAATGTATGCTTGTGAAACTGCTTATGAAACTAGGGCAATATTCTTATTATTACATTATTTGCTTACTGTGCTCATTGTATGTGCCGTGACTTAGGAATAAATGGACCCAATCACCCCCCCCAAGTTTTGATGGGGTGGACAGGAACATAGGGAAAAGTTACATGAGAAAGTGTTTAGCTTGCAATATTGAAAGTAGCGAGGTCATGTGCAGAGACTGAGAGAATACAAAGAGGTAGTCAGAACAGCACATCGCACCGGCCTTGACTATGTATGGTAGGCTCGCTCCCCTTTTTCACAGGTGCTACATTTCATGCAAAGATAAAGATTGTCATGTTCACCCAAAAGTAACCGCACATCAAGGACACGCTCTGTCTCGGAGTGGAAGACTCTGCTCCAGGAGTGAATCCACCTGGCTGACTCACTCTGATTCGCTGCGTAGGGCTCGCCCAGGAGCGGATCCACCAGTAGATAACACCTAGGGAGGAGCAACCGACACAACTCCTCCCACACAACTCCTCCCCGCTTATGTGTATAAAATACTGTAACATTCTTACACTCGGGGCCCTGTTCTGTCTGACTGTCCCGATACGTATATCGCACGGTAGTAGAACCAGGGCCCGAAGTACTTCGTTATATTGTACTGTTGCTTTTACCATTAAATCAGCTTATTGTTAACCTCATATCTCGGTGTCTGAGTCCTTCCTCTTATAGCAGACCACTCATCAACGAACGGCGCGGAGCAGGCTCGAACCTTCAACCACTCCAAAGGGTGGTGCTCCAACAGTTTGTGTATTGGAGGACAGCGGTTCAACTGGGATTTTGTGACGGCAGAAATTTCGTTTCCCCTCCTCGGGGCAGACTTTTTATGTGCTCACGGACTCCTGGTGGACGTTAAAAATAAACGCTTGGTTGATGCCTTGGCGTTTTCCTCCATCCTGTGTACACTCGGCGAGGCGGCGTACGACGGGCTGTCGGGCTCGCTGTCGGGTGCGGACATTTTTCTCAGGCTGTTGGCTGACTTTCCAGACCTGACGCTGCCCACCTTCTCCGCGCTCACCACCGAGCATGGGGTGGAGCACCACGTCACCACCGAAGGTCCCCCTGTCTACGCCAGGGCCCGGCGGTTGAACCCTTCTAAGCTTGCAGTAGCGAGGGCGGAGTTTTCAACCATGGAACGCCTGGGTATCGTCCGCCATTCTGACAGTCCTTGGGCCTCTCCTCTACACGTCGTTCCAAAGCCGAACGGCAGTTGGCGCCTGTGCGGGGATTACCGCCGCCTCAACGACGCCACGACGCCTGACCGCTACCCGGTGCCGCACATTCAAGACTTTTCAGCACATCTGGCCGGTACGTTGGTATTTTCTAAAGTGGACCTGGTGCGCGGATACCACCAGGTGCCCATGCATCCCCTGGACGTTCCTAAGACGGCAGTGATAACGCCGTTTGGACTTTTCGAGTTCCTGCGGATGCCTTTTGGGCTCAAGAACGTCGCTCAAACGTTCCAGCGCCTGATGGATTCGGTGCTGCGGGACCTGCCGTTTGTGTTCGTCTACCTGGACGACATACTCGTCGCCAGCGCTTCGGTTGAAGAGCACCTATCACACCTCCGAGCCCTTTTCACGAGGCTCAGCCAACACGGGTTGATAATCAATCCTGCAAAGTGCCAGTTCGGGGTGTTTGACATTAGGGGTGCAACAACTAATCGGCTTAAATCGATTAAAATCGATGACCAAATTAGTTGCCAACTAATTCAGTCGTCGATTCGTTGGTGACGTCATCACGTGTGTTTTACGCGCAGTTAAGCTCCAACGTTATCGGTGTTTCTATCGGTACTGGAGACATTTAAAACATGTCATATGTATTATTGCTACATAAACAATATATCGCAGTCTTAGTGTCGCCAACTCCGTTTATAATATGCAATAAGACTACAAAATGCGTCTATGATGTATTTTCGATCTTTCCAATCCAGACGAGAGATCTCTCTCTCCCGTCTGTGTGCGAGGGGGCGGGGCAGTTTACACACACACGCTCTGCTACATGCAGCAACACACACACACGGAGGAGATGGCGGAGAGAACGCGCTCCAAGGTGTGGTTAAACTTTACCCATCTCGATGTGGACAATGCTCGTTACCAAAAGTGCAATAAGAGTTTAGCATGTAAGGGCAGTAACACGAGCATTTTGTCTAAACATTCTGCAAAAGTGCACCACATTCAGACGGAGAAATGCACCGGGTTCCACTGTCTTTCTAGTAGCGCTGTAGCCCCATCCACGAGTAACGTTTCCACGTCAGGTGTATGTATGCTAGCAGCAACACACGGAGTTAACTCAATTATACAAACATGGGTTAATGATTAGAGGTAACTAGTTTTTTATTTTGTTAAAGTTTGAGCTATTCTGTTTACAGTTCTGTCATCACACATTTAATACGATTTGTTAAAACATTGTTGTTTCTTTTGATGTGAAATATTATTAATTTAATTTAAATAAAAAGCAATGTTAATTTTGTTCACAATTAGTTTAGTTGGTTTACCTCATTTTTTTTCAAAAGAACTGTTAAGAGGACCGTTAAAGGACCGGATCGATAAGCGGTATTGATAAAAGTAGTAGTACAGTTAAAACCTTAACGATCCGAATAATCGATTAATCGTTTCATTAATCGATAGGTTAATCGATTATCAAATTAGTCGTTTGTTGCAGCCCTATTTGACATTGACTTCCTCGGACACCGCGTCACTAAAGGCGGTGCAGCATCCCTGCCGGCGAAGGTTGAGGCCGTTGCGGCGTTTCCTCGCCCGCTCACGGCCCGGTCGCTCCGTGAGTTTCTGGGGATGGTGACTTTCTACCACCGTTTCATCGCCCCGGCCGCCAACATTATGCGGCCGCTGTATGAGGCTTTGAAGGGTACGACCCCCACCCAGGCGATCGACAGGACGGCGGAAGCTGAGTCTGCTTTTACGGAGGTCAAGACCGCGTTGGCTCAGGCGGCCCTGTTGGCGCACCCATCACCCACGACTCCCATCTCCATTACCACAGACGCATCGGACTACGCCGTTGGTGCGGTGCACGAGCAGTGGGTGGATGGCGCTTGGCAGCCACTCGCCTTTTTCAGCCGTCAGCTGACGCCCAGGGAACGCAGGTACAGCGCTTTTGACCGAGAGCTCCTTGGACTTTGGCTGGCCGTGCGGCACTTCCGTTTTTTGCTGGAAGGCCGTGAATTTACGGCGTTTGTCGACCACAAGCCGCTCACGTTCGCCATGGCAAAAGTGGCTGAGCCTTGGTCTGCACGCCAGCAGCGGCAGCTGTCTTACATCTCGGAGTTCACCACAGACATTAAGCACGTGGCTGGCAAATCAAACCTGGTCGCGGATTGCCTCTCCAGGGTCGTCATCGGGGCAGTTGGGCCTGGACTATACCCGCATGGCGGCGGACCAGGTCACGGACCCCGGTGTACAGGCCCTAAAGGGGGACAGCTTGGGGCTGCGTTTGGAGGACGTGGTTTTCAGTGACGCAGGCGTTACTCTCCTGTGCGACGTCTCCACAGGCCTGCCGCGGCCGGTCGTTCCCGCCGGTTGGAGGCGCTCCGTTTTCGAGGCGGTGCACGACCTGTCTCACCCGGCGGTAAGCCTTCGGTGCGCTTGGTGGCCGCGAAGTTCGTTTGGCGGGGACTGAAAAAGGACGTGAGGACTTGGGCTGGTGAGTGCGTGGCTTGTCAGCGCGCTAAGGTGCATCGCCACACAAAAGCTCCTTTGGAACGTTTCATGGTGCCGGAGAGGAGGTTTGACCACGTCAACATCGACCTAGTGGGTCCATTGCCTTCCTCTCAGGGTTTTTCCTACCTCCTCACCATGGTGGACAGGACGACCCGTTGGCCGGAGGCGGTTCCTCTCGTGTCGACGTCGGCGGCTGACATAGCCCGGGCTTTCATTGCGACGTGGGTGTGTCGTTTTGGCACCCCGTCGGACATTTCCTCTGACCGGGGTGCGCAGTTCACGTCTGAGCTCTGGAACGCCGTGGCGTGTGGTCTGGGGGTTAAGCTTCACAGGACAACCGCTTATCACCCTCAGGCTAACGGCCTCTGTGAACGTTTCCATCGCTCCATGAAGGCAGCGCTCAGAGCCGGCCTGAAGGACGGAAATTGGGTCGACAAGCTGCCTTGGGTGATGCTGGGCCTGCGGACCGCGCCCAAGGAAGATCTGCAGTGTTCCACGGCTGAGATGGTCTACGGCCAGCCGCTGAGAGTTCCAGGGGATTTCCTCCCTAACACATCGGTTCCCTGGTCGGCGTCGGCACAGCGGGTTTGCCTGCAGGACACCGCCGAAACTTTTGCTCCGATTCCTACTGCCCAACATGGTACTCAGGTGTCCCGGGTTCCCGCGGATCTCCGCTCGGCGGAGCACGTTTTCATACGGCACGATGCGCACAGGGGTCCTCTACGGCCTCCTTACGACGGACCTTTCCGTGTTTTGGAGCACGGGGACAAGAACTTCGTGGTCGACCTGGGTGGTAAGGCCGAGCGCGTTTCTGTAGACCGGTTGAAGGCGGCCCATTTGGATTTGGGCCAGCCGTTGGTGCTGGCACGACCTCCGCGACGAGGGCGTCCCCCGGCCTTGGTCCCTGTCACTGAATTGAGGCCCGTTGTTCCGGTCTCACCTCTTCCGGAGGCCGCATATGCAGAGGTCGTTTTCCCGACTCCCGTGCTCAGGAGTCGTGGGGGTCGACCTGTCGTTCCGCCCCGCCACGCGGATTTTGTTTATGGGTGAATTCTGGGGGGGCTTGTGTGGTGACACGTTATTGGACATAATTCACCATTGAGATTGTTGTGTAGCAACCCGGACCCGTTAGTGAGGGTACCGGGGTTTGATGTCATTCATGCTAGCTTGTCAGACAACGCAGCACATGTACCTACCTCTGAGATATTAATGGATAATAAAGTGTGGAAGTCCATTCTGAATAGACCGCCTCCGACTCCCTTTCATCGGCGCTACAACTGCCTCTTTGTAAATCATGAGCAGTAGAATATGTGGAGGATCGCAGATGAACTTTTTAAAACATCAGTTAATCATTAATGATGAAAACATGACCTAAGAATCAACATTTCATCAGAAATGTGACTATATAATAGAACAATGAGGTTTGAAAGACTCTTGAGAAGATGGACACTATGAATATGTATTTTCATGAATAGTTTGACAAATGAAGTGATGAATAAAACACATTTCTCTATTTTCTTTTATTTGCTGATGTGAAAAAACAATATTGACATTTACCAGTGGTGAAATGTAAAGTAAAGCAAAATAAAGTATTTTTACACGGTAGTATTTTCTACTTTTACTTGAGTGAAATATCTGAGTACTTCCACCATTGAAATTTAGGAAGATGACATGGGAAGGAGCAAAGTGAACGGCTCATTTCAAACAGCACCTGCATCTCAGGTGACAGTCGGCTCTACTGAGCATGCTCAGAGACACACAGGTAACCTAAGCTACACACACACACACACACACACACACACACACACACACACAGTCACACAGTATCTGCTCTGCACTGCAGCAACGTGACGGAGCTCCCTGTGGAAGCAGACGGAGAGCTACACATCAGGGCTGTGTATTAATATGTCAGTGGAGCGTACCATGTCATCAGCAGGGGTGGACCTTCAGATCAACAGGTGAGCAGCTTGTTTCAATGATCTGAAACAAATCACTGTTTGTTTAGTTGAAGTGTATGTTCAGAAAGGCAGAAAGAGGATCAATATCTGTGCATGGCAGGAGAACAGCTCCTCACAACAGCTCTCTGTGTGTTTGTCAATCAGCTGTGAGTATACATAACATATATACAGTATATATATATATATATATATGTATGTATGTTTGCTCTTCTATTGAAGTATTTGAACCGTCTCATGAAAATATTTAGTCAACGCTGGGAACCACTGAACAGGAAGGTTCAAGGAATTTGATTCACAAATTGAGGTTAAAGTTCCTAAAAGGTTCATGACTTGATTTGATATGTATTTTAAATCTAATACCAAAAGAGAAATGTGATGTGTACACAGTCTTGTGCAGGGCACTGGTAAGGGCCTTAACGTGCTTCAGTGAAAGACAGGCTGATGAAATGGTGTTGGGTAATCAGTAGTTTATTACCTGACACAAGACATCATGTACTCCAGCGTGCCGAGTCATGTTAACCTGGGCAACAGCGTTCATCTGTCCACACGTACCCCCTGGTCTCGTCCTCACCCCTGCCCTGTTATTTTGTGTCCTGAACCTAAATTAAGCTGTTGTGTCAGAGCATTTAGCATGTGTTACAATGTACCGCCGTGAAGTGTCACAGGTAGGTGGGTCCATTTCCCCCCGTCAGAACCATTTAATTGGTAACAGACATTCAATGGACTGATTATAATCAAAATGTGTGAAAATGTCTAAAAGAACCACACAATGATGACAAAGAGGCTAAACAAAAAACTGTAACAGCTCACTGTCTGTTAGCAGAAGAGCTTCAGAAACATGAGAGGCCTCACTCTGCTGCAGTGTCTGTCTGTGACCACCAGCCAGCATCTCTGGGGACAACACACACACACACACACTCACACACACACAACACACACACACACACACACACACACACACACACACACACACACACACACACACACACACACCACCGGTTCGTTGCCGACACATGTATCACTGTTTGCCTAGCAACTATGAGCAGACAGTGGACCAACACAGCGACGGTCTCAGAGACGCTGCATCAGAGGGTTTCAAAAGCGTTGGTCCGGGGACACATAGAGGTCTCTGTTGGAGCTCCAGAGGGCCAGAGCTAGAAGAGTAAATCAATGTTCTTTTTCTCCAATCTATAAAAATAAAATAAACATCCATATGACAGATATCACAATCGTTTTTTTGGGAAGCATCCTTCTTTTAAACATAACACATTTTTGCATTGGTATGTTACTTTTGAATAAAAACAACCAAATGGTCAGACACAAAAGCCCTTTAAATATATATATATATAAATAAATAATTAATAAAAAATAAACCAAATTATTAGAGAATTATTTTTAAACACAGGTAAAATAACAACAACTACAGACATCATAATGTTTTCATCGCTGTTACTGTTTCCAAAGATCTGATGAGGTGTGTGTTGGTCACACAGATGCTGACAGTGTACAGGTTACAGGTGTATGGAAGAGATGACCCGTCATGTGACCTCTGCTGTAACACAACATGACCAGTGAGTACACTCAATGATCGATACATGAGCCAATCACAGGTTCTTTCCCATCCAACCGTATCCTGAACAGCCAAAAACAGAGTCAACCTTTTAAAGTTAGTTTAGTGTTACAAGTATATTATAGAAGTGAATTGCAGACTATTTACATAATTTCAGGTTATTGCAAGATCCTGTCTTTAATAGCACGATACCACATTATTCCATCAAAATACAATACACACCAGTTTTATTATGTTATTATTATTGCCATATATTTGTGGGGAAATGTAAATGTGTCTGCAGGGATTTTGCTGATGTTGCTGCTGTCAGTCATCAGAGCCAGGCGTGTCTCGCCTCTCCCATCATGCCCTGCTTCCTGTGTGGTTTGTTCTGAAGATGCACTCATCTGCCACAGACTGGCTCACATTATTGGTAAAACACACACACACACACACACATTTTCACCAGGTAAAACAAGTTTGGCAAGTGATTTATTTTGTTGATTAGACATCTTAGACATGATAATACAGTTACTTAATCTTTCTAACACACAATAAATGTACCTTGTGTTTACAGTGCCTGAGGAAATTAAAACTCAGCTGAGAGTAAACATTAATGCTTTTAGTCGTATATGTATAGAACCTCGGGTATTGTCTCTGCTGGTGTGACAACAACAGACACTTCCTGACAATCCTGCCACAAGCTTTTTTCTCTACCTGTTTTCACGGAACAAAAAAACAAATAAGACAAATGTACCTGGCTAGATCCCCCCTCTCCTTCTTTCTCACAGAACAAGGGAACTTAAAAATCATGCTGGCAAAATCAACTCTTGCCTCAGAGCTTCGGTATAAATGACAGTCAGTGGATTGTATTTATGTGGCAGTATATTACCAAAGAGCCCTCATGTCCTACAGACTGTAATGTGTGTGTTTACTGTGTGTGTTCGCTGTGTGTGTGTGCACTGTGTGTTCACTGTGTGTGTGTGCGCTGTGTGTGTGCACTGTGTGTGTTCACTGTGTGTGTGCACTGTGTGTTCACTGTCACTGTGTGTCTGTACTCTGTGTTCACTGTGTGTTCACTGTCAGTGTGTGTGCACGGTGTGTGCTGACTGTGTGTATGTGTGTGTGTGTGTGCACTGTGTGTGTTCACTGTCTGTGTTCACTGTGTGTGTTCACTGTGTGTTCACTGTCACTGTGTGTCTGTACTCTGTGTGTGCACTGTGTGTGTTCACTGTCTGTGTTCACTGTGTGTGTTCACTGTCACTTTGTGTGCACTGTCTGTGCTGACTGTGTGCGTGCACTGTGTGTGTGTGTGTGTGTGTGTTGTGTGTGTGTGTGTACTGTGTGTGTTCACTGTCTGTGTTCACTGTGTGTGCACTGTGTGAGTTCACTGTGTGTGTTCACTGTCACTGTGTGTGTTCACTGTCACTGTGTGTGTTCACTGTGTGTGTTCACTGTGTGTTCACTGTGTGTTCACTGTGTGTTCACTGTGTGTTCACTGTGTGTGTTCACTGTGTGTTCACTGTGTGTGTTCACTGTGTGTGTTCACTGTTTGTTCACTGTGTGTGTTCACTGTGTGTTCACTGTGTGTGTTCACTGGGTGTGTTCACTGTGTGTTCACTGTGTGTGTTCACTGTGTGTGTTCACTGTGTGTTCACTGTGTGTGTTCACTGTGTGTTCACTGTGTGTGTTCACTGTGTGTGTTCACTGTGTGTTCACTGTGTGTTCACTGGGTGTGTTCACTGTGTGTGTTCACTGGGTGTGTTCACTGGGTGTGTTCACTGTGTGTGTTCACTGGGTGTGTTCACTGGGTGTGTTCACTGTGTGTGTTCACTGGGTGTGTTCACTGTGTGTTCACTGTGTGTGTTCACTGTGTGTGTTCACTGGGTGTGTTCACTGTGTGTGTTCACTGTGTGTGTTCACTGGGTGTGTTCACGGTGTGTGTTCAGGCGCTGCCGACACCACCAAGGCTCTGCTGCTGATGGAGGGCTCCATCTCCTCGGTACAGCCTGCCTCTCTGTCTGACCTCAGCAACGTCTCAGTCATAGGTCAGTACTGTACGTGTGTCTGTGAGTGTGTACATGTGTGTGTATTTGCACATGTAGATGTTTGCATTTGAGTTATTATCTTTAGAAAGAGAAACATGATTGGATAGCAACAGTTTGCCAATGCAATCTCACACAAAACTAGCTTTAAAATCTAAGTATGAACACTGCATATCTCTGTGTGTCCTTCAGGTATGAGTCATAACCGTATCTCAGTTCTGGGGGAGCAGTCCTTCAGGAACCTGCCTCTGCTCCACACCTTACTGCTGGACCACAACCTGCTCACCAGCCAGTCCCTACAGGGGGGGGCTCTGACCAATCTAACCCGACTAGAGGTCCTCGCCCTGGGCCACAACCTCATCAGCATGGTGTGTATCACTTCAGGGAAATAATGAAATGGGAGTATATCAGAAGCTCTGTTCAGCTGGTGTTTGTATATGTGATTTTAAGCGTTCAGGTGATCCAGTGGATGAGAAGTTATTATTTTACCAAGGTCAGAATGTGACATTATATGTTGGTTTAAAGCTCCAGGCTGGCTGGTTTAGAGGAAGCAGGGCCCTGAGGAGCCTGAAGCTGGAGGGAAACCTGCTCACCAGTTTGGACTCTGGATCATTTCCTCTGAATGACCTCCAAGATCTGGAGAGTCTGGATGTGTCAGATAACTTGATACATCATCTGCATCGAGAGAGGTTAGTAAATGTTTCTTTCTGCCGCTTTACATGCTATTGTAGGGCACACTGTATCATATAACACACTATACTGTATGTCCTCTCCTGATCGCAGCTTTGGTGGGTTGGGGAGCCTGCAGAATCTGGATCTGTCCAGAAACCGTCTGAGTTCCGCTCCTGCTGAGGCGTTTTCCTACCTCAGCTGGCTGACCAACCTCAACCTGGACCTGAACACCTGGAACTGCTCCTGTCAGCTGCTGGAGCTGGCTGCCTTCCTGTCCACCTTCATACAACAACCTGACAAGGTGCCTCCTCTTCATCACTTACACATTTATAAG
Source organism: Dissostichus eleginoides (assembly GCA_031216635.1). Classification (NCBI taxonomy): domain Eukaryota; kingdom Metazoa; phylum Chordata; class Actinopteri; order Perciformes; family Nototheniidae; genus Dissostichus; species Dissostichus eleginoides. The sequence continues at coordinate 31,446,394 of CM062276.1, read as the reverse complement.
CAAATACAACATTAAAATAAATGAAATAAGGAAAATAAATGTTGTTAAAGCAAATATTACTGTATGCCTTGGGTGGAAAAAAACATGCAATTATATTAAAGGTGCATTATGTTGGATAAAAACGTAAAAGTACTTAAAACAGATTCTGATTCTGGAGGATTTCGATTTTGAATCGAGCGATCATTTCCTTGTAGTCAAAGTCAACTTTATGGTCAATTCCTCTATTTGTGTGACACGGACAGGGGGAATGAAATTCAGTTTCTCACCATCCCAGAGAATACAAATATATAAAAATATATAAATACATATGTATATACATACATACACGCCTTACACCACTTATATATATATACAAATACATAGACACAAATATACATATACACACATTTAGCGGTAGAAAAAAAAAATCAAATAAACAGTTAATATACAAAAAATAATGGTCAAGGGTTTGAGTCTAGTTTAGTGGGCTATACTGCTAAACTGATTAATTGAAAAATATGATATAATATTTCTACAATACAAATATATACAGTATTGCAAAACTGTCAAAAGCAGCGTGGGAGAAAAAGTGTCTGCAGCATACTGGTTCAGTTTATTTCAAGGATCTGTCTTTAAATGATAAGTAGAAAACTGGTTGGCTTTACCCTGACATCTCCCCTCCCACCTGCGGCTCTCAGACCCTCTATAATGGCCGTCGGATGGTGTGTGTGAGCGCTGACAACCCGGCAGTGACCACAGTGCTGGAGCTGACTGAAGCCAACTGCGTGCCGTCCAATCAGAACATCACGGTGCAGGTGGAGGCGCGAGGCAGCGTCACACCTCGACTGTATGCCCGAGACCTGGCCATCACTGCAGTCCTCTGCTTCACTGGTACCACTGAGACCACATATCACTCACTATTTCATCAGAGAAAGTTAAAGATCATTAGATTCACAACAAAGACAAGTGTTTCTTCAGCTCAAAGAAACAGCTGCAACAAATGTAAAAAGTAAAAAAAAGTTGTACTTTATGTTTTGAAGGTTTGGCAACTGCACAACTATACACCAGAGTTACATACAGCAGCCATTAGTACAATACACACAGTCGACGTCCTCAGTTCCAATGGATTAAAATAACGGACACAATTTCATCTGCTCAATGTGAGATCAGTGGATACCATTGATACTGTGTTATAATAATTCATAAACATTCAGTCAGTTGTGACTTGCCACTTACTTACTACTTAACAGATAGTTTGTTTAGTTTTACCTAATTTCATTGACATGATTTTATATGTAAGAAACATGATTCATATACATATATACAATCAATAATATAATGATTGTAATATATTAATATACACAATGATAACAAATCCCCCCTAATAACCTTTTTTTCAATCAAAGTTTATTATTTTTATTTTCTGCATATGTTGCCATGGCTATATCTATTTAATGTTATTTATGTTTAATTGCACAAAAAGTGACCCTGTGAGCAAGCTAGTTCACAAACCTGCTGCTTCCACATTTAGGCCTCCACCCATTAGCCAGAAAGTGATGTGTGCAATTAACTACACATGACATGTGTATGTGTACGCAAAGCGTGACGTCACCCCATTCAGAGTGAATGGGAAGCGTCTCCGTTGAACCGCGCAACGCTGCCGTGTGGACGTACCGTTAAGTTGCTAGTCGTTATGTATAACTGATACATTGCTTTTTTGGTAGCAACACGGCTCTGGAAAGCCTAACTTTACATGGGAAGTAAACACAGTCACAACAGAAGAGAAGCATGCTGAGCTAGCTTACCTGCTAACCACAAACTAGCAAGCTTGCTATCTTGCTAGTTTGGCCCATTTTGGAATCAATTACTTGATATTTAAGAGAATGACTACTCACTGTTCAAATTGCATCCATATGATATAATTTTGATGATGATGTCGTAACAAATGCTGCTCTTACAAGACATCTTCAGAACTCAGTGGCCTGGATATGATCTCAATCAATGTGTTATGTAAAACATGCTTAACAGCAGCATTATGTAGAATGTGTGAAGATGAATATGAATACTTGTTAAAGACTTCCCTGTTTATAATCCTACCTGTTCTGTTTTGCAGGTGGAGTTGGCTTGACCCTGCTGGTAGTCCTGATCTGCTATCAAGTGTCTCGGAGGAAGAAATTGAAAGAAAGTCAAAGACAGAAAGAAGAGCGAAGCAACTCAGTGGTGAATCACTGTGAGAATCACCTAGATGTTAGTGAAAACAAGAGGGAACTCTTCCTGCAGGCAGAAAGAGGACAGCCCTGGGACCGGAAGGCCATGACGGTGGATTCAAGGACAGATGGCCATGGTGGCCAGTTTAGGTCCAGAGCTGATGAGAACGGACATGTTTTGTGCCTGGACTGCAGCACCAAAGGTCCGAGAGGGATGGGTCAGAACCCAATGAGAGCCCGGTTGAACGGCAGGATCAACACAGGGATGGAGACAGAGGAGGAGGGACACATTAGGAGAATGAGGATACTGACAAAGGAAGACAGGAGGAGGCTTGAGACTCAGCAGGGAATATTAAGCAAGGACAAGCTTCCCCCCCGTGGCAACACCAACCATTCCTTTGTTCCAGAGAAACAAGCCTTTAGTCAGAGACCAGAGGCCCTGGCTGTTTATAGGATAAACAGAGAAATGGCAGAAAGCTACAGGACTGACATGGAGGGTAAGAGCAGAGGACCTGAGGCTGTCCCCTGCGAGAGCTGCCATCGGAGGCACAGAGCACCGGAGCAGAACCTGAGACATGGAAGGACTCCCCCCAGCATGAGAGACTCTGCTCCGTCTGACGGCTTACCTTCTCAGCACAGACAGATCGACAGGGGTCAGAATAATGACCACCACCAGTTTGACAGGATGAAGGACAAAGAGTTGAGAAGAGAAGCAAGAAATGTAACGTTTGACCTGCAGAGTTCCAGAGGCCCAGAGCAAGGAAGCGAACACAACAGGGAGGAAGATGAGAGGAGCTCCAGAGACAAAGAGAGAAGAAGACACAAATCAAGTCGGTCACTGAAGGTTAAACTAAACTTGAACCCGCTACGGAAAAGCAAAGTCCATCCGAAGAGGAAGACTGAGCAGGGCCACTCAGAGAGAAGCAGCTCAAAGAAGAGTAAAGATAAAGGGCAGGATCGAAAAGAAAGAGGAGAGGAGAGGGAAGGGAAAGGAAGGTCCGGGAAGACAAAGGGTAGCAGTGAGAAAATGAAGAAATCCTCCAAGGCAAAAGGATTGACAGAGGACGGTGAGGAAGAGGAAGCAAGAGAAGAAGGGCAGAAAAGCACAGAGACAAAAGGTGGGGAACAGAGAACAGAAGGACACCGGGACGAGAACACACAGTTGGAGAACTCCCAACTCAGCCCCAGAGCTGCTGAACAATCAGCCTCTGGACCGGGACACAGCACACAGGGGGGCAGTGTTCAGGGAGCTGGACTGGTTCTGGGTGCCCAGCCTTCCTTCCAGCAACCCTTATCCCTCTCTGCCCCTGACAGGGATCGCACTACCAACCTCTCCCTGCTCGGTACAGCTGGCTCAAACCTGACTGGCAGCAGCCTCTCTCAGCAAGCTGGGAGTATATTACTCAACACCCCCGCCCCAGGATCTAATCGACACTTCCCAGGTGGTCCAGGTCATTCCCTTGCTCCTAGCATAGCCATCAGTGGTGCCTCGGACAGCTTTAGCAGAGCAGTCGGGGTCGGCCTCATGGCTCCTGCTGCCTCTCTTTTAGCTAACACTGTACCTGCTAACCCTTTGCTAGCAACACATATATCCCCTCTTCATCCCTCCCAGTCTGCAGGACTAGCCTCAAGTTTAGCAGCAAACCCACCCGGTAATCATGCGCCTGTGCCCTCACAGAACATGCTTCTCCCTGACGATTCTTCTCTTGTAGCAAGCCTGAAGTCTGATCCAGGCCAAGGACCGGGCTCTCAGACTGGGGAAGGAGACCACCAGGGCCTCACAAAGGCTCCTCCAAGCATGGATGGTTTGTCCACAGACACTACTCCTGCACCAGTGACCACTGTGGAGAATCTGTCAGACACTGAAGGTCAGACAGGAAGCGGACCCAGTGGCTCTACAGTCCATATATCAGCTGGGGGAGGGGCTCCAGGCCTGTTGGGAGGCAGCGTGCAGGCAGCAGATGCGTCAGGTGTTTCTGCAGCTCAGAGCGGATCCTCCACAGCCGAGGCACTGCTGCAGCAGGAGTACCTCTCAGAGGAGGGGGGAGCCTCCCCCAGGAGGAAACTGAGGCTGGTTCTTCCTGAGAAGACTACCAGCCGACCACCCACCGCACTGGAGAGGAAAATACGCTAGCAACTCAACCCGTGTTTAATGGCTGAATCATATAAAAAGCACTTCCTCATTACACATGGTTTACACCAGATGCAGAGACTATGTTCTTCATGGTATGAACTGCTGCTGGAAATTCTTTTTTTGTAATTTTTTGGTGTCAAACTGATGTTTGGTGTAGTTTATTTTTATAATTACATATTTCAACACAAAGTAAAAATGATGTGTTATTTTTTTGTTTAAAGTTGATTGTTGGCCTTCGTGTGAGAAAACCATACGTGATCCTCATAAGCAGATGGTTGCTCAGTTGACTAAGAATAATTTGCACTTAAAGCAATTCTACATTAACTAAAATTGAAGTTTCATTTGAGTAAAAATCCTTGCTGTTATTTTTACGCTCCAAAGGTCATTTTTGATCTAGAAACAGACTTTGACACACTTTCAATCCTGCCACATGATCTTCATCCCTATGAGTTTCCTTAACAAAATGTTAACTCTCAGAGCAACATGATATAAGATCTTGTATTTTTCACTTATAGACAGACCCCTTTCGTTATTTCAGAAATTATTATGTGATTACATTGATGTTATTATTACATTGCTTGTGATCTTTTCTAACCCAGCAAAACAACAGAAAGCTGGCAGGCCGGCTGACGGAGGTAGTGGTAGACTAGCGTACAGCAGCTATTGGTAAAGCAGCAGTTAGCAGTTAGCCTTTCTTTAGCAACTTGCTGAGAGTTGAGGCAGAGCAGCCGGAGGACAAAAGAGGGAAGCCAGAAAACATTTCTTCCTAAAATATGAACCGGTTTCAACAAAACAAACTTGTAAAGCACTGTAAAGCTTTAGCGTTATGCACTTCTCCTCAGAGACTGTACGACCCGCTCACCAACGTCACAGGGGGGAACAACCGTAATCATGGCAGAGAGTGGGACCAAAAGAGGCATCATCCTCCGGGTTATCAGTGTAGCATCAAAGTGGTTTTGGAGATGTTTAAGGTAAAATGGTAACACAAGTTCCTCCATTTGCTGACGAAGATCATGTGATATAGTTGAGAACTCTAGAACTACTCAATAGATCTGGACGTGAGGCTGATCTGTCGACTGAGAGAGAGAGAGAGAGAGAGAGAGAGAGAGAGAGAGAGAGAGAGAGAGAGAGAGAGACCACAGTGAAATACTTCACTCTTTATCTGTAATCTTATTTAAATTTTCTTTCTGTATGTTTCATTTTAAAATGATGACTTTTCTCCAGCAGTTAGCCTTTAGTACCAGCAGTATATTCAGATGCTTCACTTCAGTAAAAGTACCATTACATTATTGTCAAAATACTTCACAGGTTAAAGTCCTGCATTCAAAATCTTACACACGTAAAAGAACACAAGTATTATCATCGAAATAAACTTAAAGGGGACCTATCATGCTATATTTAAATAATATATAAGGTATATATATATATATATAAGGTATATTAATACGTTTTAATTTTCAAAATACGAACAGATCATGCATTTTAGCCATGCCTCATTTTGCCTCTCTCCAGCTCTGTCTTTGCAAGGTCTGATTCAGCTGACCACGCCCCCATGCGGAAGAGGGGGGCGTGACACGGCCCTGGCACGAGCGTCATGTTATCATGCTTGCTGTGATTACGAGTGGAGAGTCAACATGGCCCAACCTCTCATTCCCCTGATTGGTGGAGAGTTGACCAATCAGACGGAGTGCACCTACATTACATCAAAAAGGTGCAAATAAAAAATCCACCCGTATCAAATCCGTTGCAGCCCCGTTTTTAGAGATTTGGGTATGGAGGAAAAGAGAGAGGGTTGTGTTTTCTGACACTTTGTGAGTTCCCTGGAACACCGGGGACACATATGTATGTATAAAAGACATCACAAAGTGCATTTTGCATGATAGGTCCCCTTTAAAGTATAAAAAGTAAAAGTTGACATTCTGCAGAAAAATTGCCTTTAAGTGTGCTTATACAGTAATTATATTTTCACACCCGGAAGTAAGTATTCTCTTTACTGTCGATTGATTTTACAGTGATATCTGCACTACTCATCAACTCAAAAACACCAGATTATCCTTGTTAATTACACAACATTGATTGGTTTAAATTGTGTACAATGCTTTTGTATTTTTCCCCTTCGATTCGGAGAAACAAATATTTTTTCGGAGTTTAGGATGGCAGAAGACACTACACTACCCAGAATCCTCAGCTTTCGTTTGGGACTACAACATGTGCTTTGTTTCACAAACCCGGGATTAGTCCTCAAACTCTGTGATTGGATGTTGGAGTGGCAGTGCGCGAAGTTTACACGGAGCGTCAAACAGCACTTTGAAATGGAATGAATCCCATCGACGGCCCACTAACCAAAACAGGAATCGAACGTGTCCCCCCCCCCCCCCTTAGGTCACAGGCTCCTCCAACAGTGCAACACAATAAAACAGATACACAGAAAAAATAGTGCAAGTAAATACAAAAATAAAAATAGTAAAATGTAAAAAGTGAAATAGTGCAATAAGAGTCTATATACAAGTGATTGGAATATGATATATTTGACAAATAATTTCTAAGTAGCAGCCAGATGAATGTTATGGATGTTGTTTCAAAGTTCAGGTGTTTAATAGTCTTATGGCCTGTGGGATGAAGCTGTCCCTGAGTCTGGTGGTTTTATACACAACTACGGTGTAGTTATGCAATGATGACAAACTTGGGTCATAGGTTCCTCAACAAGACATCTATCAATATGTGTGTACCTCCACCATTAAACTGTCATATTCTGCACATTTCTTATTCTATCTACATACATCTTATAAGAGTATAATAAATATGTATAATATCGGTTAAAATAAGTACTTCAACATAGTTAACATTGCAGGAATGTTGATTGTCAAGTCCCAAAACAAACCATGCAATATATTAAACGTTAAGTACTTTGTCAGGCTTAATATTTATCAGATACCCCCAAAGCTTTTTGCTTACATGTATTTAAAAGAAGACCTTAACCTAAAGTATTATTTAATGTTTAAATAAAGCCTAATTAGTTTGTCTGTTTTGCACATCCTCCTATTAATATCTTTGTACATCCGGCACTAAACTGTTTTATTCTAGATATCATTTACAGTATCTTCTTGATATTTTCTATTCTATATTTCTATCATTGACCTTCTACTTTCCTCCTATTTTGTATGTACTCTTAATATTTAAATGTTTTCATAAATATAACACATTCAAAAGTGCTTTACAAAAATGAAAGACATTAAGAAAAAGGCATTTTAAACAGTCATTAAAAAGCAACACAATCTACCTGCATTGCAATTACTCTAAACGTGTAATAACGTGCTTTAACCAGTAGGTGGTTTGGGTTAAAAGCTGTCAAGTTTACAGTGTTAACAAAATAAAATATACTGCTGTTTCCGGTTTAGTTTACGACGGATATATTTTGTTATTGTTTTGATATTTGTAACACAAAAGCGATGGAAAAAACCCACAGCAACACAGAAAAGATGGTCTTAACATGACCCAGCGGTCTAGTAGTTAATAAAAAACAATAATATCAAAACAAATATTACTACTAACTTTATTGTGAAATTAAAACAGAACGGTAAAAGAATAGTTTCCGGTCTATTCTGAGGCCCGATCTCTGTAGATAAATAAAGAACTACGACAGATGTGTAATATTTAATGCAGCCGAACCATTTATTACAATGCATTCATGTGATAACTTTCAAAGAGTAAAGCAAGCACTGCTGAATAAAGTATGATTTTATCTTTTACGAAACGTTTTTTTTCATATGGAATGCAGTTGGAGGTCAACCAATCACAGAGCTTGAGGACTAATCACGGGGTTTGTGAAGCAAAGCAAATGTTGTAGTCCCAAACGAAAGCTGAGGATTCTGGGTAGTGTAGTGTCTTCTGCCATCCTAAACTCCGAAAAAATATTTGTTTCTCCGAATCGAAGGGGAAAAATACAAAAGCATTGTACACAATTTAAACCAATCAATGTTGTGTAATTAACAAGGATAATCTGGTGTTTTTGAGTTGATGAGTAGTGCAGATATCACTGTAAAATCAATCGACAGTAAAGAGTACTTACTTCCGGGTGTAAAATCCTCCGTTATCCAATGGGAACGGACGCTCACATTGCCTTTAAGTGCCGCCGACATGGACCGATGCGGTGCTTCCCTGAGCGTCAAATACCGCCGCCGATGGGAATACATTGCAATCAGTTGAAAGCTCTTTGCGTCCGTTTATGAAGCTGAAGGAGACTCGGCGCGTCACAACTGCACGCCATAGGACCCTGACCAAGCGTCGCTCCTGAACGTTCAGGGAGTGAGACTGTGTTGGCTCGAGATACACTTTTTGTTATATTCCATGGAATGCTCTTAACATCCCGATAGCAATGAATATCTTAAGTGCTTTGACAAAAAATCTGTGGAAGCCGTAGTACTGTAAAAAGCACGACCAATCATTTTAGCTGGCCCGGCTAAAATAACTGGATGGTCTACTCGCCTGTCAGCCTTCCATCTGTGCACAAACTTATCTCGTGCCCTCATTTGTCATGTGCGCGTTCTTGTGTGTTGGAGGAGGGGCTCTGTAAGGAAGTGGCAGATTTTTTCCGGCTGTGTATTTTCAAATTCTAGCGCACTCGAGCCGGTTTCTCCAAAATTACCTACCCCACCTTTAAGTGGAGTAGAAGTATTAAGTTCCATAAAATGGAAATAAGTGAAGTACAAGTATGTCAAAATGTTACTTACATACAGTACTTGAGTAAATGTCCGATTAGTACAATATATATATATAGTTTTAAAGTGCTGAAAGGAAACCAGCAGTGGGATACAGGTGCATTCGGGCGTCAGTGATAAGGCGGCTCATGAACCTGAACGTGACAAACGGTAACAGAGGTGACTCTGACCTCAGGGCGACTGCAGATGGTTGCCGGGGAGTTGCCGTGGCGTTGCCTGGCGTTGATGTGTCACTGCGGGTTGAGTTTCACTTCTGGCATTAGGACAGCTTTTAGCAGTGTGTTGGGTTTCACTGGTCACACTGGCAACCTCTAAGTGCTTCTGCAGGCAGGCCCCTCTACGTCACTGAACCTCCAGCGTCTGAGCGTCTCCACCAGAGAGCTGTTCCTCTGCTGAGGCCCCGATCTGATCCACATCAGTGGATGCTTTTCAAATCCATGTTTGTCCCTGCCAAGACTGGAGGAGATCATGGAGCAGATATCTCATCATGGTATCAGTGGTGCTGCTAATTCTCAGAGAATCGCGTTTCCCAGAAGCCTTGTTGTTTCTGGTTGCTGTGCTAGCAAAAGAACAACATCCTCTTCCTGTTTGTGCTATACCTATCTAACAGCTTTCTAATCCAAAATCAGAGTACACAAAGTAGTCTATACAACGAATGATCAATCATGTATTGATCAGAAGATGGCATTAAACCAGAACTGATAGATGTCACTCTCTATCAACTCTGGTTTGGTCTCCACCTGGTCTTACTCCTGAGGGAGGTACAGGTCTGTTTAGCTGCTAAAGCCTCACTGTGTTCACCAGCTGAGGCCTGTACGACGAAGCTGGTTCAGTAGTGATAGCAGTTTGACACTGAAGCTTCGAACGGAGCTTCAACCCTGGACTTCCTTTTCCATAGAAGCAGTGATTCGAAGCTTGCTTCAAATCACGTGACATATGACGTCAGAAGTAGCAACTGCTTCAAATCACGTGACATGTGACGTCCGAACCAGCAACTGCTTCATTTCCTGAATGAATCACTTGACTGGTTCGCGGTCCAATCAGGTGATTCAATGCACTGCCTCGTCTCTATTCTGACAGGTGACAGGTTGAAACAGTTTCCAATTTGAGCGCTTCAACACTTTATAACCGCTCTAAACAATGCGCAATGTGTGGGTTGTTGTCGTAGTTTGCGTTGTTGCTGTTGAGTTGTTGTTGGTATTGCATTTGAATTGGATCATTATTGAGCAAGCCAGGAAGAAAGATAGGTCGTTCTGGCTCGGGAAACACTTCGAAATGTGGAGAAGTTGTGAACAAAAAGACAATTATGAGTAATATAAAAACAGTTTAATTGTTTAAGGAATAGATAGCCCAGTGGATAGAGCCGGCGGCCTGAATGCTGCGATGTCCTCCGCGCAGCTGGTTCAAAGCCTGGAATGGATGAACTTTTAATCATTGCTTTTCAACTTTAATACTTTAAAGGGGACCTATCATGCTATATTTAAATAATATATAAGGTATATATATATATAAGGTATATTAATACGTTTTAATTTTCAAAATACGAAACAGATCATGCATTTTAGCCATGCCTCATTTTGCCTCACTCCAGCTCTGTCTTTGCAAGGTCTGATTCAGCTGACCACGCCCCCATGAGGAAGAGGGGGGCGTGACACGGCGTGACATTGGTGGAGAGTTGACCAATCAGGCGGAGTGCACCTACATTACGTCAAAAAGGTGCAAATAAAAAATCCACCTGTATCAAATCCGTTGCAGCCCCGTTTTTAGAGATTTGGGTATGGAGGAAAAGAGAGAGGGTTGTGTTTTCTGACACTTTGTGAGTTCCCTGGAACACCGGGGACACATATGTATGTATAAAAGACATCACAAAGTGCATTTTGCATGATAGGTCCCCTTTAATAACTGATAAAAGGCCCTCTCCGCCCAAAAAAATGTCCAGCACTCTCTAGTCTCTTCTCAATAACCCAATACACACAATTATCAATCTTTAATTGCAAATAGAACATGATATTCAGTCTTAGTGTGTGTGTGCATCGAATATTTTTCAAGGCAAAGATACGTTAAACCCACTGCAGCCTTGCACTTCGCCAGGAGAGGTCGCTGTAACTGAAGCTTCGAGAAATGAACCTATTTCCGACACAATTGTCCAAGTGGTTCGATGCTTCATTCAAAGCTTCATTTTGCCATCACTATGGTTCAGCATAACCTGGATATGTTTGAGTTACCCGGTTTACCTAATCCAAAACAAACGCGCTTTCGCTAAGCGGTCCTACGACACTGGTTATCAACTCGTTAACTCAAGCCAGCTTTGCCCTATCTAGTTATGTGCGCGTTCACATAAAAGGGGCGGGGTTAGCAACATTTGACCAATCACAAACATGGAGAAGCGCACTGACAGCGCAGCGTCATACTTCCTGAATGAAAAGTGAAATTAATATTATAGACAAATATGAAGACGTTAAACTTTAAGTGCGGTGCCATTCTGTGATTCTCCAGATTCTACAGATGGCCAGTCCGCCCCTGCTCACAAACTTATTAAGATCCAAAGCTTTAGTGCGTTTTGAATCAATGCTGAGTACAGCCAAACTCTTCTCTGTCATTGTAGACCGAATGCTTCTCGTTTTGCGCCGTCCCGTTCAAATGACAATCACATTTCCATGCTCGCACCAGGGCCGGGGGAGGGGTTACAAGGCTCGCGTCTTGTGCTGCATTCACTTGCACTCGGACATTAGGGATTTTCTCTCATAAATGTCCGATGAGCCAAAACTTTGCTTTCAAAACAAAGCTGCCAACTGGTGTGGCAGCATATGCACCACCACCCCTCGCCCTCCATGATCAAGCGGCTTCTCCGATTTTGTTGTCAATGTTTTGACTGAACTTTGTTACTGTTCACATATAAGCAGTGTTCGAATAACCCATTTGCTATCGGGGGAGCCCTATTTTTTTTGGTGCACGCCGGTGGATTTTTCTGCGAGCGGCAGGGAGATCAATATACTTTTTGCCTCTTGCAAATCTCACATCCACATTTTTTATGAAAAGCCATGGATACCTTTCATTCCACTCACTCCATCTTTTCTGTGTCCAGTTAAAAGGCAGGTCATGGGCATCGGCAGGCCTCTCCCTCGGTGTGGCGCTGTCAAACTCGACCCTAACGCCGCTTACAGCCGGCCAACTAAAAGTTGTTCCGTTCACGTTGTCATTTTTAGACTCCTTCGCTTCTATGCTTGTGAATCCAAAAGCTGCGAGGCTTGGCTGTTTTCGTTTCGCCATATTTTTTATTACAAAGCCAGAGTTAAAAGCTCACCATTTAGTGAGCTGGTGTTATTTTTTTCAAACCACAAACCGCATGTTGGCACCACGCGCTGTCCACCTACTTATTGATCCACTATCAGCGTCAGTGCACCCCGCTGCCAGATTGTGCCTGTGCTGTGTGTCATTCACTCTCAACATGGATAAAAGTACAATAAGCATTCTTCAGGTGTAGGTAGATTCTCTATTCGGACATTATAGCCTATATGTGCGACTGTCGGTCCGATATTGTAAAAAAAATAAAAAATAAAATAAAAATCTCAAAATAATATTTTATTTTTATTCTCAAAATAATTTTCCGGGCCAAATATTATTGCTGGCGGGCCACCAATGGCCCACGGGCCGCCTGTTGCCGACCCATGCAGTAGGCTATGTGACACTGTAAGTGTTGCGCGGCCAGATACGGCTCAAGAAGCTGACTCAGATAAGGAAATCTATGATACATTGTGATGTGATATGATGTGATATGAATGATAATGGGACACATCAACGTCTGCACTCACAGTGCCGCGGACTGTACGTAATGTTACTTTGATCTGGTTACTTATGTTAATTTGTGGCAGATATTTAAGTAAGCTTTCTTAACGCTGATGTTATATTAGTCAGATTGCTCTGAAGATGGGAGGTGATATTCTATTAATTTTCACGTTCACACAGTCAGTAGATTTTTGCCGGCCGTCTTTCCTGCAATTCCTCTATCCTGTAATAGGCTAGTTGCACGCGATGACGTATTTCCATGTCCGGTTCATTGAGTGTGCGGTTGTAAACTTCCGGTCTACGGTAGAGCGGGTAGATAGCGAGATAGATAGATTAGATAGATTAGATAGATAGATAGATAGATAGATAGAGATACAGATAGCAAGATAGATAGATAGATAGAGATACAGATAGCAAGATAGATAGATAGATAGCAAGCTAGATGGCATACAGATAGCGGTAGAGCAAAGTGAGAAGGCTAACGTTAACGTGATGGCACTATTTTAGACTCGATGTCTCCAAGACCTACCGAAGGTTAACATCAGTGATGTACATCGGCTGGTACAAGCGGCAAGCTCAGCCCCGAGGAGCAAAAGAGAAAAGGGGTTTGTTGTGACCTGGCTCAAAAGGCCACAACAAAGAGGAGACACACCATATCAACGGTTTAACAAAAGATGTTTATTAAAGCAAGTGGTTCAAATTAGCCAAATGAATCAAGTGCAAAGCAAGTAAAGCATGAGGTGTGAACGTCAGTGGTATCAGTAATGTAACTGCAGGGTGAGGATTGCATGAACATGTATGGGTGAGGGTGTTGAGGTGCACGAAGTAAAACAACTGAAATAACTAATAACATACTCAACCGAACCGGGTGCCTGTATGAGAAAGCAGAGAGGGAAGACAGAGAGGAGCATACGCTTTAAATAGCTGCAGGGCACCAGACTCAGGTGCCCTGAGTTACTGCAATCAAGGCGGCTGGATGCAGCACAGCCACACCCTCTCAAGATGAACCCACAGGGTTATGATGGTCACCCGATTCGTACTTGTAATTTCTTCTATCTATGATGTCTCCTTCATTCTAAGCCAATCACTGTCAAAGCAACTTCAGATGGCCACTCCGCCCCTGCCGGTACCGAGGTGGGCCGATCGGAGTGGCCCGACCGGCCCACTTCGGTACGTCCCGATGGCCAGTCCGCGACTGCTTCGGCATACAGTATAAGTGTTGCACGGCCAGATACGGCTCGAGAAGCTGACTCAGATGAATGAGGCGAGTAAACAGCTGACAGCCGGCAAGAAACTCGAGTGATTATTCGCATCGCGTCCGGTGTGAACGCACCATTATTACAAGTATTATATAATTATGTAATTACAAAATAAAATCGCCACTCTCAGTACAGCGCCACTTTCTGAACAGGTAATGCACGCAAATAAAATATTTTTATATTATTATTATTATTATTAATAATATATATATAAATAAAAACATCTTGTATTTTAGCTACACCCGCTATTGTCAACATTGGACCTTGACACCGTCCACATAGCTATAGTGAAATAATATAATCGAAAACATTAAGCCTCTTTGATTTAATAATCGGAGCTGAAACCTCTCTGCCATCTCATATAACACACACTTCCTTATTTATCTTTGAATAATAATACCGTATAATAATCATCTCCGGACAGCGCAAAATGCGTATGAAGTGCTACGTCATGAACGCAAGAAATCATACCCTCATGTGATTGGCTTAGAATGAAGGAGACATCTGATTGGCTATAGATAGAAAAAATTACAAGTACGAATCGGGTGACCGTCAGGGGAGTCTCAAAAAACCCACACACGAATGCACAGCGATCCGTGCACAGAGAGCGGTTTGTGTTTGCAGGTTCTGAGGTTTCAAACGGAGAACAAATATGTGAGGATCAAAAATACACATGTAAAACTTTTTTCTGTATTTGGATTTTATTTACATGTATATGAAACGGAACACATTTGTGTGTGCATTGAAAAACACAAGTGTGGATCCGGAAATACAAGTGTGAATCCTTCTGTGTGCATGTGTGTATTATGACACTGTTCTGAGCCCATATACTGCAGGGTAGCTTGTGAATTTACTCCAGGTGGAACTAAAGTCTGATTTAAGAGTTGATTATATTTCACATCATTCATCCTTATTTTTATAAATGTCCCAAATGATATTCTTTTAAAGTCACAATACTTCAATAGCCAGCTATGTAACTTAGTTTACTGAAATTACTGCTACTCATTTGTAGCCATGGTTGTGTACATATTCCTCTTTATTTGTATTTTATTACTAATGTGTGCTTTACTTTTTTATTATTTCATGTCTTCATGTTTTACCTGCTATTATAGTTTTGCTGTAACACTGCTAATGGGGCTGATAAAGGACTTCTGATCCTGATTTCATGTGTTTCAATGATCTACTACTGTGAGATTGACGCGATGTTCCAGTGCAGCTGCAGCTCCCTCCGGAGGCCGCTAGGGGGCAGTGTGTTCTTACTGAGGAACCAGAGCTTTGTTCAGAAGAAAAGGGCCCTTTCTGGACACAAGATGCAAATAAAGCAGAACCTAATCTGCAGGAACATGCTATTTTACAGAAACACTTACTTTGCTCAAGACACAGAACAGAATTTAGACATTTGGTATGATCCTAAGTATATGAAAGTGTTGAATGCATACAGCCGTCTCTTAACAAGTGCCATATTTAGTCAAACTTTAGGTTTTTTTAGGAACGCTTTGGGATTAAAGTTGAATTAACAGTAGTGATAATCAGCACATGGCTGCGTTGTTGGATCCCGATGTACTTAAAGTATGGAACTCTTTTTTGACACAGAGTTAAACCTACATGCATGAAAGAGGAGATATGACTGATGTCCCTGACACCTGTGTGTTGTGATGCTCCCCAGGCCTGTGTGTGTGAAATGCAAATGTTGAATGCAAAAGAAGAAATGCCTGCTGTGCTCTGACGCCACCCCCTTCCCCACTCTCTCACACACACACACACACACACACACACGCACACACACACACACACATGCACGCACACACACACACACGCGCACACACGCACGCACACACACGCATACACATGCATGCGCACACACGCACGCACGCACACACACACACGCGCACACACGCACGCACACACACGCGCACACACGCACGCACACACATGCATGCACACACACACATGCACACAAACACGCACGCACCACACGCACGCACATACACATACACACACGCACCAGGAATGTAAGGTAAAACTCTGACCCCCCCCCTGTGACAGTCACTACTCTTCATGACGCAGCAGGTGTAGCTGATGTATCTGAGTATCACAATACAAAAGTAACCTGATTACTTTCTTTTACTTATGGATGACCTTAATGTCAAATGCAATGCAAATAAATACAAGAGAAATAAATAACAATAAGATGTTTATAGTGTATAAAGCCAGACAACAGAACAACGTAACCTTAGAAAAGCAGAAAGCAAGATGTTCAGGACCACAAATGTGTCCTCTTAAATTCAGGCTAGACTTACAGAATAGAAGAGCATACAAAAAGTGTTTTAGTTGTTATATTAATGACAAGAAATATTTTCGTTTTAATAAATCAGATGTTCCCCTACTGCATAAAAAAGATGTTTAAAATAAAGAAGAATGAAAGAAGGCTAAAGAAGATTCCAGCAGTACGTCTTCCTGTAATGTATCCATCTTTATTGATACACTGTAATCCTGCAAGTAATCCCTGTTTTTAGAAATGTAACAGTAATCTGATTACGTATTTTTAAATGTAACTGTAAGGGAATAGTTACTTTTGTTTTGGTATCCTGTTGATGTAATCCCATTACATGTAATCTAGTACTCCCCAAGCCTGCTATTACATTCAAAGTCCTCAGTGAAGCAGCATGGATCTGTTGGAGGAACACTTGAAGGCAGAACTTCTCCAGCAGCTGAACACCATCACCATGTTGGACACATCACCACCGAGTGATTCTTTACAGGGAGCCAGTTAGCGACACTTTATTCTCTCATTTCCACACTCAAAGCTCCGTCAGCTAGCAGCTAGCAGCTAGCAGCTAGCAGCTAGCAGCTAGCAGCTAGCAGCTAGCAGCTAGCAGCTAGCAGCTAGCAGCTAGCAGCTAGCAGCTAGCAGCTAGCAGCTAGCAGCCAGCTGCTCTGTGTTCTGCTCTTCTCTGATCGCTTTATCGAAGAGCTGGGCTTCTTTTAACATGTGTTTTTATGAGCATTTTGAAGTATTGCATTATAAAAGCTGTTGGAAAAGGAAAGAATATGAAACATTTTCAATTGCACAAAAAGCTGGTGGTTTTTGACTTTTTGAGAAAAGTTGATGTGATAAATGCATCATGGGAATATTTCTCAGAGTTTTGGGTAGTTCACATTTAACCCACATGTTCTTGCTCTTGGATTTATTGGTCTTCAGACGGCATGAAACATGGCCGATACCAGCCGACAGGAAAGGACAATTAAAAGTAATAAAGCTCTCCATTTTGATGTTTACAACATCTACTTGTTTTATTGGTGCGATGCCAGATCACAGCAATGTGTAAGGAAACGTTGCAAAGCCTTTATTCACCAAACCTACTGATGTACTCATGACCAACTCACATTCTGTTGCTTAGCTCCAAATATCAGAGGTTCCAGGTGTACGGTCACACACCAAAGAAAGAGATTCTTTTAAATGGTGACCTGATGATGTCACGAGATGAAGTCAGGTGACCTCCACACTTACTATTTGTTGCCAATCAGCGATCAGCAAAGTGAATGGGACTCTTTCCCATGAGTATAAAATGAATTTTTAAAGACCCAATAAGAGTTCAGAGAAGGTTAAAAATACATATTTACTGAGACTTCAAAGACATTTATTTAGCAATTACAGCTCAGCTACTTCTCCATGAATGCAAAGGCCAGGACCAGCAGCTTCCTGAGCCGCAGCTACAGCTTTACATTACGACGTGCAGGTAATTAGAGGGGCTGTCACAAAGTGTCCAGGACGAACAAAGGAGAAGGAAGCGGGTTTGGAGTAAAGACTGCACATCAATGCAGCCTGACTTTATTCAAACACATTATTAGAATCTAAAAATAAGAAAATCTTCATGGTTGTTGTTGCCCAGAGTCCTTTCATCTGCCAAAAAACACATGAATACAAAGAGATACAGAGCATCATCATTAACACTAAAACAAAACTTGATTTGATTAAAAAAACAACATTAAAACAGCCCGCCCGGCAACACGGATACGGATTCCTTAAATAGCCTCTGTGAGCAGAGAAATAGAGAGGACAAAGAGACCATGCAACCCATCACACACTCTCATTAACACTTCACACACACAGTTTGGATCCAAATCAATATCATCAACAGACATATGCCAGGAGGAGGAGCTGTCATCATACAAAGGAGTATTTTTCTTTTTTTTAAACAAAGAATTGTTTGACATTTCATTATTTGAAGGACTAAAATACATAGAGTTTCTACCCTGCAGATCTGAGCCTCACTGCGAGACAACAAGGACATTTCTTTAATCGTACACAATTATTATTATCATTATTATTATTCACAGCCAGCCTCCACTGCCGTTCTACCTCTGTATTCCTCAGCAGAGTGAACTCAGTCATTATCACTCTGTGCAGCACTACAAATCCAATGCTTATATTTAACAATTAAAGAACCAGCGGGGAAACACAGCTTGTGTGTTATTTGGTTATCCAACTATTGTTGGTGCCACTGTGAGGTCAGAGAGGACAAACGTCTTGGCTTTAAACGGACAGATCAAACTATTATGTTACAGTCATTTACAGCCGCTCTCAGGAGCCTTTGGATACAAAATGTGATGAGGGAGGGGGGGGGGGGGTATATACACCTGTTATCATGTTGCACAGCACAGGACCTGCACACCTCTCCTAAACATGATTTAAATTCAGAGCATAGCATGTAGAAAAGACCCAGCCGCCGTGGGACATGACACTTCTTAACACTGGCCTGTTGTAGTCAGTCACACACACACACACACACACACACACACACACACACACACACAACACACACACACACACACACACACACACACACACACACACACACACACACACACACACACACACACACACACACACACACACACACACACACACACACACGCACGTCCCTTTACTCAGTGTGTCCAGGTGGAGGTGCTCTGTGCTTCAGGAGGTTGGTGGTGTGGCAGTGGAAGGGCTTGCTGAGGTTTGGTGTCATGGTGTCCTGAGATTAGCTCAGATAGAGAGGCTTGTCTCTCTGCAGGCCGCTGAGGAGGATAGGGAAACACATAAATATCAAACAGGAAAACCAGGCGGCCGTAAGGAACAGTGCAGCTGTGTCTTCATTTACAAATATAATACTCGGTTACAGCTCACTTTGATTTAGATAGAATTTTTCAATCCACTTTAAAATGTAAAAATATTAAACATTAAAAGCTGCAGTCCTTTAAAGAGTACATTAACTCCGGGCTGAAATGTATTTATTTGTATCAGAGTTGTCCTGTTCCCCCCAGCAGAGGTGGGAGAAGTACTCAGATCTTGTACTTGAGTCAAAGTAGAAGTACCAGAGAGTAGAAATACTCTGTTACAAGTAAAAGTCCTGCATTCCTGCACCTGTAGCCTCACCCAGTGATGTCACGGCGTCCTGCAGTACACCGTGACATCACTGCAGCACGTGAGGAGATTTAACTCTTTATATATCCAAAAGTGAACCCTAGCACCTACCCGTTGCCATGGTAATCAGTATTCCAGTCCAGAGAGGGGTGTTGGTTCTGCGTGTGTCGACCCAGCTGATGGTAGTCCACCGATGATGACATCACTGCTCCACCATTCAGCATGGCTCCTCCCAACTGCTGGTAGTCAGGATGCAGGGAGGGATGGTAGCCCTGCAACACAACACAGTTTAATAAAAGCTCTCTTATTTATTCACATCATAACTGATCATGTCTGTGTAAACAGCTGATCACTGAGGGAAGGAAGAGGGAGCAGAAAGAGGGTCATCAGTGTGTCCACGCTGTCCGTCAATCCTCAAACTAAACACAGAGCTGAATCCTAGCCCGGCAAATGTCTTTAGAGGGTCTGGAGCACGTCTCTCTTCAGGGATCCTGACCTTTTGTTCAATCTCTGTTCCCTTGTATCTTGTCTTAGTTTCCTCGTTTCAGACTCAATCTGACAATCAAGTTTTATGGTATGGTATTGCATAAAGGTGATGCTGGAACATTTTTGGTCTTTGGTTGATTTTCTTTTTACGTTTTCTTCCACCAAAGTTGAGTTTGGAATATTTTGGAGCAAATGATGACGGCACAGCCACCTAAGAGTGGTAACAGGAAGTCCAGCTGTCTGTTTAGAGGGGATCACAGTTCTCTGACTGTCCACATGCTGTGAGGAGGGGACAGCTGCTGGAACTCAGCCGTAGTTTGGCCTTCTGATTTGGCCTGTCTCTCAGCAGGGTGAGCAGGTGGAGCTTAAAGGAACACTTCATCCCATAATCAACAGCAGTTTTTCACTCTAATATCTGGAGTTATTTCTCAAACTAGATGTTCTGCAGTGACTTGTTGAGTGTTGGACATCTGCCTTCTCTCTAATATGATGGAACTAGATGGCGATATAGAATACATTTGTAAACCACAACAGCAGGGCCCGCTCCTTCAGTGATACATTTAGCAGGGTTAAGTAGAAAACAAATAATAATAAATAATACAACTGCTCACATCAAGGATTATCTTCCGTAACCACGGCGTGTTTTCTGGAAAGAATCTTTGCTTTTGACTACGCTTTTTGGGCACTTTGGAATAACTCTTCGTTTCTAACATCCATTACAAATGACCTGCTCAGAAATCATCAGTGGTGTGAGAAGTACTCAGATACTTAACTAAAGTAAAAGTAGAACTACTACAGTGTCAAAATGCTCTTTTACAAGTAAAAGTCCTTCATTTCAAATCTTACTTAAGAAAACGTACAAAGTATTGGCATTAAAATATACTTAAAGTACTGAAAGTAAAAGTACTTATTGTGCGTAATGTTCCATTTTAGAATCATATATATAAAATTACTGGATTGATTTTTACTATATACTGCTGCTAGATATCTTAACCTATAATTATATATCATAGTGTATTTATTAGTTTATTTATATTCAGTTTTAGCTAATAATCTGAATCTGTAGAGTGACTAGTACTTACTTTTGTCAAATAAATGTAGTGGAGTAAAAATAAACATTGTCTTCCAAATTGTAGTGGAGTAGAAGTATAGTAGCAGAAATGAAAAATAATCAAGTGAAGTACAAGTACCCTTACTTAAAGTGGACCTATCATGCTATATTTGAATAATATATTGTAGGGCCATACCTATATAAAACATGTCTGTGAAGTTTTTTTTTCCAAATACCAAACAGATCATGCATTTTAGCCAGGCCTCATTTCGCTCTATTTGCTCTTTTTTAGCCCTGTTTTTGCAAGGGCTGATTCTGTGAGAAGTCTTCTTCGCTGCTTTTGTGGCAGACTACAGCGCCACCTACAGGCCTGGCATATGTACTACAGCGTCTCCAGCGCTTTCGAGCGGCAATGGCCGTGGCTGTCTCCTCCTGATAGGTGGAGAGTTGGCCATATAGGCGGAGCTCCCCGTTTCTGACGTCAGGACAATTTCAAATCTGTATCAGTCTGTATCAGCTCCGTTGCAGCCCCGTTTTTAGAGATTTGGGTATGGAGGAAAAGAGAGAGGGTTGTGTTTTCTGACACTTGGTGAGTTCCCTGACACACCGGGGACACATATTCATGTATAGAAGACGTACAAAAGTGCATTTTGCATGATAGGTCCCCTTTAAGTAGTAAATGAACACCACTGCGAATCATAAAGAGAGATCCTGATGACTAGAAGTTTCAGTAGTCCAGTTAGGGTTGACTAAAGACTGGGTACACTGCAGCAGCTGAACCCTAATCAGAATGCCACCAGTGATACCCTCTGGAACCAGTCCTAGTTATTGACTTCCTTTCTAAGGAACTGTCAACTCTGCTGGATGCAGATTCTATGGCAGTAATGGTGGCCTGTGCTATTGACGCTCTCCTTCAAACAGCTGATGGTTTATCAAAAGGGGGGGGGGTGGCAGCAGGTGGAGTGAGGAGGAGACTTCATCAGCACTAACAACAAAGTTTGGAGAGTCCTGCTGATGTTATCATCTGCCCGGAGAGATGAAAGGTAAGAGGGGAGGAGGAGAGCATGCTCCAACCATAAGATACGTGAGGGGGGAGAGAGAGGTGGAAAGGGAGAGAAATGAGGGAGTGCTGTGACAAAGTGTAGGAGTGTGTGTGTGTGTGTGTGTGTGTGTGAGAGAGAGAGGCTGAAAGGGAAGTTAATCTGAGTGTTGTGAGTGAAAGAGGAGAAAGAGGAGGACAGCAGGTGGTTGGGTTCTCCCCCCTCTGCTCCTCTACCTCACCTATTCATCCATTGTTGAGCAAATTCTTCTCCTTCACTCCTTCACAAAGACCCCATCTGCCTCCTTTGTGTCTCTCTCTCTCCCCCTCCTCCCCTCCCCTCCCACCCCTCCCCCCTCACTCCTCACTCTTCAGTCAGAGGAGAACAGTTTGGAGCTGTGTCCTCTCCTTCCTTCACTTTTTCTTTTCTATTTTTAATGCTCAACATATGCAGAATGAAGGAGATTACGGGAGAGTGGGATTTGAAAGTGCTCTATGAAAACAGTTTTTACCCAGCATGCTGTGTAGAGGAGAATGTGTTACACTGTCTCTCCTCAGACTAAACACTGATCCACTTCACCCTCTGGTTCTGATGGAGCGACTCACACTGATCAGTCCTCTAGTGTGTGTGTGTTTCATCCGTTTCTGCTGAGGTCAGCATCCAGCATGCGTGCTGGATGCTGAGGTCAGCATCCAGCACGCATGCTGGATAAGAAATGTGATTAATGGAGGATTGATTTCTGTTTTCTATTCAATAGCTATTCAGTGCTGCTAAAGGAGAAGCTGTTGCATTCTCTCACACTCAGGCACCCATTTCCTCTCCACTGTGTGTGTGTGTGTGTTTGTGTCCTATTCTGGTATATTCATCTATCTCCATTTACCTCTGTGCAGCATTTACATCAGCTAGTTGCTGTTATCTCCAGATATTAGGAAGGATGACTGTGTGTGTGTGTGTGTGTGTGTGTGTGTGTGTGTGTGTGTGAGAGGAAAACGTTGATGAGCCATAGAGGGCAGGGCAAGCTGAAGACTCTCGAGGAGACATGAGCTGAGTCTAAATCCAAAGGAAATGGCTCTACTAATAATAGTCTGTATACGTGCAAAAAGACTGCGCAATGTAGAAAGATAACAGTGAAATTGATGATGGGTGGTGAGAGGGATGGAAATTGTAAAAAGTCTGAAATCTCTAATGATCTAATAATGATAAGAAGAGTATGCAGAGGCTTGTAAAACAATGTAAGGTCCAGTATGTATACTTTAGTGAATGGATTTGGACACAGCAGATAAACATGTAATTATACTTTTTTTCACATTTAAGCAGCAGTCAAATATTTATTATCTATTTTGCTTCTTAACTGAGTGAAAGATGATGAAAAGGAAAGGTGATTCAATGCTTCCTGTCTCCTCTCCTTTAGCCAAGGATACACTGGACCTTCCTTTACCAAAGGAAAGGAGATATTGCATTCCCAAAATTCCTTGTCATGTTACATTGGGGCGATTAGCAAAAACCAACAACCAACAACATCGTCAAGGTATGCAGATCGTTATGTATTTTCATACAATAACGCTAACTTTGATTTATGTGGATGAGCAACCTCTTTCCGTATGATTGCCTGCTTTCACTTTTGGGACTGGTAGCCTATGTTTCTTTTTTTATTTCAATCCCAGACTTAGTTACAAAGTAAAATTGTTCACTGGGTTGTTAACGTTTATATATATCTCTACTTCAAAAACACTCAGTGTTTTAAAATCACGTGGGGAGGTTGGATCGTCTTAGCATCGCTGTTCATTATTTCTTTATAAATTCTCCTTCACATCTTAGTGGTTAGGAAATGAATAAGGATGTTTCTTTCGGACTATTTTACTCCAGAAAGTTTTTCTTCTTGATCATTTTTTGTTGTATTTTTCATCTAAAGATATGATTAATTTGTGTCACTGCCTCTGACGGCCCGTCCACACGGCGGCGTGCGTTGAAGCTTCAACGCTTCTTCCCATTCACTTTGAATGGGGTGACGTCACGATTTGCCGAACTGCATTGTGGTTCCGTCGCTTTGCTTTGCTCGCGTTGCTCGCTTCAAAAGTTGAGAAAAGTTCAACTTTTGAAGCTTCGACGGAAGCGTCAGCCAATCAAATCATATGCCAGTACAAGCCAATCAAACCGCGTGCTTGTGTGTCCGGGAGATTCATGTGATTGGTTGTTGGTCGAGTTTCAGACACGCCCACCGGCAAGCTTCAACTCACGCTGCCGCGTGGACGCTGCGTGAGGCCATCGCCCACTGGTTGAGAGTAGCTGCGTCCATCATCCACAGATAGAAAGTGTTCCCAAAGATTCACTTCCTCTTCCTGTTAAGGTGCGTCACCAGAACTCACGGAAGTTTGACCCCAGCATCACTTTAGTTTTCTCGCATCATTCAAACTATATGCACTGGCGAGGAGGCGGGGCTTAAGTCCATGTAGAGACCAACAAGAAAAATGAACATATTTGAACGTGATTTATTGTAATACACGTATCAAACTGATGCCGATATATCAAAATACTGATAGCGATTAGTAAAAACCATGAATTAATGCTTTGACAAGTGAGCATAGAAGACGGCAGTAGGAGATCGGACAGACCAGGCTGAGCTCCCGTTGGAGCTGCTCCGTCCACACTCACAACAAAAACCTGTAGACAGATATAAAGCAGCGACTGTATTCGCCATACACAGCCTGTGGTTTGCACATTTACAAACAGATTTTCTCCAGTTTCTGACCAGATACGATGAACTGTGAGCTCTGTGAGCAACAGCTGCCATTTAGTTTCTGATTCAACATCGTCAGTGAGGACACTCTGAGATTCTTACCACTGACACCGCACGACAGCTTGGCCGCGTCCTTAGCTTCATTTACGCCGCCCAGGACGAATGCGTGTCTATCCGCGTCTTCGCATTGACTATACATGTAATTCGCCAAAAATGGACGTTGCCTCCATTGTGAACTTCCCTTCAGAGTGTGCGGTTGTTAAACTAGATGTGTGTTAGAGAGGGGACTGACCTGTGAGATGCCCGGGGAGTGTGTCATTCCCAGAGAGTGTCCACTGAGCTGCTGGTGCTGCTGGTGCTGCTGGTGCTGCTGGTGCTGCTGCTGCTGCTGGTGCTGGTGGTGCTGGTGATGCTGCTGGTGTTGCTGGTGGGGACTGTGCAGCCCCCCCAGGTGGGCCTGGCTGTGGAGGGGGGGGCGCTGACCTGGAGCGGAGGGCTGGACGCCGCCATGCTGCCCAGGGACAGAGCGCCCTGGTGGGGGGGCACGCTGGGCCGTGGCACCGTCCCTCTGGAGGACAGGGCCTGGAGCTGGGGGTGCATCTGGGTGTGAGGGGGGGGCAGGTGTGGGCTGAGGCCGGGGCTTGAGGCGTGGGAAGGGTGCGACTGGTGAGGGTACGGCATATACATGCTGGGGTGCTGGTGGGAAGGGAGGGAGTGAGGGTGAGAGTGGGGGTGAGAGTGAGAGTGGGGATGGGGGTGAGAGTGGGGGTGGGCCATTGGGCTGGAGGAGTGGTGCTGGCCCGGGTGACCGGGGTACACTGAAGGCTTAGGGCTATACATTGAGGTAGAGGAAGGTATGGAGGAAGAGTGGGGGGGCTTCATTTCAGACGGATCGTTGTAACTCTGGAGAACAAAAAACACAACTGAAAATCAGATTCACATTCACACCTTTAAAATGTGTGTGTGTGTGTGCGTGTGTGTGTGCTTGTGTGTGTCTGTGTGTGCATGTGTGTGTGTGCGTGTGAGTGAGTGTGTGTCTTTGTATGTGTGTGTGTGTGTGTGTGTGTGTGTACCTGTGAGACCAGGCTGGCTCTGTATGCAGCCAGTTGTTTCAGATACTCCTTCTTAGCCGTCTCCGTCCTCTTCTTGTACTCCTGAAACACACACAGAGGATTATCCACCTCTATTCCAGTTCACAACATTTAAAAATGAATGATCAGTACATCATCTGCAAAGCACAGTTTATATTCCTGTAAACTGATTTTTGAGTGAACACCAGCTGTGAGAATGGATACTGCATTTAATCATCACAACAGCCATCAGGGGGCTCATAGTGTTTCCCTCAGCTGACAGTTATCTACATGTAACACTAGGCTACAGTAATGAATTCTCACGCACCTACTACAACTTATTTTTTACATTTGTACTGAGGCTGATGGCATTAGAATCGTGTTAGTAATTTGGTCATAAAGAACCACATTACCTTAATATTTGACATGTTGACACCTAACCCTGTGGTACGTGAATATATGAACCACATTTCATTGCAATTAAAAGTGTAGATATTTCAGTAAATCATCTACAGATCTGTGCTGCTGGCATGGCCAAATCATTTTCCTAACAAACTTTCATTATTGTGTTTTTGTATGTGTTGAAAAAAAACTGAAATGTTGACTTTAATTAAATGTATTATGTCAACAAATGTAATATAACTGAAAGCAATAATATTAAGTTGAACCTATTTACATATTTAATCTTTATATTATTGCTCTCAGCTAACCTAATACAGTTATGTGAAATCTGTTGAGATAATACATTTAATTAAAGTCACATTTGTTTTTTTTCAGTGTAGCTACCATGTACATATTGTCGTCATGTCACTGATGTCATGCTGATTGACAGCTGGAGGAGCTACCTGTTTCTCTTCCTCCCCCAGGCCGTCCCACATGGAGGCCACGATCTTGGACACCTCCCCGAAGGTAGCGTTGGGGTTCTGGGCCTTGATGTTGGCTTGGGTGTCCCTGAAGAACAGGGCGTAGGCGGAAACTGGCTTCACCGGCTCGTTGGGGTCCTTGCGCTTCTTCTTCTTTGGTGTTTTTGGTTTCTTGGAGATGTCCACTGTCGCTGGCCTCTTCTCTGCTACACTGACCAGCTAAAAGGAGGAGGAGGAGGTTAATTTGACAAAGGAAGGTATGGCGAGGATGAATATATGGATGTACACAGAGGTGGGTGGAGGTTAGATCTGTATTAAATATGTGTAAAAACAGTAAAATGGTGGTACAAGAAAACAACATGCTTAGAGCGGTGCAGTGATGATGTGTTTTTGTAGGCCGACCCTGAAGTTAGCATGGCAAGGCCTCCCTCAGTAAAAAGCAATGGGATTTTTCCCTTGGATTTCGAAATTTTGCAGAAAATATGATCTGTAGTGAATACAATTTGTATGCTACATACACATATTTTTCCGCAGGATAAGCCCCTCATATCAACACCACTTTTATAATTGTCTAAGTGTTAATTGCCAGAATTTAAAAGCTGACGTTGAAGAAGCTTCAGAAATTCACCAGTGGGGTATTTACTGACGTATTTTACACCGTAGAACAACACATGAACCTCTCTTCAGCTTGTGTTAACCAAAGGTCTTATTTTGGGCATTAACCACAAACAGGCTGAAATGGGAAATGTTTATATAAATGCAAAAAGATACACCTTATCATAAAGAGTGAATCATCCATTTTGGAAATCAATTTTTAATTAATACAGTTAAATAATTGCTCTAAAAAAATTACCAAAATAGAGTTTTTACCAGGATCCTTGAACATGTGTTTGTTTTGATTGAAATAGAATAAGTGAGCGGCCTTGACAGCTAACAGCAGATATCCCTTTCCTGCCCGTGCCTCCTGATTTAGTCACAGGGTACTGAGTGCTGTAGACTGTTAATGCATCACTTCAGCTAGCCACAGCAGCTTAGTTTCCCTCAGCCACTTTAGCTCAAATTGCTAATATACTGTAGCTCAAAAAGCTTGTAGTTCACTGCTGACGGAACCAGCTCCGCGTCTTTCCTTCCCAGGCGATTGCTTTCATTTATTGACAGAGGACATTGACAGAGGAAAAACAAAACACACTAGAAGTACTTCATTGTATTGTGGTAGTAGGTGTAAGACTACTGAGTCCAGCAGTATCAATATCATTAAGAACTAATGATAAAATTGTCTTTTTATCACACATCAAAGATAGCAGAAAACATGCATTATGTACTATGGAGGGGACTTTGACAGAGGATTACTCAAAAAGTACACAGTAAAAGTACTTCATTTTATTTCTGGTGGCAGTCAACTAGTACTGAGTCCAACAGTGTCAGTTTTATAAAGAACTTATGGTAACAAATATTTGTATCGATCATCAAATCAACGAGTGCTTTTGTTTTGAAATCACCTCCGTGAGTTTCGCCACGCCACGCTCCACGCTCCACTGACCATTAGACCATTTAGTAAGGTAAAAAACTAAAAGCAAAAACGCCTCGCAGGAGCTCTTCCGTTTACTTTTTTAATAAAGAAAAACAAATGGTCCGAAGATACACAGATTCATCTCCCTCTGTCATGTTGATTTGAATCCGAAGTTCTGAACATGAGCCCGATGTGTGTGAGAGTATGAATTATGGCCTGTACGGCCCCTCATAGCTGACACTACAGGTTGTGTAACTTCACATGAGCAGCCAGTGTTTAGATGTGTAGGAGCAGGGCCAGACTGGGACACCCAGCCAGGCCACTACCACTTTTGTTTTGTGCCATTTTGCTGGATTTATGTGTTGCTGCCCACAGTGATAGTCCTCTAGTTTAAATCTACTACCCAAAAATAAACATATGGACAGGGGTTACTATTTAAAAAACTGTGCAAATCTATTTAGGAACCTATTCATGTGAACATATTTTAAGTGGGGGTGGACCTCAAATCCTCTAGTGGGGTCAGGGGGCATGCTCCCCCGGTAAGATTTTATTTTTTATTTTGGACTTAAATGTATCAATCTGGTGCATTTTGAGGGGGAAGAGACTAGATCTATGGAAACAGAACTGTATACATTTAAATAATCATAAAATCATAAGAACATGGCCATAACCACTAACATACCATATCCAATATGAAAAAACATTGAAACTTGTTTATTTATTTGTTTTTAGTTGTGTGTCTGGGCTCCTGAACCAGCCTCACCTGTCTCCCTCCTCTCCCCCCTGCTCCTCTCCCCCCTGCTCCTCTCCCTCCTGCTCCTCTCCCTCTTCTCCCCCCTGCTCCTCTCCCCCCTGCTCCTCTTTGAGGCAGAAGCAAAGACTAGTTTTAGCCCTCAACAAGTTTTAAAAGTTTATCTTACCTTTTTTCACCTAGTTAAAGGAAGGGTCCACTCATTAGATAATTAATAAAAACTTCAGTATTTAGTGAAACATTATGTTTAAACCATACCCTGAAGAAATCAGCGATATTCCCCGGTAAATAATGATTTTATAGCTCTTTTTTATCAAAACCTGTATATTCCGTCAGGCAGCTGCCATTTTGGCCATTTTCAGTAGTCACATGATCCAAAAAACTAGGTCGTGACGTCATCTATGCGTTCACTTTGTAAACACACGAACAGCTCGTTCGACGAAAACATGGCGGAGTATTTGAGTTCGGACTCGTCAGCCGAGGAAGAAGTTTTGAGCAATGTGGAGAGATTGGATGGGGGAATTCAGCCATATAGGTTCGAGCCAAGTGGCCAGAACCGTCAGGAATCCAGTGACGATGAGGATGAACAGCACGGTGATCTTGCTGGAGACGATCCCTTTACTCGTGCAATTGATTTCGGGGGGCGAGTAGGGAGACCTGTACATGAATGGTGTACTTGCAGTCGGTGTGTAGCCATGGACAATCCTCTGATGAACATATGTTGTCATGAGCTTGAAGAGCTTGAAGATAAACTGGTCACAGACGACTTGGATTGCATATGTTTACACAGGGAATTCGGCACTGTGGTGTTAGAAGAAGCTGTATTGAGAACAGCACTGGTTGCCATGAAGGATGTGAAACGCACCTCTTTGGTTGAACCAATAAATGAAAGGTGGGTAAATTTGACGGGTACAGCCCTTTCTTCTTAGCATTATATACTTTACAATTAAAATTAACATATGCACAATATTTTTAAATTGTAGTGCCGATTGTCAAGCATGTCAAAAATACAATGCCAAAAGAAAAGGCCTGATGATGATGATGAGATGATGATGATGATGATAAATCAATCGTGAATATTAAATAAGAAAAGCGTTCATTTCAGGCCAAACATCTTATTTGTTTAATTCATCATTAAAAAGTAATAATTTCATACATATTTCCTTAGATATACCGATATTTCACAGTGTAAATAATATACATATATTGCTACCACAGATTAATTATTATGGTGGCATGATGTTGACATTGACTATGAAATTAAATGTATTAACCAAAACACGAGGACGTGTATCAGGCAACATAAATCACTAAAGAGATATATACAGCCAAAAAAATCTGAATAAATATATACATGAAGTGGACATTTTTCTCAATGAACAGGTGAAAACAATCAAAATGCCCTAGAAGCACTCAGCTAGCTGTGAGTATTTTGACAGAACTGAGACTGGCTGTTAAAAAGTCAAAATGAAACTTAGCTTATCTTGAAATATAATTTGTGATAGGAACACCTGTTCATTACGATAAAAAATATATCCTATTTGCAACAAAATACAATGAGGCATATTTCAATGGAATTGTGAGAACAATGGAGAGTAACTAGAGTCATTTTGTCCAAACGCATAGTTCACGTCACGTCCGGTAAAATAAGTCATGTGACTCGTCAAAATGGCGCCGCCCACAGGGTTGATGTTATTTCGGTAATTAATCAGCTTAAAATCACTGATAACGTCATCAGATTAAAAAAAATAAATAAAGACTGGCAGAGACTGGTCTGTTTTATCGTATGATAATTATTTAAAAATGCGTGTCATGAGCATTGCCTCCCTTTAACATCTTTTTTTATTCATGCATATTTCACTAATCACTCCCCCCTCAAATGGAAATATGTGTTTACATAAATGGTGACCAAATCGTTTGAGACCCAGAGATAACTTAGACTAAGTGAACTATCTAAACACTCAGAGAGTCCTTAACCTCACCTGAGCTGTAGTTATCAGTCTCTCCGTCTGACAGGAGAGGACTCTCCTCTACCTTGTTGTTGAAACAGCTCCTTATATCCGTTAGCGCAGCTAGCTAGCACCAGATGCTAACAACAACAATACACGTAACCGGTGCGCGCGCTTTCTCTCTCTCGCTCGCTCGCGCCACACATACACACACACACCCGAGCTTGAATGACACACAGAGACCAATCGAGGGCATTAGTGTATGATCTGTATGAAAGTGGCCATGTCGGCAGGCCACATCATGTAGACAGCCAGTCACCCTCTGTGAGGCAGAGTCAGACCCACATTTGCGCAGCGTTGCGTTCACAATACATACATTAAAAAAAAAAAGGCCAGCAGGCCACTTAACAGGCCAGGCCATCGGGAAACCTCCCGGTCCCCCCGGATGGCCAGTCCGGGCCTGTGTAGGAGTATATTGTTAACATATATTGTCTATTTAGTTTTCTATTCCCATTCTCACCCAATGAGAATGAAAAAAGGTGATGAATATTATTCAGCAGTACAGTAATGGTTTCATTTCCCCAGAATATGAACAGTCAGTTTGGTGGAGTGTGTGTTTCAGTGTGAGGGCGCAGATTTCCATCTACTTGATATGCAGGGAGAATGGGTCTATTATGACACATAACATTACCATAACAACTATCCCCCACACACGCACACACACACACACGCACACACACACACACACACACACACACACACACACACACACACACACACACACACACACACACACACACACACACACACACACACACACACACACACACACACACACACACACACACACACACACACAATACAGTGTCTTTGTGTGTTTCTTTACCCTGAGTCCGTCATCATTGTCGTCCTCATGTGCTGAACTGGACGGGGACGGGGTGGCTGATTTACTTCCAGGGGGGGAAGGAGAATTATGGGTAGCAGAGTTCCCACTCAGCCCCAGCTGGGATTGGTTGATGGTGGACAGCTGACCTTGCTGGCTCATGCCCGATTGGCTCCTGGGTCCGAGCGCAGCTTCGATTGGCTGTTGGCTGCTGGTGAACCGTGAGTCAGAGTTCACCATCTGCTGCATCTGTGCAAAGACATCATGAGGATGACAGTTAGTGGGTGAAGGCAAAAAGAGAGGTGCAGGAATGAGTTGTAGTGCCCGGAAATGAGTTAGCATTTCACCACTTAAGGTTCCCTGCATTTGAAATCAAGGTTTTCCTAAATGTTGGGATGGGTTTTAATTCCAGATTGATGACAAGATTGTTGTTGTTTTTATGAAACCTCTAAACATTGTTTTAATGATAGTGACTTAAAAATATCGGCGGAGAGATGCAGTAACAGCTGTGTTAGAAATATTAAACATTTCTGCAGTTAAATACATTTTCCTGAGATCATGGTGATGTTGTACTGCACAGGATACACCTATGATTTAATGTGATAAATATAGCATTACTTATTTAATAATGTTTCAATTTGAATTCTTAAAGCAGCAAATAATCCTACTTAAAACATGAATTAAAAACAAGTTTGGATTAAGGCAATAATATCAATTAGGCAGAATCTCTTGTCCTAAACAACCATTCTTTCTAATAGCCAGCAGGTGTGTCTACAGGTTGCAAAAATAATTAAGAATGTGTACAAGCCTATGAGAAAATGATCCGACCTCTGATTTATTGTATTACCCCAGTAAACAACTTCCTGACGGGTTTAAGGTTGACTTGACAGCTCGTGAGGAAAACACAGGCTGATATCAGGCTGCCATCTAAGATCATGTTGGACTGAAGAGCTTCTGAGCTACATAACGTGTTCATGTAACACACCCAGCTGGGCTCTCAAACACTCTGCCTTTGCCTGACAGGTTTTGCACAGTCAGTGTGCAGCAGTCCAGGATTCACTCATAATGAAATCTGATAGTAACCGTGGCAACAGGGAATACAGGTCAGAGAGAAGATGGGATCAGAAGTCTTTTAACATCAATCCCCGCTCCTGTATAAATACATCAATACAGTCTAAACTCCATTTGCTGCACTCTGCAGACGTTGCTGTATATGTTTACCTGGAGGAGACATGATGGTGTCCACAGCTGCACACTGAGCACACATACTCATTCATTCTGCACACTGAACAAAGTGAAACGCTGACTTTCATTAAATGTATTATGTTCACACTTTCACATAGTATTGCTCTCAACTTACCTAATGCAGTTATGTGAAATCTGTTGACATAATACATTTAATTCAAGTCAACGTTTCAGTTGTTTCAGTGCACTCATGTCTAATCATTTAGCAGAAAGCTGATGTACTGCTATATACTGTATAAAGTAACCAGACCGTTGTTTCATTGTTACGATCAAATAAAGTGACGCACACAAAATATGAATGAATGGTTTTTTGCTCTAAAGCCTTTTATTAATAATGAATCGATAAACATTTTCTCCTCTCTGCATTTTGCAGCTCCCGTGTCTTTCCCTATGCAGTATCCCACTACCTCACGTGGAATGTCAATAAGGACACTTCTAGAGTAACTAGTTACTCTTCACATAAAAAGAAATGTCACGCCTATTTCATACAACGCATAGCTATACTACTAATCAACTTGTAGTGTTCAAAGTATCAAAAATTGGCAACATTTAGCATTATTATACTCATATGTGGATTTATTGGTAATAAAAAAAAATGATATTCTATAAAATGTGAATGCTTATTATTCCCACATCTTTAACAAATGACTCAAATGAACAAAATATTATTTCATGTATATATTAGAATAGCTAAGTGTTTCAGAAATAGCTTATGAAACGCAAGTATAAACAACATGAATACAAAATATTATATTCTATAAATTGTTTTACTTTTGGCTGATAATACCTTTTCCCGTTTATTTTAGTAACATTTCTTTTTTTTTATGTTTTAAGGTAAAACAATTTAGATAATATGAAGCAGCTTCTCTGCGAAGAAGGAAAAAGCAATTATTTCTGATAAAGTAGTTTTGGACAAATGGTATTTAATGGCATTATTTAGCGATCCATCCTTTTCATGGGCCCCCTCTGTCACCCTGTGTAGAGTCCTTCAGTCTTTACTGGCATTGCCCAGTTTGAATTATTAAGCACCATGTTGTACTTTATCTGCACTATACTTCTGCTGTTAATGTAAATGTCCCTGTTGCGGGACAAATAAAGGAATTCTGATTCTGAGCAGTCTCGTTGTGAGTCACTCATCTTTTTTTGTCCATTTCTCATGAAAACAAAACCAAAGTGATTTCTAACACCCTCAGCATGGGAACTTTGACACCCATCATCACAAATATGAAGATGGGACATGGTTAGTGATGAGTTTCCTCTTAGTAAGCATCGAATAATAGCGGATGTGGTCTGGTGCTCTTGGGAACGCGTCACCTGAACTCGGAACACTGCTGTGGTATTTAGAAAGAACACAGAGTGATGTTCTCTAACATGGAAAGAGCTTTCAGACTGACGCATGTGCTGGTAGAAAAGCCGACAATTAATAGCTGTGGTTCAGCGTTGGGACTTCAATAAATGTCACGTTGGTTAACAGTCAAAATATCCATTGTCATAATTCTCCAGAGAGCTTTTACTCCGTCACATTTATGTGACAGCTCGCATCACGAACATAAAACGGCTGGATTTGAAATAGTTTGAAGATCGGAGGAACAGGCTGCACTGATTTTGATGTTTTTTCGCAGATAAAATGTAATGAGTGTTATCTGATTTCATTATATGATTTATTATCAGGACTTTTTGTCATTATATAATAAAACTGCCTGGCTGACAGAGGTTGAAGAAGTACTCTAAGTATTAACTTAAAAGCAGTAATAGTGTAAAAATACTCTGGTACAAGTAAAAGCATTCAGAATTGTACTAAAGTAAAAGTAAAAATGTATTGGTATACTTCCAAAAAGAATTCCAAAAAGTACTTGTCATGCAAAATAGCCATTTTAAGTACCAAATATTTAAAATGATTGCATGTAAAATATTGTTGCGTTTATGTATACATCACTTTAATGATGCAATTGTTAAAGATGGAGTTTATTTGAATGACGTATAATATTATAATATAATGTGTGTTGAATTTTGTATTAATAATGTAATAACCTGAAATCTGCAAAGTAACTAGTAACTAAATATGTTAAATAAACATAGTATAAAGTACAACATCTGCCTACAAAATGTAGTGGAGTTAAAGTATAAAGCAGCATAAAGTGAAAATACTCAAGTAAAGTACAAGTATCTCCATTTTTTATGTACAGTACTTGAGTAAATGTACTTAGTTACATTAAAACCACTGTTGGCTGAGGATGTCCGATTGGTGCATGGAAAAATAGGAAAGGTTGACTTGAAAATGTTCTGATGGAAAATGCGCAGTAAGAGCTAATGGAAAGGATGCATGTGTATTTCTGTTGTAGTTTTCAGCTGTTTGTGTAGCAACAACACTAGCTGCCCCGCTGAGAGGAGGTCAGAGGTCACACAACACCTGGTGCCACTTTCACATCAGAGCAGCTAAAAACACTTCTTTAACTAAGCGCATGAGCAATGGAAGAAAATAATTTCCTTTGGAGGGATTGAGAAAATCATTTGGAAGGAGAATTACAGAGGGGGGCCCCCTGCTGAGGGCGGGACAGTAATGACTGGCTCATGTCACATCTTCACAAAGTTGTGGTCCATGACAGGATATCAAAATGTTCACATGAATTTGTTTCTTGATTTGAGTCTAGAAACTCAGCATTTCTATTGTAGTTCATGACTGAGGTCTGAAGAAACAAAAACATGTATATCTGTTGATAGCCAGTGTTGCAAGAAGTACTCAGATCCATTACTTAAGGAAAAGTACAATTACTATTGTCTCTAAATACTCCACTAAAGCTCCTGAATTCAAAATTCTACTAAAATATACAAAAGTATCAGAAATCAAAATGTATTTAAAGTACAAAAAGTACTCATCCTGCACAATGACCAAGTTCAGAATAATATAAATTAAATAAGTATTATCAGATAAATGTACTTCAAATATCAAAAGTACAAGTACTCATTATGCAGAATTTATCTTTCCACAGTATTTTATTTTTATGGTTATATTATTATCCTGTTTTTAGACATGTAAATAACAGCATTTTACTGTTGTAATTTTCTAAATGTAGATACTTAAAATACCCTTTAGATTAGTAAGTACAGCACTTCTTTATACTACATCAGCATGTGTTTTGATAATTGTGAGTGTTAAAAGAAATGTAGTGGAGAAAAAAGTATGATATTTTCCTCTTAAATGTCGCGGAGTAGAAGTATAAAGTAGAATTTAATGGAAATATATTAATATTTCAAAGTAAGTACAGTTACAGTTCCTCCTTCGCGTCGAAAGGAGCCAGTTGAGGTGGTTCGGGCACCTAGTAAGGATGCCACCTGGGCGCCTCCCTAGGGAGGTGTTCCAGGCACGTCCAGCTGGGAGGAGACCGAGGGGTAGACCTAGGACCAGGTGGAGGGATTATATCTCTTCTCTGGCCTGGGAGCGCCTTGGGATCCCCCAGTCAGAGCTGGTTGATGTGGCCAGGGAAAGGAAAGTGTGGGGCTCTCTGCTGGAACTGCTACCCCCGCGACCCGACCACGGATAAGCGGGAGAAGATGGATGGATGTAAGTAAGTACAGTACTTGAGTAAATGTACTTAGTTACTTCCCACCAGTGTTTCTAGCTAATGAATTTAATCAAATGTCTGTAAAAGTAAATGTTTCAATACTTGCATAAAGCTGACTGGCAATGCTACCAACAACCCTAGAGAGGGGGTCCACACTCACCATGGTGGGCTCCCGGTGATGATGTTTACTGGAGACAGGTGCTGGGGGGATCAGCGCACCAGTAACGTCAAATGTTTACTCACAACAACAAAACATTCCATAGGAAAGGCTGAGGGCATGAATATATAGGAAACCTGTTCATTGAACTTTGTTTATTGGAAATAAATGGGTTTGGATCCTTCCTGCGTAAGATACGCTCGCTGGGGCCTCAGCGACAGTTTGATTTTCAGTTTGATTTCTTTACGTTGTCGCCGCTAGACTTGGTATAAAAGATATGTCAAAATCTCAATAAAGGTCATATTGCCTAACCATGCTGTAATGTATGTACAGAACCTCTGGATTTTCTATCCAGACATTTTGCATTTCCGTAGTGTTCACTATTTGTCTTTGTTCATCCGTACCACTGCTCATGCACACGTCTCTCTGCAAAAAGGTTTATGTCACAAAACGGCAGGTTAAATGACTTTACATCAGTACATGACAGATAAATAAGAACTGTCACTTGCAATGTTTAAATATAAACATAACGTTTATAACTTTGAACCAAGTGGGAACAAAATCCCATCTGAGAGCTCAGAATGAATTCTATAACCTCCTCATTTTAGACATTAACCTTCATGCAGACGGCAGCCAGAAATAAAAAGAGCAGTCTCAATATTAAATGCAACTCAGTAGTCCTGCCTCTTCCTGGAATCACACACACACACACACACACACACACACACACACACACACACACACACACACACACACACACACACACACAACACACACACCACACACACACCACACACACCACACACACACACACACACACACACACACACACACACACACACACACACACACACACACACACGTCGACCCCCACCCACCCCGATTAGGCTGAGCCAGGTACCGTTGCTAGGCGACCATCATTCATGGACCAGCAGTAAATGAATGTTAATATGAGAATATAAAGGCGAGGTGCAGAGAAAAGGTAGGCCGGAGACAAACTGATGGAAAATAAGAGCTTCCCTTCAGGCCACTTTAATCATCTCCCCGGTTACATAGTTAACACACGTTAGTCACTATCAAACAGAGGGATTGTGTTATTAAAAACTGTCTGTGTTGGGCTGGTTTAGAGTCTTATAATGTAACTGCGCTGTGAGCTTCATCATGAGGCTTCAAACTGACACTTTAAATGAAAGTATTTAATATGGAGATGGAGACACTTGAAAATGTAAAAACTAAAACTAAAATGTCATGCTCTTTTTTTATTATCATTACAAATATTGGGCTAAAGCACTGAGCGTGCTTTCTTTTTCTCCAGTGCATTCTGATTGTTTGTAGCTTTGCTAAGCAGCGAAATATAAGGCTGCACTGTATATTTATAAATATATATATGTTAAGTAAGTGTGTATGTATGCATATGAACAGGGGTATGTAAGTGTGTATAAATGTATATTTGTGAAATCCTCAGCTTTAATTTAACTGTCAATATATTACGGCTTTGGAGATGGAGACAAAGACCAAGAGTGGGAGGTGACAAGTTTCATTCTGAATAAAATAGCAGACACATATATGAATCAGTACCCCTGACACATATATGGCTCTGTCCCCCCTCTGATCAGAAGTTTCTGTCCGAGGTGAAGCTTTCATTTCTTTACTGTATGACACAGGCAGTGACATTTTCATTTGACTGGGAAATGAAGACTTAAAATATGAGGGAAATGTCACATCCACTCGCTGCCACGATTCAAATAACAGCGCCTCAGGCAAAAGCCCGTTTCACACAGTTAAAGTGAATAAAATATGAAAGACAAGTTAAAATACATCAGTGGGCTGTCACTTCAAATCTTAACACTGATATGCTCACACTTCTTCCAATAAGTAAAGTCAGAGGACCCCTGAGCAGGATAGAGTCCACATGCCTCTGGTGTGAAGCATCATCAATCATCTTACAGTGATCCAATAGCCACATCCTCACAGAGGTCTTTTCAAAAATC
Organism: Dissostichus eleginoides; assembly: GCA_031216635.1. NCBI lineage: Eukaryota > Metazoa > Chordata > Actinopteri > Perciformes > Nototheniidae > Dissostichus > Dissostichus eleginoides. The sequence goes on along the minus strand of CM062276.1, from coordinate 31,407,605 downwards.
ACTCTGTTAACATGTTCTGTTGTCAATCAGTATGCTAGTATCATTGGTGGAATGTAAATAGGTACATTTACTCAAGTATTTTTGACATATTTATACTTTACTTGAGTATTTAAATGTAATGCAACTTTATACTTATACTCCGCTATATTTAAGAAGCGCATATTGTACTTTTTACTGCACTTCATTTATTTTAACATTCACAGTTACTTTGTACACATGAAAACACATGATATGCTGATGTGGTATAATGCAGTAATGTACTCCTTATATACACAGTACAGTATGTTAGGTATCTACATTTGGTCCACATTAACAAACACATATAATAAACACAATAACATAATACTGTGAACCGTTCTGTGTATTGAGTACTTACATTTTAGCTGATAATACTTCTGTATTTTATATTATTCTGAAATGGGCCATTGTGCAGAATGAGTACATTTACTTGTTGTACTTTAAGTATATTTTGATGCTAATACTTTTCTAATTTTGCTCAAGTACCATTTTTAAATCAGGATTCTTACTTCTAATGGAGTATTTTAAGACCATAGTATTTGAACGGTTACTTAAGTTAAGGATCTGAGTACTTCTTCCAACACTGACGAGTACAATCCAACAAACCAAATATCATTACATACACCCTCTTAACTAACATATTTGACACTTTGACAGTATCATCTTTGAGTTGATCTCTAGATGGATGTTTCTCTGGCTCATTCAGCTGATGTGTGAGAAACAGGAAGTGTGGTCACGTTTCCGAGGGTAAAACATGACACCTACACAACTGCAACATCTAAAAGAAACACTTTCAACGGCTGCCTTTCCTATGCCCTTCACTCATTATTCTACTATTTTTAATTTAATTTTGAATAAATGTAAAAAGAATGTATCTCGTGAAATTATTTTGAAAAAATTATAAAAGTAGATATTATATTAATAAACTTAAATTGAACGTGTGTAGTAGTTTAGCACAATAAAAAGTAATGTATGTACATTTGACTATTTCCCTGTGGTTCATTGTGTTGTGAGGACTCACCACAGACAGGGTGCTGGTCATGGGGCCCCCGTCCGGACTAAAGGTGCCCCCATCCTGGTTCAGCAGGGCGTTTCCATCCTGGCCACTGGACATGCCGGGCAGGTCCATGCCCTGCAGCTGGTAGGGGTGGTGCGGCGCTGACCTGGAAGGGGGGTCCATTTGGTGGTATGGTCCAGAGCGGGAATCGTGTGGGAGATGGGGGTGCAGCATGTGCTCTGGCAGGGTGGGGGGAGTGATGGGGGGAATGTTGTAGTCATCATCACCCAAACCACCCACTGAGTAAGACTGAGGGGAGACAGAGAGGAGGTCTGATTAAAGACACACTACACTTTTATTCCATAGACGTTAGGACTGCAAGATTTGGAAACAATTAATAATTTCAATTATTTTAAAGGGGCTCTATTTTGCTAATTTTCAGGTTCATATTAGTATCTAGCAGAGGTGGGGCCAAGTCATTGTTTTGCAAGTCCGAGTCAAGTCTCAAGTCTTTGCGCTCAAGTCCGAGTCAAGTCTCAAGTCTTTGCGCTCAAGTCCGAGTCAAGTCTCAAGTCTTTGCGCTCAAGTCCAAGTCAAGTCTCAAGTCAGGATGGGCAAGTTCAAGTCCAAGTCCTAAACTTTGACAAAACGAGTCTTAAACATGTCCTTATGTGCTCTTCAACAAATGTAATGACATCGATCAACAGAATAATACTTAATAATCAAACTGCTCTTTATTAGTCACATTAATGATTTAATAATCTATTTTCTCTCTGCTGGTAAAGTAACATGTTTTCTTCTATTTTAAGAGGGATCAGTAAGGTAAGGCTACCGTGACGGTTTGATTCAGAAGGAGTTTCATGTATAAGATCCCTGATGTTAAGGTGACCAGAATGTTTATTTCCACTGTGTACAACATGTTATAAGGGACCCAAAATCTATCTTTATGCAAGGGATAATGTGCAGCTAGGCGGTCTTTATGGGGAAAAGAACACCTGAATCTAGATCCCTCTGCAGGTGGTACTTTAAGTATATTTTGATGCTAATACTTTTGTACTTTTAATTGACATTTTGAATGCAGGACTTTTTATTATAACCGAGTATTCCTACACACAGGTACTTTTACTCAAGTACAAGATCTGAACTTCTCCCACCTCTGACAATAAATCCTGAGTGCTTTCTCCAATATCATTGAAATGCAGCCAGATGCTGCTTCTTTTTTCGGTTTTCGCAAATTTCTTGACTTTTTCCGACGCGCTTGCATTTAAATCCGGCTCCTCGTCTCCCCGTGGCTCTGTGTAGCTGGCCTGTACCACTACACCTGCTGTCTTTGGAGCGTCTGCCCCCCACCCTTCTTTCACATAATGGTATGATCCTATTGTGTCCTCGCATATGATTGGCCGCATGGTGGCTCACAGGGTTCGAGTTATAAACTGAGCTCTATGGGGGTCTTTAAAACTAATGTGCGCGCACGCACACACACACATACACTCAAACACACACACAGCAGCAGCTCTCTACTTGCTACAAACTTAAATATGAAAAGGTTCAACTACGCGCACACACACATCATCTCGGCTCGCGCAGCACGCTCACAGGCATAGATTGCACAATAATGTATTGCGCACCTTGGAGGTGCAGTGCAGGCATATTGTCATTCAAGAGATGCATAGTTCTTTTGGAAAACATGTTTTTCTTTTAGCCTATTTACCTCGTTAACGTAGATAATACTCATTACATTGACACATGCATTATTTGTGATTAAAATAATGGTTGTTGGTAATGTATAGAGAACCGCAGTGACGCGTCCTAAAACCCGGAAGTAAACTTCTTCCGGTTCCTTCGACAAAAATGCAATGCAATTTCTCCATAGGATTTTGGAAAATAGCTCAAAATAAGGTCTTCGGTTGACACACATTTAAGAGACGGATCACGTTTTGTTTAGTCGGATAATCTCCACATGTCTACCCATCTCTTATAATTTTCGAATCATAAATCTATCGATCATAAATCTATCGATCATAAATCTATCGATTAGATCTATGATTCGAAAATCATATGTGGAGATTATCCGGCTGAACAAAACGTGATCTGTCTCTTAAATGTGTGTCAACCACAGACCTTATTTCGAGCTATTTTCCAAAATCCTATGGAGAAATTGCATTGCATTTTTGTCGAAGGAACCGGAAGGAGTTTACTTCCGGGTTTTAGGACGCGTCACTGCGGTTCTCTATTAGCGACCCCCACAGATGTATGATTTCACTGCGTCCGTGGGAGCTCAGACCCCTCCTTGTGGGAGCTCAGCTCCCATTGGCTCCCACATAACTCGAACCCTGGTGGCTCAGCAAAATAAAGTCCCGCCCCTGCCTGCATGGATTCACAGCAAGAGTTGGAGCGGCTGAAGATTCTGCTCTCCCCGACGGGAGTCCGCTCTTCTAGCGGCATCTCGCGATCGGTGTGTTGGAGACCCCTGAATTAAAGTATCAAGTCACCTCAAGTCAGAAGGCTCAAGTCCAAGTCAAGTCCCGAGTCATTGGTGTTCAAGTCCAAGTCGAGTCGCAAGTGTTTTGTGATTTTGTCAAGTCGAGTCCAAAGTCATCAAATTGATGACTCGAGTCTGACTCGAGTCCAAGTCATGTGACTCGAGTCCACACCTCTGGTATCTAGTGTCTCTACTGTGACGTGTCTCCATGCTTTAATGTTCAAAAAGCTCTTTATTTTTCTCATACTGCCTGTGCTGCAGCACCTCTTTTCACCCTCTGTCTGAAACCAGAGCCCAGTCTGATCTGATTGGTTAGCTATTGTGATTGGTCAACCGCTTAGAGATGTCCTGCCCCTGTCACGTACAATGTGTTGTGTGAGAGAAACTCCCTCTGGAGGGAACACAGGGATTTTAGCCTTTGCAGACCATTTACATGCACACAAACCTATAGAACAGTGGTTTTCAACTGGTCAGGCCTTGGGACCCACTTTTTTCCTTCGTCAATAAATCGCGACCCACAATTTTGAACCGCTCAAATCTATTCAACAAAAAATCAGCATACAATTGTAATTAAAGTGAAGTACAGTGCATATATCCTTATATCCCTTCACAGAACTAAGTATGCTTTTAAAGAAAGTTTAATCTTATGATGGTCATTAAGTTTCTAGAATCAAAGTTGAACTGTATAACAAAAAAAGGCACACTTGACTTGTATTCAATAAAAAGGCAGGCAGGGTAACACTTTATATTAAGGTACACAAATTAACCATCAACTAATTGTTAATTAACATGCATATTAGCAGTATATTGGCTCTTTATTAGTTATTATAAAACACTTATTAATGCCTTATTCTACATGACCATATTCTACAAGTAATAAGCCATTAGTTGAGAGTTTTTCCTCAATAACCCTCTAATTAGTGCTTATTTATTGCAAGTAAGGAAGTTGTTATACATGAGTTTTGGTCTTAATATGCGCCGCTCAATATGGGCCTAATAAGGCAGTAGTACCACAAGAAAAGTAATTCTCCCATAATAACACTTAAAGAGCAACTTGCAGGTTTTTTTTTTACTAGATTTATGCTTAACCTTGCCTGAAAATTACAATTAAAAAAGTTAATGCAGGATTTGATATGTTTTACAGGACATGAGGGCAATAATTCAGAGGGGAAAGGAGCCGTTTTGAGCTCTGCTACTAAAAACTGCTTTTTTTTAACGTCAAACGCGTCATATTACGTCACATGGGGGAGCAACTTTCTTGGACTCCTTCTCTGCCCAATCCGACGTAGTAGTTTGTAGTTGGTTTGAGCGGTTGTGATTTAGTGAGCTGGTATTTTTTCGGTAATTTTACATTGCATTTCACCATTTGTAATCATGGTGAGCTGGAGTTTGTGCAGGTTGCACAAACTCCAGCGTGTCAGGACATCGAGTCCACAGTTTCCCTAACAGGAAAAGGACCGGAGCTAGCTTTCGGTCCTGGGTGCGTTGTGCGAGGTGCGTCCACCTCCCTGCAGCACATACTCTCCACAGCTGAGGCCTATCAAACAAAACGTTTATCAGGAAACCGTATTACATCTCTCTCCCCCCCTTCGTTCCTCTCTCTCCCCCCCTTCGTTCCTCTCTCCCCCATTCGTTCCCCTCTCTCTCTCCCCCCCTTCGCTCCTTTCTCTCTCCCCCTCTTCGCTCCTCTCTCTCTCCCCCCCTTCGCTCCTCTCTCTCTCCCCTCCGGTACACAGCACTGTAAGACGTAGTGTGGAGTTGCATTAGGTAACGCTGTGGTGGCTGTACTCCTCCAGCCGTCTCCTTTGTGTGTGTTTGTTTGTTTTCCCCTGTCTGTGTTGTTTGTGTGGGCGTGGTGGCTGTCACTCCTGGCTCCCGGCTCAACCTCCACTCACCTGCTGCAATCAGCTGTGCACCCTCCCCGACTACACAACTGCTTTCCATCAAGCCATTTACAACGGCATATCAACGGAGGCTCCACAACCTTTCTCCGCCAGATCGTCCTGCCAGTAACGTTACTATATTATCAATACTACTTTAGTTATAGCCTGATATATGATAGCTAACTTTACAATGTTGTGATGTGACCGACGTTAGCTAACGTTAACTGTAGCTAACGCCGGTCACTCACCAAGACAGCTGCCCTGTTCTCCACTGGTTCTCCTCACACCACAGCTCCATTTCTCTCCGATGGCCGTTATTTCTTCTAATCCTTGGCTGCTCCTGGTCTCTTGTAAGCCTAGCAGGCTCATAATTATATGGTTGTGGTCCGTCATATGCATTCAAATATTTATTTTCAACCTCTTCTGTGTCAAAACTAGCATTGTGATCCATGTTTATTACTACGTTAGACCGGCCGCTCTCCCCCATGTGACGTCACACGCGGGAGGTCACATGGGGAGGCTTTTTTTATGCGGAAGTAAAAATGTCTTACAAAAACGACGCCAGATGTCACTGTAGTGTATATTTATGTATATTTTTTGGAAAATCTAGTGTATACATCATTTTCCTACACATTTATTCACTGGTGTCTCTAACCTGCAAGTTGCTCTATAACAAATATGACCTATTCTTATGTAACAAGACATGAAACTATAAGTGTTAATTGTGTCTAAATAACCAACCCAGTCTCACGGCATTTCGTGTTATAGTCACGAAATTAATTTAATCTATTGATTCGTGTTCACCAACACGATTTTCGCATTTTTTTCGTGTCACACAGAACGATTTTAAAAGCATGTATTTCTATTGGTAGTGTGTTTCGTGCCTGCACCACATCTTTTTGTCCGGTCGGGTCTTGGAAGACCGGAAGCTGTGTGGTTCATAAAAACATGTTCTTACTCAATATCAAGCCACGATTATTGTTTTTAATTTTAAATCGTATAATGTCGGACTTTGTTTTGCTGTCAATGAGGAAAATAAATGGGGCTCAGAGCCTCAGAATACTGAAATCTGTATTTTTTAAATCTTTTTTTCCTTCTAATTTGTTATTCTTTTCTAAATAACACACTGTTATTTACTCAACAATAACACACAATTATCCTTGTTTTTATTTATTTGTTTAAGTCTTTACAGGAAACCGGGTACAGGAAGTAGGAGAAAGTGAACTGAATAGGGTGGCAGTAGACTGCTACTAATTTTCCCTATGCAACCTGAAGAGTAAAAGGGTCAAGTCCGTCAGAAAGCAATGACTGTAAGTGTAAGAGTGAGCCTTACACTTACACTGTAAGGATTAGTAACATGTATTGTGTTTATGTGATGACATTTCGAGATGTTAAAACACAATGAGAAAATGCGTTAGCATTCGCGCTAGCGTTAGCATACACGGTAACGTTAGCATACATGCTAGCGTTAGCCATACTAGCCTGTATACATGCTTATTGCACAGCTAGCATTAGCTATATTTACCTTGTTTACACTAGTGGTCCTATGTGTTAATCTGTGTATGTTACACTTGCATGTATGAGATCATTAAGTGCCTTGTAACTTCTTTTGTTTTAGTTTCACTCCATTTTAATGTCAGTGGACTGCAAATAAGTCAATAAAGGAGCATGGCTGCTCATTCCCTGGTTCTCAAAAGAGTTTGGCTGGCTGTGTAATCTATGTTCACACAGACAGTAAAACACATAGAGAGAACAGTGCACCTATTGTGTAAGTACATACAAGCAGGTCACACAGTATGATCACAAATACATACAATCGGTTAAAAATCTGTTTTTATTAAAAAAGTACAGGCTGCATATGTGTTCTCAGCCTTGGAGAAACTTGACATGTTTTGGTACATGTATGTGTCTGAACCTCTCTTTAGTGGTTCATTAATAAAACAGATATTTCAACGTGAGCCTACTGTTGAGGTTAATTTCAGTAGTTGTGTGCTATAATGTATTTACAAAGTGTGAAGAGGAGGCAACTTTAGAATAGGGAACCTGTTCAGGTCAATTAGAGTCAAACTACTAGCTTATTGGTTATTAACAAGAATTCACTTTAAAATAGGGAACATTTTCTTCGATATAAATAACACATTTTGAGTTATTTAGACACAATTAACACTTATAGTTTCATGTCTTGTTACATAAGAATAGATCATATTTGTTAAGTGTTATTGTGGGAGAATTACTTTTCTTGTGGTACTACTGCCTTATTAGGCCCATATTGAGCAGAGCATATTAAGACCAAAACTCATGTACAACAACTTCCTTACTTGCAATAAATAAGCACTAATTAGAGGGTTATTGAGGAAAAACTCTCAACTAATGGCTTATTACTTGTAGAATATGGTCATGTAGAATAAGGCATTAATAAGTGTTTTAGAATGACTAATAAAGAGCCAATATACTGCTAATATGCATGTAAATTAACAACTAGTTGATGGTGAATTTGTGTACCTTAATATAAAGTGTTACCAAAGGCAGACTTGGAGCCAATCCTGCAAATTCACCACACGTGAAAAACATGAAATGCTGAAAACCCAACCCCAGAAGGGGGGTCTGGGGGGATTCTCCCCCAGGAGATTTTTATAAATACTAAAATATAAATACTAGGGCTGTCAGTCGATTAAAAATATTTAATCGCGATTAATCGCATGATTGTCCATAGTTAATCGCGATTAATCGCACATTTTTGTATCTGTTCTAAATGTAGATAGATATGCTTTATGCAAATGTTTGTTTATTATCATTTGAACAATGACAAATATTCTCATGAATATTAAACACAACAACCTCTGAACATTACAAATATTCACCTCAATTCAACCTGGAACCTCTCATACAATACAATAATACAATGTGTGTGTGTGTGTGTGTGTGTGTGTGTGTGTGTGTGTGTGTGTGTGTGTGTGTGGAGAGACACTGTGATGGATCGTTGGAGCTATGTGCAACTCAAGGCATATGCTCGAACGGGAGCTGCCTGGACGCTGCAATCATGTTGCGCGCACTATCCGTGCTGAGTGTGCTGACTTTTCGTACAATGTCCCACTGTCTGGCTACCTGCATAAAGTCAAGTGCTCGGCGCAGTTGTCGGCGAAATGTCGCTCCTCTGTTTTCATTGAAACAGCTCCTTATATCGGTTAGCGCAGCTAGCTAGCACCAGATGCAAACAACAACAATACATGTAAGGTGTGCGCTTTCTCTCTCTCTCGCGCCACACATACACACACCCTTCCGGTCCTCCCGATGGCCTGTCCGGGCCTGCCGGTGAGCGTGGAAGTGTGGATTGCCGCAAGCGGGCGGCAGGAGCGGGGCTGTCAGCGTCAGCTTGTAGATGGTATTTTAAACTCGATGCGCTCTGAAACTACGGGGCGGCCGAGGACAAAAAATACACATGCGTTAATCGCGTTAAAATAATTAGTGGCGTTAATTTTTTTCTAATAAATACGCATTCTGGTACACTCTGAGAAGAAAGTAAATAAATCTATTACTACCCGACATATTTAATAATAGTTTATGCCTTTTTTTTATTGTCACTTTGTTATGACAGCTGAACTTGCTGCTCCTCACAGAGAGAAGAGCAAAGAGGAGAGAGTCTGTGTGAATTACTTTAAATTGTGGATAAGGGTAGATAGCCCCCATTGTTCTGTGACCTGTCAATCATCAAACCGGGGGTCGTATTTCATTACGTCTTCATTTTTATCTGAATATGTACCCATGGATGTATAAAGAGTAGTTCTACCACAAAGTTATTCTGCCGCTATCTTGATTCTGATTGGCCAGAAGACTCGGAAAAACATCAGCAAAGATGTTTTATTGAGAAGATGATCACTACGTTTTCAAAACCGTTTATGTTCTCCGGCATTTCGAGTCCAACTCCTACTGCATGCGCAGCGTTAGAAAATCGGGCTTTCAAAATAAAAGTTTGACTTTTTTTCACATTTATTTTTTTCACTCGTATATCTGCGACCCACTCGAAATGGGTCCGCGACCCACCAGTTGAGAACCACTGCTATAGAACACACTACAGGAGAGGGAACACCCAGAAAAGCAGAATAGGGCTTCTAACTGATATTGGAATTGTGATATGATTCCCAATATAAGGAATGACCATTCCTTATAATGGAATATAATATATTCCAAAATATAATTTTCACATTATATTTTGATAATGTGAAAATATATTTTCACATTATCAAAATATATGAAATAGCTGTAAAGTGATATTTTTGCAAGGAATGTTAACAAAAATTACTTTTTTATAAAGTCTGTAAATCACCGTTAGTAGGCCTTCTCTGAAGCACCACAATTCAGAATGATGTTTTCACAAATGTAGCCTTAAATGACATTTGGATATTTCACTAGTCCATATTGTGATCTCGATAAAATGTATATTAATTGAGCAGCCCTCATAGATCTGTGTTTCTATGTTTCTGTACGGACTCTTCACTGATGAACATGAAGTGTGTTGACATGATGGGATGGAGTCGACTGGATGGGCAATGTGGCCCTCAGCAGAGTGACAGCTGGGAGGAAATCAATAAGAATTACATAGGGGACTATAAGAGAGCCGAGTGTCATAGAACGTTACTGTCAGAGATAAAAGATGGAGGGCTGGAAACACTGCACACCACCATTACCCACAATGCACAACAGTCTGAACACTAATTATCACTAATGAGAATAAAAAACGCCTCGTGAGCAAATCCTCACTCAATGTCGTGACACCTATATTTTCTGTCCAAGTGTATTGTCTTTAGTCAAAAGTAATTTTAAAATGATTTTAACAATATTATTTAACTTTTCAAAACCATTGAATATATTTGAATATTCATAATTGTTCTGTTCTTCAAAGTATCATGTGGTGAGACTAACCAGTCTTGACTGCTGTTTGGAAAAGTAATATAAAAACACCTTCTAATACCTCTAATAAAATGAGTGTTCTGACTTATTTGGCATAATGTTTCAAATGTTATTGTAGTCCTTTAGAACATTACAAAGCGTTGATTTAATATTTAAATCATACAGAGACATTATTGAACAAAAGTAAAAGTTGACTTTTAACAAGATTGTTGGAAAGACAATTTTACCATAGGTTCTTATTGATATTAATTATTAATTAATATTAATACATGCAAGTACTTTGTTTCTAGACACTCAAGATGACTTTCAGCTTGTACATTTTTTTTACGGAAATGATTTATTTTTACGATAAATCATGGTCGCAAAACATGCAAAGCATATCTGATTCATTTAGATGAAAAAACACTTAAATCTCCTAAATTAACATTTGACATGATTTTTTGTGTACGCAACAATTTTAATGTTGGAAACATTTTAATAGATGTTTTGTATTTTAAAATGAGCCGGTTGAAAATACGTCATTGGCCCATGTACAAGCCCCTTTTGCCTGAAGGAACAAACCAGGTTGATCTGATCTGGTTGATCTGATCTGGTTGATCTGTGAGTAAAATATATCAAGGCTAATCTGACATGGAAGAAGGAAACCAGTAGCCTATATGATGATTATTCTGGGAGCAGAGACAAATGATAAGGAGAGGGAAATGGAGTGAGAGGAGTGAGAGGCAGAGAAGCCTCTCATACTAATCTGACAGAGGAGATCTTTTATACACACTGACAGCCTCTTCTGCTTGGCTGGCTACACCAGTCTCTCCCTCTCTCTTTCTCCTCCTCTCCTCCTCTTCAACTCTCCCTCTCTTTCCCTACTCTCATCCTCAGTTACTCTTTCATCTCTCTCACTCCTTTATTCTCTCTCACTCTTTTTCAAATCCATCTCAGGCCCATACACACTGTACAGTTATGAGTGGCATGACTTGTATTGCACTATTCCACTTCTTTTCCAACTATTTTTCTTTTTGTATTACCTTTAATATAGTATATTTTAATATTGTTTGAATATTGTCTGCTCATCTGTATTATTGTGTTGCATTGTTGGAGAAGCCTGTGATCTAAGATTTTCAACGACATAATTACTCTGTAGCTATGTTAGTTTGACAATAAAAGAACCTTGAACCTTGAACTTGTGAGCAGAGTGATGAGTTAGTATGAAGTTGTGATTTATATGCTCAATTTGTAATTTACAGCCACTGTGGTAAACCACCATTTCACTTCAGTTTCTCCTCTTTCAACAAATCCTTTGAAATGGAATTTGAGATGCGCATAATGAGAAATGAGCCCCCCTTGCACTCAAACAACAACAAAAATGTACTTTACCCCGTTTTGCCCAAATACTTGATTGAGTATGATAAGGACAAATAAAAAAAAAAATATCTTTATAGAATTTGTTACAGACATATTTTGTTGTTACAGTTCAGCATTTTTTTTTCAAATAGTCAATATCCAGATTGTGCATGAACAAATAAGCGTGCAATGATTTTATGAAATGTCTTTCAGGCAGGGGGGTTAATGCCTCTGGAGGGAACACAGAGATGTTAGCCTCTGCAGACCATTTACATGCACTAAAACCTATAGAACACACTACAGGAGAGGCGAGGGTTAACCCAAAAAGCAGAATAGGGCCCCATCAAGTCCTATTCTGCAATCAAGTATGTAGAAAGGGAATGTATTTCTGGAGCCATCAGCTCAGGTAGCACTCATGTGTTTCAGCAGCTCTACTAGGATGTGTTTTAAGTGTGTCTGTCCAGCCTTTACCGTGCTGCACTCGTTGAGCAGCGTTTCTCAGACAGCGTCCTGTTGCAGCTCAGCGCTCTGCATATATTACTCTCTCCCTCCCTCCCTCCCTCCCTCGTCTGCTCTCTCCATCATTTCTTCAAGTTGTGAATAAATTACTCCTCTCCCTCTCTCTGTCTGCGCTTCCATTCATGTGGGTACAATAGGCTGTTCCCTGTACACTGGGAGCTTCTGGAGGGACTAATGTACTCAGGATTAAGTCCTTTCACACACGTTGTGTTCACATTACACACTCCTCACAACTCCATGTTCAGGACTGTTTCATACAACATGAAAAAGCACATATGTCTGATGGACATGAATAATGTCTGACCGTCAACATCGGTTTCTATAGACTGGTGATTAAATCAGGGGATATAACTTTGACGATATCTGATCAGGGTCATTTAATTGAGGTATATTCAAATGTATTTCGGAGGTTATTTGATGATCTAGTGCAGGGGTTTTCAAAGTGTGGGAAGGTGAGCCTCCCCTCAGAGAACATAAGAACAGCCGCGCCCCCCCTCCCAATTATTATTGCTATTATTATTATTATTGTTGTTGTTGCTATAATGCAGGGGTATTATTATCCAGTGGAATGCCCTTACCCACTGGCCTAGTTAAATCAAAGTGGTTCCTTTTTTTTGGCTGGGCAGTGTAGTTTTACACACCGTCTTATTTGACTTTCTCAGGACTTAAAACAGTTTTTTGGGGGCAGACCACCACAAAGAAAAAAATATATTTACACACGTAAGGTCATCATCTTAACAGTTTTTTATGCTCATCCGTGAGCAGAGCATCAAGTTGGCATGCCTATAACAGCTGAATGCGGCGATTACCATCTTGTTCAGCAAAACGCCTCACAAACTTATTGAGATCTAAAGCTTTAGACCAGGGGTCTCCAACCTTTCTTCATCTGAGAGCTACTTTGAAAAAATGAAAGTGGCCAAGAGCTACTTAAATCACATCGCTTACATTTATTCACATAGCCCTCATCAGTTGAATTAAGCTACTTTTGTACACGTGTGAAATTGCAATACCTAAAGCTTATCACAAATCTTGACTTCATATCAAGGTCCAAGAAAGAGCAGGTCATTCTGCTGTTGGTTCTGGACTGGTGTTGGTGGAGAAAGCAGACTGCTCCGTGTGTGGTGCCGCTGTCACATCTGTTCCTTGATCTCTGCGTCACCGACCAATTTGATATTCGTGTGACAGAAAAAATTCTAAAATAAAAAAACTTTATTGTCAAGCCGCGGCCGAAAAATCAAGAAGCAACCTTACTACGCTATAATCGATAATCGAGCGGCGAGCTACTGAAAAGCTGCCCGCGAGCTACCGGTAGCTCGCGATCGACGTGTTGGAGAGCCTGCTTTAGTGCGTTTTGATTCAATGCTGAGTACAGCCAAACTTGACAGTGTCTTCTCTGTCATTGTAGACCGCAAATACCTCATTCCTTCCGTCTACTTGGGTCCGAATGCTTCTCGCTTTGCGCCGTCCCATTCAAATGAAATCGCCACCAATCACATTTCCACGCTCGCGCCAGGGCCGGGGGAGGGGTTACAAGGCTCGCGTCTTGTGCTGCATTCACTTGCACTCGGACATCAGGGATTTTCTCTCATAAATGTCTGATGAGCCACAACTTTTATTTCAAAACAAAGCTGCCAACTGGGGTGGTATTTTTAGGGTGGCAGTTGCCACCCCATTCCACCCCGGTAGATCCGCCCCTGCTTGACCGGTACTTGCTTTAGATCAAAGTCAATGCGGAAAACCCGCACTCACACAGGTAGGCGGAGGTGAAGGGAATGAGCACTTTTATAGCCTTTTTGGCGAGGTGGGGGAACTCGGTCTCCAGAGACAGCTAAAAGTGTGCAAGTGACGTTTTCTGCCAGACGCTGTCTCCTCTCTCACTTTAGGTAACTTCACTAAAAATCGATCCATGTTGCCGCTCGCATAAAGTTAGCTGAAGTTAACTAGCTGAAATTCTCGTTATTTTTTTCTCACGCTGCGCCTCCCCTGAAGCTCTCTGGCGCCCCCCGGGGAGGCGCGCCTCACACTTTGAAAACCGCTGATCTAGTGCATTTTTACTGGGCATATTTATAAGCATAATGTATTTAATTCTCTAAATATCAAATTGTAATAGCTGGTATTTTTAAAGCTCTGCGCACACCCCTTTTTTACTGGCGCCTACAATTTTATGTTTTGAGTTAAAAAAGGTAATTTGAGAAATCTGGGCCGATGTGTACATGCTGTATGCTCTCCCAGCGGTGTCTCTTATCTTGTGTCACTGTTACACAGCACCCATACAGTAGCTGAGGGTCACATCATCTGAATACCTATCTGTCTGCCTCCTTTGTCCCTATTCTAACGAACAGACCTTTTAAAAAGAGTGTGTGCTGCATTAAAACACACACAAACACCCTGACAGAAGGTACAGAGTGTATTTGATGAATGCCTGATGGACATGTTTCTCATTCCATTTCATCATTGTTCTCTCCATCAAATAATACTGTCTGATAGAGGGTGTGTGGTTGTGCGTGTGAGAGAGACAAATATAAACGGCAGGCAGTATGCATATTTATGTCTATTATCTACATTGTGTTCAACCCTTTACAACATGATGCCTCATAGCAGTATGTGGAATATGATAATAAAGCAGCACAGTGCAGGATTCATGTGAGTGATAACTGTGATTTGTGATTGGGCGTCCTCTTCGCTCAGACCAGGTAAAATGTTCACTACACGAAGCGCAGTGGCTTCTGTAAAAGGTTCACTGTATTAGCCTTTACAAAAGCATTCAGACCTTTGTAATGCTCATGTCATAGTCCTGGAACTCAGACAATCCACAGGGTGAGCTGCTGAGTCACTGTCAGACCTCTACTATACTGGACATGTTGCCCCACGTACAGGACAGAGACACAGTCACACATATGGACTCAAACACTGACACATATTTATCTGAACCCTTGCAATACCACATGTAGGCTTTTCATCTCCTTTCATTGTTTTCTTGACCTTGGTGATATAAATAAGGCTATAGTTTAGTTGATTGATGTCAAATATCAATAATAAGTCAAGTTGAATGTGATTTGAGAAACTGATGTAAAGCGATCAGATGGAGAGAAGCTGTGTTGGAGAAGTTGGGGCAACGGAAATATTCCCACACACATTTTAAAAACAATTTTTGGCCAGTTTAGTGTTTATTATACAGTTTCAGTGTTAAAAGGTAGAGACAGAGGGGGTGACATACGTAAGGGACCGCAGGGCACATTTTAAGCCGGGTCGGCCGCACCCAGACTGAGCCCAGTACAAGGGCTGCCGGCTCCAACCAATGAGGTATGTTGAGCTCATTTTAGCCAGTAAAATAATGGATAACACTGGTAAAATGAGTTACTGTTACTGTGGAAACTTTTGCCAACCTGCAGGTAGAACAGAGTCAATCAGAGGTTGGGTGAAAATCATATCTGATCAGAGGTGGAAGAACTCAGATCTTGGTAAAAGTAAAAGTACCATAGTGTATGAAAACTCTGTTACAAGTAAAAAGTAATTTATGTAAAACTAAGTGAGGTAAATAGCATATTAAAGAAATACTTTAATATGCTATTTATGTCACTTAGTTTTACTTAAATTGCTGCATCACATTTTTTTTTTGCCATGGTTGTGTACTTATCGGTCTTTATTCCTGATTCTATTACTAATGTCTGTTTTTCTTTTGTATTATTGCTGGTAAAGGTGCAGCTAGTTTGAATGACTTTGTATACTGCAGGGTAGCTTGTGAATTTACTCCAGGTGGAACTGAAGTCTGATTTAACACTTGATTATATTTCACATCATTCATCCACATCTGTAAAGTAACTAAAGGTAAATACATGTAGGGGAGTAAAAGTGGACCATTTACCTCTGAATTGTAGTTGAGTAGAAGTACAAGTAGCAAAAAATTGAAAAGTGTTCAGATGTAACTTAATGTCACAATAGAGTGGTGCAGTGACGAGTCCTAAAACCCGGAAGTGAGTTAGCATTTTACTACCGGTTCCCTCGTCTCAGAGTCAATGGGATTTCTCCATAGGATTTTGGAAAATAGCTCGAAATAAGGTCTGTGGTTGACACAAATTTAAGAGACGGGTCACATTTTGTTCTACGTCGTAGAACAAAACTTGACCCGGCTATTTTCCAAAATCCTGCGGAGAAATCCCATTGCTTTTTTGTCGAGGGAACCAGCAGCTTACTTCCGGGTAAATACGTCATCCCTGCACCACTCTATAACCAATTGGATACCAAGCTCTAAAAACGTGACGATAATGTTTTATTCAAAGTAGCACAGGTAGCAGGGATCAGGGCAAGTGCTTCTGTAAGCTATAGAGAAGGTGGAGCAGCTGATTAATATGAGAGGTGGTGTCACCAGGATACAGCCAACGTGATCACTGTGTGTGAGAGTTAACTGTTATACAGTCATCTGTGTTGCCCTGACATTGCTGTGTGTGTGTGTGTGTGTGTGTGTGTGTGTGTGTGTGTGTGTGTGTGTGTGCGTTTACCCAGGGCAGACGGTGTGTGTCGGGCATGTGTGTGTCCCTCCTCCAGTGCTGGGAGGGCTGGTTGGATTGCGTCACCTTGCTGAGAGGGTGGGGGGGCTGAGGCACACGAAACTGTGGGAAAAATCACAAAGACAGACAAAGGTTGATATGGACGCAGAGGCCAGGGAGGGGTCAGAGGTCACAGGAAGAGGTCATGGTGAGGAGCAAGGACAAAGAGAGAGGGGGGAGACACACACACACACACACACACACACACACACTTTATAAATTGAGCTTCTGACACACAATACTAGGGAAACACTTTGAAAATATGATTATTTGGTATAGATTAAACAATCCAACATTATATTTAGGTAAATAAAACGATGAGTGGGTTAACAGATAATTAATTTTTGCAATTTTTTGGTTAAATAATATTTCAGTTCCAGCTTCTTAAATGTGAAGATTTGCTGCTTTTGCTTTAAAATATTTAATACATTTTTTGTTTTTTCAGAAATGAGTAACTTAGGTACCATTCTCGATGCAGTTCTATTACTTGAAATTGAGTATTTTAACAGTGTGGTATTAGTACTTTTACTCAGGCAAAGAATCAGGATACTTTTTCCAGCAATGCTTTAAATGTTCCACCAACTAACTGCTACAACTAAACTGAGAGTCGTTCAGAGGAGCAGAGAGATAAGAGACAGAGGCTGTAAATAAATTGCTGGTTCATTCCCTCCACAGCTAATCCCTG
The DNA here is from genome assembly GCA_031216635.1 of Dissostichus eleginoides. Taxonomy (NCBI): domain Eukaryota; kingdom Metazoa; phylum Chordata; class Actinopteri; order Perciformes; family Nototheniidae; genus Dissostichus; species Dissostichus eleginoides. The sequence continues at coordinate 31,390,228 of CM062276.1, read as the reverse complement.
ATAACAGCAGGTTACAACCAGCTGCAGTGAGGAAAGACAAACACATAAAATATCATCAGCACTACACAACACCACACAAACAGGCGGGTTAGTTTGAGCAGTTCATGTTTTATAGAAGTGTGTTTTCTATAGGAAACAACAAAATACATGTTTCCGATGGGTGGTGATCAGCATGTTCAGTTTTAACACCAGGATCCTACTAATGTGTTAATATGTATACAGTCACACCTGGAAGCCTCTCTCTACAAACATACACTGAGGAGCTGGCAGGCACCATATTGATTCAAGGAAATTGTCAATATTAGGGAAAAATGCTTATTAGCACTTGCCAAGAATTGAATGACAAGATCAATACTACTCTCACATCTGTTCATTAGATATGAATCAGTAGCTGGTTAGCTTAGCTTAGCATAAAGCCCGGAAACAGGGCTATTTCCAGTCAACCAGCAGAGGCTCCAGGAAGTACCTGCAACAGGCCAGGAAATAGTTCCGCTATGCTGTACCATGGAGGTAAATAGAGAACTGGATAGATGAAAGCATTGCTATGTCACTTCCTGCCAAAATTACAGCCCCGCCCTCTTTTCAGTGAAAACAAAGCATCAGCGAGAAGTGGAAAAATATAGTTTCATTATGTCTAAAAGCTGCTGTGCAGTATATTGCACATTTAACACAAATGAATGAATCCAGGGTAAGGATTTTCTTTACTTTCACTTAGAAAAAAGGACTGTAAAACAAACGATCACAGTTTAAGTGTTAGCCTGGTGCCACTGCCACTCTGCGGACATCCATCCTCTACTGATTTAAATTAAACCATAAATCGACACCGATCATTTAACTCCAATAACATTGTTTCATTGTTTGCCTGTCATATTTGGGCTCCTTGTAGATAAAAAATAGGCCCGGTATTATACCTTTTTCGATATATTAGGGGAAAACTTCAGAATCTGTATTTACCGCCATTCAATTGACAGTGAGTGTTTCACCCCAAAAAGGGGTGTGGCCTTTCCATAGAGGGAAATTCCCCAGATGTGTTGCTCTCATCTATCCAGCGTTGGAGGCGGGGTCTTGTTCATTCCTATCAGAGTTGCTCAGTGGCGCATGAAGACAAAACGCCACAAAAGTACCCGTATCTGTCAAAATTACTCGTCATACTTGCTTCTCGAGAGCAAAAGTACCGGTATATGAGCTCATAGAGCATGCACACATCAGTTATCCCTTACGCAGCGTCCACACGTATGCGGTGAAAAAATCTTGGCGGTGGGCGTGTCTGAAGCTTGGGGATTTTTTGCGAGCAACGCGAACAACAACCAATCACATGAATCTCCCGCCCCCGACATACAAAGCAAAAAACTGTCTATATATATAATATACTGTCTATGCTTGCTAGCAATGTTAAAACGAAGTAAACTGGATATAAAATCCCCAAACAGGCGAAAACCTACCAGTTTCACCCACTGTCTCTGCCACCTCCCTCCATGCCTGGTTCCTCCGGTATGTATCCCGGTAGGTAAATAGGGACTGGTCATAAAGAACCGGGTGATTTTTACCGCAATAACTAATTTCTCCTCCATTTTGTTAGGAATATAGAAATGAACTGCGGTATGTCACTGCCAGCTTAGACGCGGTTTGATTGGCTAGCGCTTGTACTGTCAGATTTGCATAAACGGGATTTGATTGGCTGACGCTTCCACCTCAAAGATTTCCAGGCGTTCCAGGCGTCAAAAGTTGAACAATGTTCAACTTTTGAATCCTGGAACGCCTGTAAATCGCCGCTCTGCTTCCCACAATGCAGTTCGGGGAAAAGTGAGGCGAAGTGACGTCACCCCATTCAAAGTGAATGGGCAGAAGCGTTGGAAGATTTTTTCACTGCGTACGTGTGGATGGGGCGTTAAGCCCCTCCTCCTGTCTCTCCTCCTCACTAATGCATTAAATAAAGGAAACAAAAGTGTTCCTGCTGGGTATTTAGCTAAGATTTGCAGATGTTTTTATTTTTTTAATTGGTCCTTTAATCTTTATTATTTATTTATTTTTATAATGTTTTATGTATTCCTTTATCTTATAGGTTTTTATTTATATTATTTATTTTTGCAGTGTTATTAGGAACATCTTCTTTTAAATTGGTCTTGAATCTTAATTGTTCTTACTTATTTATTTGTATTATTATTATTGTTGTTAAGAAGAGACATCATGTTGCTGCAGAGAGGGTTAAACTGGTCTGAAATTGGTGACATTCATCACAACAACCCCGACTTTATGAAAGAAATGGTACTTCAATAATAAAGCCATAAATTCTTATTCCACACACCACTCCCCATCTTCTTATGGTACCATGAATAAAACATCAAATCATAGACTCCTATACAATATTTCCTACATGGTACCCTATGAATAATGTATCTCTGATGGTGTTTCTTATTAATATGGGCCGTGCCGGCTGGTGAGGTAACAGTGCACTAACAAACACACACGTTCCTCTCCAGAGGCTTCACTAGGATTTAAAAGCAGTGACGCCAACAGCCATATAAAACAGTGTTTGCTGCATAGTGCTGTTCCAGGACTGTTGCTTAGTGATCTAAAAACAGCTGATCTTTAATACGTTGCTCATGGCACGGAGGTGACATAACACGACAGCTGTACATACACCATCAACTACCCTTAAAGCTCAATCTCACTTTGTGCACTGGACTCAGGCTTCTCCGATGGAAATGTCCACCCGTGTATCCATCCTCTTCACTTCTTATCCTGTTACTGTGTCAGGGGCTCGGGGGTTGAATCAGCACTATTTTAGGACATTCTGGACAGTTATAAATTCATTAACCTAATACAAATATACCACGACACTGACCAAAACTCACCTTTTCAGACTGGCTTTTAATGTGTGCTAAATGTTGTTTTATAAGCTCGAGTTTAATCTGGCGTTTTATCTTATTTATTAATCATTGTTTCTTTTTTTATCTCTGTTAGGTGTCTTTGAGCACCTGATAAAGCACTTGATAAATAAAATGTATTATTATTATTATTACACAATCTTTACTCATAATAAAAGTTACGCTGAAAATAATGATACTTTGATCATAGATGAATATTCAATCATACAGTTAACATTTGAAGATAATTGAAACACAAACCAATGTATCATTCATATGCCGTGTGCTCAGCAAAAGTCAACCCAATTTTTTAAGTTTGAAGACTATTGTGTTAAGCTTGGCCCCTTCTGTACTCTACTGTATATGTTTAAAAATAAAGGCAAATACGGTCTATTAGTTAAGTTTTAAAAATCCCAATTTACGGTTTGGGTTATACAGATTTAGGACCTAAACATTGATGGAATAGTGAATTTATTTCTTTTAACTAAGCTGCAGTTTACATTAAGTCAGAATTAAAGCTGCAGAGGCTCTGGGTCATTTTTGATGTGACCAGGAATCAGATGATATTTATGTCTCCTTTTTGAATCATCTGTAGCAGTGAGGACAGCGGAGACAGCCCCTGGATGTATTCAGATATTCAGTCTGCTAACAGACTCTCTGTGAGGGCAGTGAAGGCAACATCTTGGTGGGATAGATGCAGTAACACTTTTTCAACATCTGGCCGCAGTGCGTCCTGGGTTTTAATCATTCTTGAACGCTTCTTGGATGCATTTCCACTGAGCTGTGTGTAAATGAGGTCAGAGAGTCATTACAGTGAGGAAGAGTTATCGCCATGATTTCTGACTCATCGCTGCTCAGTGTGCAGTCCAGGATTAGTGTTCAGAGAAAGGATAAATAAATACTAATAAAAAAAACACACCCAATATTTACGAATGATAAAGTTCCTCATCAAATAGACCACCATTGTTTAAACTATACTGCTATACTGTAATTATTAGTTCTTTCAGGGTTTGTATTTTTAATAATGTTTGCCTACTTTTTTATATAATATGCAAGTATACTCTTTTTATTTAATCTGCACTCTTGCTATTGCAAGCTATTCCTACATTTCCCAGTTGAGGGACAAATGAGGGAATTCTGATTCTGATAGTAGCATCTTACCTTGCATTATTCAAAGGAAACAGTATTCCTGCTAACATGTCCAACATCAACACAGATTATAATTATATCCTTCAACACTTCATTATATTAAATAATAGTCAATCTTTTCTTTTTATATTATCAGTTAAATAAGCTAACTAAATCTATCGCAAAGCCCAAACAAAGAAACTACAATTGAATATATAACTACTACTAATAACTACAGTATTTCTCTTTTTGTGTAAGAAAAGAGAAAGCTTAGAGAGCTACAATCATGGTAATGCTTTCTGTGCCTCAGTTTCAGTTCAGTCAGTGATATTGATTTGTGGAACAGGGTGGGAGAAAACATATTGGTTTAAATCATCTGTAAATAACTGTAAAGACTGAGATAGCTAAAGGTGAGTTCAAAGACACAGTTGGGCATGACCCAATGATCATAAAGAAAACATCAACAACAATATTCTGTAAAATAACAGTGGTGCAGAAATTAGTCCTTAAAGGTCACCTATCATGCTATTTTTAGGCAATAGCATAGGTCTCAGATATATAAAAATATATAAAAACATGTCTATGAAGTGTTTTGCTCAAAATACCAAACAGATCACCCATTCTAGCCATGCCTCATATCCCTCTATTTCACTCCCTGTTTCAAAAGTGCTGATTTTGGGTAAAAAGCTTTAAAAAAAAAAAAAGAGGGGCGGAGCTTATGCCTGCTCATGCGGGAGATTCTACCGGCAGATACTGCCGTGATGAAACGCCATATCATGGATTATCAAGGATTCTTTCTGAAACAGTATGGAGCTCAAAGGCTTTCTCTCTTGCCGGTTATACCACAAGGTGAGTTCCTTTTTATTTCCTGCTTCTTCACAAACATGCTCTCTCCAGTACAGGTTAGCCCTGAGTGTTAGCGATGCTAATGTAAACACCGACCATATTACGTCCAAAACAGTCGGGCAACGTTTCTGATAGCAACGTTTCTGATAGTGCTGTGGGTCTGCAATTCCGATATGACGTCAAATCGGACGCAAATCTGGATCAGCTCCGTTGTACCCCCGTTTTTAGAGATTTGGGTACGGAGGAAAAGAGAGAGGGTTTTATTTTCTGACGCTGCGTGAGTTCCCTGACAAACCGGGGACACATATTTATGTATAAAAGACATCAAAAAGTGCATTTTGCATGATAGGTCCCCTTTAAAGCCAGAAATTACTCAGCATTTTGTCACATGCACTTCCCTCGTTGTTTTTTTAAACATGTTTTTTGTTAAAGCTTGAAGAACTGTGGTTAACAACATAAAATATGTCAGTAACTACCCAACTGGTGAATGTCCACAGCTTCTTTGTATCAAAAAATGAGACTACTAAGCATCATCATGCCCAACATTAGCCTTTAGCTTAGCGCTGGTGATGCGCGGCCATGTGACTGGGATGTAGTTTGTTTATAGAATTAGCTTGGGGACCATATAAAAGAGTTCACTGCAAAAATCATGTGAGTGTGAAAAATAATATTAATAATAATACATGGGATTTTTATAGCGCTTTTCCTAATGCTCAAAGACGCTTAATTTGACATGCTTGCACAATTGTTATCATTGCACATCAAAAAATTATGTATTTATTTGCAGAAGTGCAATGTATTTGTTTGCAGCAAATTGGTTCACATTTACACCTTAGTGATTCCACTTGTGTGGAGTGTTTTGACAACATTCAGAACAACCAATTGTGTTGAGGAATGTTACAACACTTTCACAAGTAATTAGTTCCCTCAAGGAAATTAGAACCTGGGTAATGTCAGAGGAAAGGCTTCCGAGGGCCCTCACTCAGGCTCTGTCTCACACACGCAGACACACACACATAAACACTAACCTGATTGGTTGATGCAAAGTCATGGCCGGCTTCTGGCATACCCAGGAACATGGTGTCCCCATCCAGCTGAGGAGAACAAAAAGACAGGGCAACAATGTCAACAAACTCAAATCAAACATAGCAAACAGAGTCAGAGAGACAAGAAGTTCATGGAGGTGGAGGGAACAGATCGGAGCACCAAGGAGGAGAACGCCTCCGTATCTCCTTCACAAATGGACATCCTGCTAGAGGCCTGAGGGAGGTAAAGGTACGGGCTCTGTTTACCACCAACTGAGGTTTGGGTAGAATTGTCCAAAAAAAAAGGGGGCTTTATGAACGTGGACAACAGGGAAACTATTTTCTATTACCAAGGTTAGAATTGAAATACAAAAGTAAAGTGGAACTTATGGTTGCTTGCACACACCCTCCTGTCCACATGTATTCATTCACATGAATCCAAATACGTATGATTGTATGATCATATTTGAAAAAAAAAAAGAAAATGGTGCAACATCTGCATAACTTGTTAGGCCTACACATCTATCACTGTGTTTATCACCATTCATACATGTCTTAAAACGTTTAAGAAACCCCAGACAACTCAGATACACTGTGAAGTGTTGACTTTATTTGATCGTTAACAGGAATAAAGTAACGTTCATATTTCGCCTTCTGATTATTATAGTGTTGAACGTTCAGAACAAAGTACTTTGGCAAGTTAGGGTATAAGTTTTAAAATGCTTAATCAGCACTATAACTTACATACTATGCATTTCTCGGTCACGATCGGTTGTTTCCGTGAACGGCCGAATGGTTTGTCACAGTCAATGTTGAGGCCGTAAGGTATTGTGGGAGAAGCTCAGATAGGGTGATTGCCATGGTAACTGTACCACAGTTGTTAAGTAGCTGGGTAGTGATGTGAAATTGAAAGCAGACTCCACCCTTTCAGGATTTTAACACCACTGGCGACTTTAAGGATATTGAGACAGTATTAACCTGTGAACATGGGATGACAGGTTACAAACATAACACATCATAACTCCTAAAAGTGGCAAACCACATATAATATAGTGTTAACTTGAACTATTGATTAAATGATACAGCAATACTAATATATATATATATATATATATACTAGGGAGGTTAAGATTCACCGATTCGCATCGGTGCACCAGCATAAACGTTCAAAATGCGAGTGCACCGGTTGAAAGAGTGCACATCGACTACAGTTTGGGTTGAACTCGCGATGCATCGGTAAAAAAACGATTCATTCATATAATATCCTCTCATCCTGTCAGCACTCAGCAGAGACGATCTTTGATCTTTGCTTCGCACTACGGAGGCCGCGAGTCTCAGTTATCAACAAACATGGAAGTCGAAGAGAAAGAGAAACACAGCGCACCGAAAAATACCTACAAATCAAACGTTTGGCAACACTTCGGATTTTTCAAGAAAGACGGACAACTTGAAAAATCGCTCGCAAATTGTAAACGATGCCGTGCCGCTTTTAAAGTACACAAGTAGGCTAGTACGACGTGGGGTCTGCGTCTGAAAAGAGAGACCTGAAAGTCAGACATATGAGTTAAATCACTCAGTGAGGTGTTCTGTCAGTGAGAGTGGTGTTTAGTTTACAGCAGACTGTGACTGCCAATAATAGTTTAAATGTCTTCCTCACTGTCAGCAGTTATGAAAGACCTGTTTGTGAAAGGTTATTTGTATTCTTTATTGTTCATATAGAAACCACTGCTTTCTGCTCTCTGGTGAGTTAGCCTATGGATGAGTGCTAAGCACATCAGGCTGGCAGCTGTATGGGCATTGCACTATGGTAGTTGTTATTTGCACATTGTTAATCCTGGGCAATGCATCCTTAAATTGTTTAACTGTGAGGTGTTCTAACATTGAACTGTACTCTGGAGACAGAGAACACTACTACACTAGTGAAAAGGCCCGTTTGTGAAAGGTCCAAGTGTTTGTTTATTTTAAGGTCAAAAAGAAACAGCATGATGGGATGCGCAGTACTAGTAGAGAGAACCAAATATGTAAAGCACTTTTATGTTGATTTATGATTTGCTTCATATAAGGAATAAAACAAAATCCTCTGTCGTACCATATTGAAGTATCATTATTTTGCATTGTGTTGAATCGCATCGTATCGCCCCGAATCGCATAATGTTGAATCACGTTGCCAACGATACGATACATTAACGATACATTTGAAACACCAGGCGATGCGATACGATACGATTCACCCCTGTTGCGATACAGTTCGATACGATTTGATTCAACATTATGCGATACGATGCGATTCAACACGATGCAAAATAATGATACAATTCAATATGGTACGACAGAGGATTTTGTTTTATCGTTTTTTTACCGATGCAAAGACGCTACAATCGATGCATCGCGAGTTCAACCCAAACTGTAGCCGATGTGCACTCTTTCAACCGGTGCACTCACATTTTGAACGTTCATGCCGGTGCACCGATGTGAATCGGTGAATCTTAACATCCCTAGTTGAAACGCATCGTATCGCCTCGAAACGCATAATGTTGAATCAAATCGAATCGAACTGTATCGCAACAGGGGTGAATCGTATCGCATCGCCTGGTGCTTCAAATGTATCGTTAATGTATCGTATCGTTGGCAACGTATCGAGATGCGCATCACATCGGCCTCAGTGATGGAGATGCACATCCCTAATATATACTAAAAGGTGAACATTTGTGCCGAAAATGTCATTTCTAGAAAGCAGGTTTTGAGTTTGTTCATGGAGAGAAAAGTGCCACAATCAAAAACACAAACTTTTTTCATAATGTAATGAATGTTAGATCATAGTGAAAAATGTCCATTCTAGTTTCTCTAAGTCCAAGGGGATGTCTTTAAATTGTTTTTTTTGGTCTGATAATCAAGTTAATACAAGTTAAACCACATTGCATATTACTTACTCGCACCAATATTATTTTGGCAGAAATCTCTAAAGCTTTGCTATTTATTTTGGCAGTGTTCTCTTTCAAATCATTTTGCGATTGTAAAACATGTAAAATGTAGTCCAGCTGTGTTTTAAATGAAGGCGAATTCATCACAAGAACACAGCTACTCTCCTCCTTTCCCGGTGTAACATTAAGATTGGGCATCATGAAAGTAATGCTGAACCATTTAAAGATATCTCTTTGGGCTAACTGTTGCTGAGCACTTGGCTTGATGTTTTCAGCCAATAGAACCATTGTCAGTTGCCCTTCTGATAATGCAGCCCACAGCACAGTGCTGCAACACCATACATGATGTGTTTATGGCCACAACTCATCATTATTCAATTTGTTTTCAAATTATTCTCTCAATGTATCTATATCTATCTTAATTGCTTGCGTGGTGTGCTACAAACTGCCTCTCTAAGGATGATAAGGTATGCTTAACTTTGATAACTGAATGGTTATTTAAATGTAAGGTTTGTAACACCGGCACTGCTATTAGTAGCTTCAGTCTGAAAACTGTAGTATCTTATAAAGTTACCATTACTGGTGACAACTACTTCGTACACCTGGTCAACCAAACAACAAACATATTCAAACATTTCCTCATTACAGGTTCATTGTCCTGGTAGACAAACACACACAGAACAATGTTTGAACAGGTGGGTTGAAGTAAAGCACACACACACACACACGTATACAAACACAGGTGAACAGGTGAACAGACAGGTGTAACTGCCCTTTCCGTTGGCCAGCTGTAGGCTTTAATGCAAATGAGGTGTCGGTTTACAGAGTCAACAGAACACTAAAACACACAGCTGTGGAGTACTGAAGCAGCAGCTATTTTTAATGCTTCACGTGGAACCACCACAGAAATATGAAGAATAACATTGGTGAATGGTGAGAAAGGTGATATACGTCTAAACACCTGATCTTCAATCTTCTTTCTTGGAACAATCAAAGTTTCTCTGACTTCACCGTCAATCAGCTTTTTCCATTTAACTCTGATGAGACATGAGATACTTCATGGACAGAGGTGGGAAGTAACTAAGTACATGTACTCAAGTATTGTACTTAAGTAACATTTTAAGGTACTTGTACTTTACTTATTTCCATTTAATGCAACTTTACACTTCTACTCCACTACAATTCAAAGGGAAACACTGTCATTTTACTCCACTTTATTTAAAAGCTTTAGTTACTTTTAACAAAATGCATCTTTTGTTTAAAAAAATGTAATTAGTGGACTTTAAGTCACAAAAGACAAGAGTCAAATCATTTCAAAACTTTAATAAAAGTCAATCAGAACTTTGTCAGTAAAATGCTACTTGATGCAACCCTATTATGTAGAAATGTCACATGTATAATTATAATTATATACACACATAAAGGCTATTGTTCTGCACAATGAGTACTCTTACTTTTTATACTTTAATTACATTTTGCTGATAATACTTTTGTACTTTTACTTAAGTTAGATTTTGAATGCAGGACTTTTACTTGTAGTATTTTGACAATAATGTAATGGTACTTTTACTCAAGTAAAGCATCTGACTACTTGTTCCACCACTGCACATGGATCACACACAGACACACTCATAGCCTACATGCAGCCAGGGAAAGGGAGGCACACAGTTAGCTCCATTTAACAATGGTTACAAAAAAAAAGACGGCATGAAGTTCAAAGTTATAACTCATAAAAGTGCAATTAAAAAAGTGTGTGTGTGTGTGTGTGAAACTTGGGACTGACCCACACTGAATCTTTTTCATGTGTTGTGTATGTTTTCAGCTTTCATGGAATCGAAGCCAGTTCCTGATACTATTCATGGTGTGCATATTTGAGGTGATAACCACTTTGCATTCTAATCACTATACTGCTGCTTCACATGACATCATTCAACCCTCCAGCTGTTCAAGTCCTCGGAGAGATGACCAAAAACTAACTACATGAATTCAAGTTCTGAGCTTAAGTACAATTTGAAAGTATTTGTACTTTACTCGAGTATTTTCATTTAATGCTACTTTATACTACTCCACTACATCTCATAACTAAATAGTGTACTTTTAATCAACAACGTTATTTTAACATCTTTAGCTACGTGTCAGAAATGTTAATATAACGCATCTCTAAAAAATAAACTAGTGGACCTACTGTTTAAGGTACAAAAAAGTAGAATTATCCAAAATATAAAATGCTTCTTGATGCAACAATATTATCTAATAATGTTATGTATATAAATCACACAATGAGGCTGTTTTTTTTTAATCAGAATGAGTGCTTTCACTTTTTATACAAGTACATTTTGCTTATAATACTTCTCTACTTTTACTCAAGTCAGATTTTGAATGCAGGACTTGTTATGGAGTATTTTATTATCAATGTATTGGTTCTTTTACTCAAGTAAGAATCAGATGACTTATTTCACCACGGCTCATGGCAGGATGGAGAAATGCCATTACTGCCTGACCTCTTCATTAAAACAATGTGAATTCTGGTACCTGTAGTACTACACTATGATGGCTGTTACTGCGGTAACCATGCCTGTGATGCACCAGGACTGTAATCTTTAGTGTTACACCTTTGAATACTACATATAGGTAACATACATATGTCTTACAAGACAGCAGTTTAACATGTTTTAAAGTTACATGCTCGTAATGTGCTTGTTTACCTTACACCTAATGCACCAAATCACAACTGATCCTCAACTCAAAGTGTCACCACCTCTTCAGGCTTCCTGTCACACTAATGCAACACCTCTCAGTCAGTGTGCAAAAGATAGATCATCAAGCTCTCCATGTTTTTATGCAACTAAATATTCCGGTGCAATCCATTCATTTGGCTTTTTTGCGGTCAGATATAAAGTACACCTGTTTCTGATGAAACAAAAACATGTTTTTTTTCTTTTTTCAAGGGTGATGACACGGATCCAATCCAACTTTATTTATATAGCACTTTAAAACCTCCAGACCAAAGTGCTGTACAGAGAGATATATCAAATCTAAAATCACACAGCTCAGCTCACAAAACATTATTTAAAATAAAAGATACAAACACAAAACAAACCAGAATAAACGTAACAATTAAAAAATAAAAAACAGCCATATAATAAAAACAATAGACCACTGAAAGCAAATAAAAGCAACAATCTACTTGGTTCCGGATGCTAAGGAGAAGAGGTGGGTTTTGAGACGGGATTTAAAAACAGACAGTGTGGGAGCCTGTCTGATTAGCAAGGGCAGGTCGTTCCACAGTTTAGGGGCGGCAGCAGAGAAAGCACGGTCCCCTCTGCGCTTAGACTTAGTTGTTGGCACCCTCAGGAGCAACTGATCAGCTGACCTGAGAGTGCGAGTTGGCGTGTAGCTGTGTAACAGCTCAGAGAGGTAGGGGGGGGGGGCCAGGCCATTGAGGGCTTTAAAAGTAAATAAAAGAGTTATAAAATGAATCCTCGAATGAACGGGCAGCCGGTGGAGTGAAGATAAAATGGGGGAAATGTGCTGGTGTTTGCGTGTGCCAGTTAGGAGCCGTGCTGCTGCATTTTGCACCATCTGCAGGCGAGCAAGGGAGGACGCACTTATCCCCATATATAGTGCATTACAATAATCCAAGCGGGAGGTGACGAAGGCATGGATTACCGTTTCAAATAGGTCACTATTTAAAAAAGGCTTTATTTTGGCTAGCTGCCTGAGGTGGAAGAAGCTGTTTTTAACAACTGCCTTGATCTGGCTGTCCAGCTTGAGTTCAGGGTCCATCTTTATCCCAAGATTTGTGATGGTAGGCCTGGTGGAGTGGCCCAAGGATCCTAGGTCTATAGGAGTGGTCCGAGGGGCACCAAAAACCATCACTTCGGTGTTGTCATCATTTAATTTTAAAAAGTTGCATGACATCCAGGATGTAATGTCTTCAAGGCAGTTTAACAGTGGTTTAACTGAATATGAGTCGTTCTTTTTAAGTGGCACATATATTTGGCAATCGTCTGCATAGCAATGGAAAGCGATACCGTGCTTCCTAAGAATGGACCCAAGAGGGAGCAAATACAGGGAGAATAACAGTGGGCCTAACACTGAGCCCTGTGGAACCCCACAAAGGAGAGGAGCAGACGAGGACTCAGAGTCCCCAAGGCTGACGCAGAAAGTCCTACCAGTCAGATACGACCTGACTAATCATGACTTCATTTCGATCCTACTTAGTCAGAATGCTTTGGTGGTTTCCTACTCTTGCACCTATGTGATGTGTCTACAATGAATCTTTCTCATTTGGTCTAGCCCTACTGAATATGATGACAAATGTCACCTTAAACTGAGCAGGCTTTATATAGAGAGTCATTTGGAGTGTGAAGTCTAAGTGGCTAATGTGTTCCTGCTGTCCACAGGACAAATACAGCTCTCAGGATACAGTAAGGACCATCAGAACTCAGTGTGAGAGGCTGTTACTTTGCTGCCACACACACACGCACGCACACATGCACACACACACACGCACACACACACAATCTATGGAGAGCTCTCAGTGGCATATCATTTTCACTATTTTCTGACATTTCAAAAACAATTGATTGATGATACAAGAAAATAAGTGGTGTATTAATCTATATCCGGAATAGGGTTAGTTGCAGCGCTGGTTTACAACAAGCAGTAACAAAGGCTTCACTCTTGGATCCATGTGTGTGTGTTTGTGCTCTGCTCTGCTCTGTGTGAGTGTGTGTGTTCGGTGTATGTGTGTGTCCGACACCGGCATTTGTTTTCAAATTACCATGAACAGTAATTTACACACATCTGGCTAACTCCATATGTGTATTCCCAAGTGAAAGAAGTTCGTTTAATCTTAATCTCGATGTAGGCTAGTGCTAAATGCTGTCGGAGTGCACCGGAACGAACGCCACTATCATAATATCTTCTGAAAACAAATGCCCACACATACACACACACACACACAGACACAGACACAGACACAGACACACACACACACAAAAACATACACACACGCCCTGGCGACCGGACATCTTCTTCATAAAACTAATAATATGGCGTAATAATCGGGCAGTTCGATGTGTCTAACCATAAGAAAGTATTTCGTGCGCACAAATGAATAAAACGTGGCCTCGTTTTATTTATTTTTCTCTCTATGAACCCTCCAGGGCTCCGTACTAATCCATTAGTTGATAGACAATTATAATCAGCTCATTGGTCATTTATCAAGCAAGATATTCTGTGGTGCCCGCTTCCTAATGTGAAGATCTGCCGATTTGAGTTGTCATAAATGATAGTAAATGGAATGTTTTTATTTGTTTCTAAACATTTCATAGACTAAATGATGAATCGTTTATAAGAAGGTAATTAGCAGAATAATTAAGGATGAAAATACTCCGGAGAAAGAGTATCTAGAGTACTACCGCCTCTGTACTTACAGTACGAGTCGAGTGTGTGTATGTGAGTGTTTGTGTGAGTGTGTGTGTACTGCAAACCTTACAGTGAGAGAAATACAGAGGATAGCCTCTCACTCATCTCTGCTGCTGTGTGTGTGTGTGTGTGTGTGTGTGTGTGTGTGTGTGTGTGTGTGTGTGTGTGTGTGTGTGTGTGTGTGTGTGTGTGTGTGTGTGTGTAAAGCAATGGTTTGAATAACAAGCAGCCAGCTAAGTGGGTCAGGGTCGGAGGAAGGGGGGAGAAAGGGGGAGAGAGACTATTAGGATGACAGACAAGGACAAAGGAAAAGAGAGGAATACAGTGTATCAAGGAAAAAAGGGAGCAGCACGAGGAAGAGGAAGAGAAGTTCGGGGAAATTAAATGTAATTAAGATAAGATTAGTAGGAAGAGGTAGAGAGAGAATATTATGGGGGGGGGGGTACATTGGATGAGTGAGATTTCACACCCTTTCCTTCAGACCTTAAATTCAGCTAATAATATCCTCTTCAACTAAATTGGAAATATTCATTCCTGCTTTAAAAGTGATGATACAGAAAGTAAATCATTTTTCAATAAGAACAGCTTTGAAGTGGAAGCATTGAGAAAAGAGATGAAACTGTCCTGGAAAAAAAAGATCTAAAGCATAATATGGTGAATCTGATTGAATTGAACAGAACGCAGCATTGCTACAGATGTTTTTTGGATCATTTCGATAAGGGGTTTGTGATGTTATCTTTGTTCACATGTGTAAAAATCACAGTTTTATCAGCGGTGGGTTTGGGAGGCGTGTGAAACTATGTGGCTGGACGGCACTGAATGGATTTCAGTTGACTCTAAACTGCAGCGAGGGACATAAATCAAGTGTGTACAGTGAGAGATAGATGGAGAAAGAGAGGGGGAGAGTAATGGGTGACTCGTGTGTGTTTGTGTGAGAGAGAGGGAGATTCACACAGCTGTGGTAGTTTAGCTCAGCTATTGTTTATCTGTCTTATCTCTGTCACCATGACAGCAAAATAAACCAAGTTTTATTGGCTAAACTGCGTTCACTCCGACTGTACGTCTAGATTTAGTGTGCGCAAGGTATTACTTTAGTGTGTATCTCTTACGAGTGTGTTAGAATGATTTCAGTAAAGACAGAGAGGGTTTTATTCATTCTTTTGGTGAATTATACCTGATTAAATGATACAGTCTGAATCTGTAAAAAACTGTCTTTGGAGCTTCTGAAATTCCTTCGTAATGAAGTGATTCTCTGCAGGAGCTTTGCTACGGATCAAATGTTTAAATATTTCTGAAGAATGATTTTGGCCGTCAGAAGGGGGGTGACGTGATCAAGATTAATATGGAGACAACAGTTCGGACAGTCCCTGCTGAAAGACCTTCAAAGTGACAGGCAGTTGAGTTGCACTTAGTTGTGGAATTACAATTAAACAGATCGCTTGAAACCCTGCTTCACCTCCACACAGCTGGCCATTCAGTGCGTGAAGTGGTTGTGAATTTTGGATTGTTAGCTTCGGAAAGTTACAGTAATTGTTAGAAAGCCTTCCCCGAATTAAATGCAATAGCCAGAACTAAATAGCTAAGGTAATGCTCTAAACTAACAACATAACGGTCTGATGACTCCAAGTCACCACTGCTGAGCTAAAGGCGGCTAATGTTCGGTTGACGTTTAGCAGTTTTATTTAGTCACTTGTTAGCAACTGCTGTTTTTAATGAAACAAAACATTTTCAGAGGTTTCAACATATTTTATGTTGATGGACAAAATGTAAAAATCTCATAAACTTGTATTAACCACAGACCTTATTTTGGGAGCCTAGCCAAAAACATATTTTGAGACGAGGGAGCCGGGGATGATAAAATCTTAATTTTCGGGTTTAGGACTCCAACACCAAGCTTTATTCATTTTTTAAATACTACTGCTGACACTCCTAAGCTAATGTTTGCCCTGCAGTGCCAAGCTCTTCTTTTTGCTTTGGGGTAACACTTTCTGTTACTGAAACTTGCCCTGAAACATCGTAAATGTCCATCCATCCATCCATCCATCTCTCCTCCCGCTTATCCGTGGTCGGGTCGCGGAGGTAGCAGTTCCAGCAGAGAGCCCCAAACTTTCTTTTCCCTGGCCACATCAACCAGCTCTGACTGGGGGATCCCAAGGCGCTCCCAGGCCAGCGAAGAGATATAATCCCTCCACCTGGTCCTAGGTCTACCCCTTGGTCTCTTCCCAGCTGGACGTGCCTGGAACACCTGACTAGGGAGGCGCCCAGGTGGCATCCTTACTAGGTGCCCGAACCACCTCAACTGGCTCCTTTCGACGCGAAGGAGGAGCGGTTCAACTCCGAGTCCCTCCCGGATGACTGAACTTCTCACCTTATCCCTAAGGGAGACGCCAGCCACCCTGCGGAGAAAACCCATCTCGGCCGCTTGTATCCGCGATCTCGTTCTTTCGGTCATGACCCATCCTTCATGACCATAGGTGAGAACGAAAATGGCCCGGTAGACAGAGAGCTTTGCCTTCTGGCTCAGCTCTCTTTTCGTCACAACGGTGCGGTAAAGCGACTGCAGTACCGCTCCCGCTGCTCCGATTCTCCGGCCCATCTCACGCTCCATTGTTCCCTCACTCGAGAACAAGACCCCGAGATACTTGAACTCCTTCACTTGGGGTAAGGACTCATTCCCTACTTGGAGTGGACAGTCCATCGGTTTCCTGCTGAGAACCATGGCCTCAGATTTGGAGGTGCTGATCCTCATCCCAGCCGCTTCACACTCGGTTGCGAACCGATCCAGTGAGTGCTGCAGGTCGCAGACCGATGAAGCCATTAGAACCACATCATCTGCAAAAAGCAGTGGTGCAATCCTTAGTCCACCGAACTGCAGACCCCCCCCCCCCGACTACGCCTCGAAATCCTATCCATGTATATTACAAACAGGATCGGTGACAAAGCGCAGCCCTGGCGGAGGCCAACCCTCACCGGAAATGGGTCCGACTTACTGCCGAGGACCCGGACACAGCTCTCGCTTTGGGAGTACAGAGATTGGATGGCCCTGAACAGAGACCCCCTCACCCCATACTCCTGCAGCACCTCCCACAGTAACTCCCTGGGAACTCGGTCATACGCCTTCTCCAAGTCTACAAAACACATGTAGACAGGATAAGCATACTCCCAGCCCCCCTCCAGGATCCTTGCGAGAGTAAAAAGCTGATCCCTCGTTCCACGACCAGGACGGAATCCGCATTGTTCCTCCTCAATCTGAGGTTCGACAATCGGCCTGACCCTCCTTTGAAGTACCTTAGAGTAAACTTTCCCGGGGAGGCTGAGTAGTGTGATGCCTCTGTAATTGGCACAGACCCTCTGATCCCCCTTTTTCAAAAGGGGAACCACCACCCCGGTCTGCCACTCCTTCGGTACTGTTTCCTTGTGTTCCTGGTAGGGTCTCCCATGACATCGTAAATGTAGATTACAAAAAACTGGAGCTGTAATCTAAACTAATGATCATATGTAGACATATGGCGTATATCCACTGCATCTATTCCACTGAACAGGAGTAGATTAGCAGTATGATTTCTACAAGTTTTTGATACTACAAAAAAACCAGGGTCAAAACAGTTATGGCATTAAACATTTCAAATGTGATTTATCGATACTAATTATCACTACAAATACACTGTTATTAGTGCATGATTGTGAGCAAAGCTGAGTGTTAAAAAAAAGTGTGCCACATCAACTCCTGGATAATTCCTCAAGAACCGATCCAATCTCTGCCACCAAGTGAATTGATCCAAGTTATTGTCACTAATACAGTGCACTACAGACAGAACAATGCAGCAGTGATTGCAATATGTGATTTGATTGCAATATGTTTGTTTTGGAAACTAAATCCTGATAATTAGTCTCTTCTGGCAGCGTTCTATCTCCGCCCATCTGTTCCATTTGGCATCCCTCCACCAACCAGGAGTCCCTCATCGCTGTTTCCCCACCATCCGACCAACTGAGACGCGTTCAGAGCCGCCGAAACAAAAGCAACGCTGCTATAAGTCACCCAATCATCAGCAAGCTTAAGAGGAGGGGGAGGGAGAGGTGGGCTGGCAAAGTGTTCAGTGGAAGGAGTGACAGCCAACACAGACAGACGGACGGACAGATTGGCTGCTTGTGTTCTGATAGATAATTAGATGAGATGCCGACACTGTGGCTGCTAGGAAAACTGTAGGAAGAGACAATGGGAGTGTGAAACTGGACAAAAAAAAACTGGGAACAGGCCACAAGATAAGATAAGAGACCAAGTACATCCTAAAATGGTTGCAAAGAGTCTGAAAAATTACAGGAAAGTTTCCAAAGCAAGTTAAGCTCAAGTATATGCAGATTATTGAACAATTTTCAAGATCTGCAGTCAGTTTGGGGGAGGAGTCATGCTGTTCCTCAATCATTCTTTAATAGTTCTTAAGACATTAGCACCAAGACAAATAAAGTGAAAAGCCCCAGGTTAGTAAATAACATGTATAGCTGGAATGCAGTATGTATGCAATAAGCACAGATACGTTTTGAAAAAGCACGGCAGCCACCCGTTGAGTGTGCGTTCCCATCACATGCTAAACCGGAAGTCAATTTTGGTAAATGTAAATATAAAATTCAATATTTTAATAGTGAATTTTATTCTGGGTGAAATAAAAACATGAAAAAGCTAAACTATGTCTTGTGGAATATTTTTGTGAAATGTGACCATGCACTGAATTATGAGCGCTCACTAATGTCAATGTTTAATGTTGATTTGATTACTGGAGTGAATATATTTCATATTGTGTAACTGATGTTCCAGTTAACCAGGCAGAGTACTAAGCACACAGACTATAACCTGTAACACCTTCTGATTGCTGATTTTGCTAGCTAACAGTTACCTTGTAGCATGTAGCTTTTATGTTTTTTTTTTATGTAGCATTTAATACATTTCATTCTGTTTTGTAAATATTTTTTTTATTAAATTGGTTGTTAACTTTAATACCGAGCAGCACATAGTCCACTATGGGGTCACGGCTCCCCCTCTCTATGACGAACAAAGTAGTTAGTTTGAGAGCTAGCTAACTTGCCACATGGAACATTACAGTGTGTGTTATTGACAAATTATTCGATTAATTTGGTACATTTGTGGATTATTACTGTTTATGATATGTTAAAAACATGTGTTCCTATATGTTAATGACATAGTAAATACATTCTGAACTAAAAAAAAAAATACATTTGAATGTATTTACATTACTTTCTGGTAATTCCCGTTGAAAATATTTCCACCTTGAACAATTTTGGCATTTGGCAATCCTTCTGCTGCTATATCACAAAAAGTATTCATGCACACAAGCTGATTATTTAACTGTAGATTATGACAGACCATTTCACATTTACTGACGAATCCATTTTAATGAATTTTTCTAATCTTGACTGACAAGAATTGTTGGTATGAAATAGAAGCATTGCCTGGAGGGTTTGTTGTGGAGAGGATCATCCTGTTTATGCCATGGCGGCCTGCCAGTGATCATCACATACAGTAAGTTCAGTCTGCCTACTGACAGTGTACAGCAGATTTATTATTATGTTATGAGTTTACCCTACAGGTAAACACCAAGCCCCAAGTGTGACGATAATAAATTGTAGCGCAGGATTCTCAGAATCAGAGCCTACAAGTGGATGCTAGGGTGGAGGCGGGGTTCATGAAATGCTATGAGCAGCAGCAGTGTATTCAAATGAGCTGTAGCAGGGAGTGATCTGACAGAACATACTGTATGTTTGTACGGTGGTTATATGTTGCATGTGCACTGATTCCAGGATTTCATTCATGAGGCTAAGTTACCTAGCACCGACATTAGCAGGACTGAACCTGAAGCAGCAGTTTCTTTCAAATCCTCACTTTTTTTCACGTTGCTATGCAGTCCTGCATCGCCCCTCCCCCCATAACATATTGCCAGGCAATTCACTGGCAACCATTGATATTGAACTTGTGTAACATCTAAAAAAACAGCGTCCTTTTAGAGTGTTGATACAGATGACGAAACAACACTAAATGCAAATATCTGAGTGTAGTTTAACAGCAGCAAACAATATCTTTGGATCATGTTCTGCGCAATTTGAGAGTCAATAAATACACATCCATGCAATTGGGCTCAACCTTAATTCACTGAAGATTGTTTAGATATTATTATTTACATAAATTAAGAAATACTTATAAAGGCTAATGCTATAAGGTAGGCTATATAGAATAACTTCAGAAGCCTTATGACAACAGTCTCGCCTCCCTATGATCAGAAATCAGCTATTGCTGATATATATAATATAATGACATCTATAGTTATGGTTATTGGTGTGGAAATCCCTTTATAGTTCTATCTGCACTTGATGGCTTTTTCTCATCCGTCCACTATTCAATATAACTGTTCCTCTGAGCTTCTCTACATTTCTCAAAATCTCATCATGCTCCCTGACTTTTTGCTGTTCTCCTATATTCTCCTCTTCTTCACTGAAGCCGTCTTTGTTCCTGCCTGTTCTCTCTTCCTCTCTATTTGCTTTAGAAATACCTCACCAAGCTTTCACAATCATCATGTTTACATTAGCCCTCTCTCTCTCCCTCTCTCTCTCACCCTTCCTCTAAAGCTCCTTACACACCAAGCCGATTTTCGGCGTCGATAGATGTCGGGCCGTCGATGAGTGTCGTGTCGCCCTACTCAGATCGGTGTGTACTGCACCGTCGTGTCTTTTCGGCCGTGCCGACACCTTCCGCCACCGATTCGACATGTTGAATCGGGAGGCTGTCGGCCAAAGAAATCACTCTGATTGGCTGTTCAGCTTAGCGAATCAGTGCATGAGAAGCGAAACGGAGGTGAGGGACCCAAACAAACTATTAAGAAGGCAAATCTGAGATTTCATTTAACTCCAGCTCTCGACACAGGTTCGGGAAAGCCCCATGAGCTTCTCGCTGTAGAGTGAAAATGTTTGTTGTTTGTTTATATCACGCAGTCTGTTCTTCTCTCTCGGTGTATCACGCAGTCTGTCTTCCGGTTGTTGCCTCTTTTGAACGACGAATACACACTACCGCCGCCTGCTGGTAAGGAGAGTTATTGCTACTCACGCATGCGCAGATCGTACGTGCAACTTGGCCGTTGGCTGAAGTCTTTGCGGTGTGTTCCAGTGCGACACATGGCCAAGACGCAGGAGACGTGAGGCGACGTGAGGCGACGTGTTCTTTGGTGTCAGTTTGGTGTGTAAGAGGCTTTACACCCATGGTTCATCCCATCTCTCTCTTCTCCTTCTCTAATGTTCTTTCTTTCACAAGGTTTAATTCAATAGTTTCTTTTTCCACCAGATATCTGTGTGATTTTAAACAGATGCTTAAGTTCCCTCATGATAAGTTCCCTCATGATAAGTTCCCTCATGATATTGCAAAGTTTCAATTAATAAGTGTCTGTGTCAAATGAATTGCTCCTCTTCACATCTGCGGTGGCTCATTCTGAGCCCCGTCATCCAATCAGAGCTTAGCGTGGTTCACTCATTCTGTTCATCCAACCAGCCTCCAGTCTGACACTACTTTATGATTTTATGATTACATGTATGCTAACATATCACTGAGTGATTTATCAGGGCAATAGAGAGACATGTAGAGAGTAGTAATATATACTTCATATGTTTTCAATAACCAATAGAAGAGTGGTTCAAATGTGAAGATTTACACAGCATGTGTTTGCCTGACATAATTGCCACCATGTTGAACAACATTTTCAGACTATGACTGAACTTTTTTAAACTGACGTTGTCCACACAGACGTTCCTCTGAGCTTTCACTCAAATCCTGTCAGTATTGTTGCCGATTCAGATGAGGCTTCACTGATATTCTTCATATATTCATATATTTTATAATTCCAGTGGAGGGAGAGCTAAATGTAAAAACAGTGACATTGGGTACAGCTCTATAGTTTACTCACAGTTGAACTTGTTTCCCTTAAACCTGAACACATTCCACTACACATCACCTCACACAGCATCAGAGATTCCTTTTTATAGTGAGACAAAGAGCTGATTTGTAACTTCTGTATGTGAACTAGAAAGGAAAAATAGTATTATAGCGAGGCAATGTGATATACAAGATGTCAATTATGACTACTGAGGTTTTACCTCATTTCAGATCAAATAATGATTTGTAATAATGACACACACCATAATTTGTTTTGCTCAGCCTCACTCTGCTCTCTTTGTTTTTTCTCTCATTTTGTTTCTATGCTTCCTACTTTCCTCTCCTACTTCCTGTTTCTCTCTCTTTCTCCCCCCTCTGCTGCTCTCTCTCTCTCTCGCTCGCTTTCTCTCTCTCTTTAAAAAGCCTGTGTCTCTCTCCATTTCTGTTCCCCCACACAGTAATATGATCTCTTGTATCAGGCAGCCGTGAATCAAACACACAGAGAGAAATATAGTAGAAACCTTAGCTCGCTCGCTCTCTCTCTCTCTCTCTCTCTCTCTCTCTCTCTCTCTCTCTCTCTCTCTCTCTCTCTCTCTCTCTCTCTCTCTCTCTCTCTCTCTCTCTCTCTCTCTCTCTCTCTCTCTCTCTCTCTCTCTCTCACAACATCCCTACCCCCACCCTCCCCCTTCTCTCTCCCTCTCTACAGTCCCTACCCCCAACCACAGCACACAGCTCTCTCCACATCCCCACTCTGTGTTCCATCTCTCCCTCTTTCTGAAACAAATACACTCTCTGACAAACACAATGCACTGCTGTGTGTTTCTACACAGCATGTTGGACCTGAAAGAATTGCTGGTGATATACAACATAGTACATACAACATTATCATGATTTAGATCTTACAGATATTGGTGAGATATTCTGTTAATTCCCAATCAGCCCTTATTGAGGTCAGAGGTCACAGTCAGCTACAAAGCTGATGCTGGGCCCTTATAACTACACAATTATTGCTTAAAGTACTGTATACAACACATCATTAGGTCTGCGTCAGGCATCAATTAAATGGCATCGTCAGAATGACACTGGTTAATCTGTAAATCACAATTAAAACAGCTAAATGTGTCTCCAAATATCTATTTTGTGTTTTCAAGATATTTGAAAAAGAAAATCACACAAAAGCACTACTTCAAATCAGAGATGTGCCATAATGAAAAACCAACCAACCAATTACTCGACTAAGAAGGGGCAGATGAAGACCTTCTAGTAAAAGTAAAGTTTGTGTAACCAGCACATCTGGCTGTTGTTGCTGAGGGTAACACACAGTAACAGAAGCCTCAGTGATGCTTTCAAGGAGCAGTTTATACTGAAGGCAGAATCACACTGTTAATAATCCGCCAATCATTCAATTGTACTCAAGCCACTCACTATACTCTGGCAGAGGTAGATCCCTTGAAGCAGCCAGCTAAAGAGAAGAAAGCGGTCCACAAAGTACTGGAAGTTTGAATGAGCCTCAGGCAGTGGCGGACTGGGACTAAAAATCAGCCCGGGACTCTCGACCGGCCCACTTCGGTACCGCCGGCCCACATCGGACTGTACCGCAAGTAAATACCGCTAGTAAATTGTCGACGGGGGGGGGGGGGGGGGGGGCGGTGTACTGGGCTGGCCCATCGGGATTCGTCCCGATGGCCAGTCCGCCACTGGCCTCAGGCCACTGATTATTAATAACAATTGGCTCAGTGTGGGTCCCACTGTGGGACAGTTACATGCGTACAAACGTCAATGTAGAGTTAGCAATGCTTTTTACTTGGATATCACATGATGGGTTTATGATAGCTTTTTGGTTTTAAATCTCTTCTTTATTCACGTATCTCTGCTCTGATGTGAATTCTGATCAATTCCTCTAGTTTTATGTCATATTATACATGATTGTAGCTTTCCACAATTGTACAGGTAAAGCAAGTGGGTTACAAAATACTTTATTTAAAATATAATAAGTGATAAAGTATATTTAAAGTTTGTTTGTACTTATCATAGACTTTGATGTATCCATCTATATGAATTACTGAGGGGAAAATGGTTTTAATTGTATTTTCCAACTGGTCAACAACATGAATGCGTTCCATTTTATAATTCTATGATTGAAGAGTAGTTAATAATGTGTCATTTAGCCTAATAGCTGCACTCATCAGTTGCACCTAGTTAAATAATTAAGCAATTCATCACTGTCAAATGAGTATGGTCCCACTGCTCAAGTGTGTCCAAGGTATCCAGACACCTCTGAAAAATCTCTTTGCAGATATAGACAGGGTAGATAGATAGATAGATAGATAGATAGATAGATAGATACTCCAATTAACTTAATTAGCACCAAAAAGATACGAGAGTCCAGTAAATAAATATATATATTCTGATCATACCAAAAGATAACAATGCATGTTCCTCTCATTATTACTTGTCATTCCAACCATGTGCTTGTGCATGTGATTCTGTGCATATTTAATTAACTTTAATTACCAGTGAAGTTTTAATTAAAGGTGTAATTTCATCACTGAGGATTAAAATACAGCCCGTGTATCATCCAGTGAGTGGATGTGATCCAGATAAAATACTGGTACCTTCAGTACCTGCGTTAATAAGTGGAGCCTAATAAAGAAATTCATTACCACTTAATTGGCATAAGCAGGACAGACGAATACAGAGAGATGAGATAGCTAAGGTAATTAAAATATATCTTTCAGCTCCAGACAATGGGAAACACAAGTAGCCTGTGCAATTCCTTCATTTTGTCCTTACCTTGTTGGTCCCAAAGGCCGGGTCAGGGTAGGATTGTTGCCCCATCCTGGTGTGGTCTTTCGCTGACAGAGACTGAGGAGGAGGCGGGTAAACTGTTACATCCATGGCTCAAAATACATCCACTTCTCCCGTCTGTGCTCCCTTCGATTCTCTCTCTTCTTTTATCTATGTGAATGCCTGAACACCTTGACGTTGTTTTTTTTTTAACAAAGTTAGATATTTTCTGCGTGTCCCTGAGCGAAACAATTGAAAAGAAACACGGTTGTTTTGTTAAATAAAAGCAGTTTTCAAGTAGATACGTTAGCCTGAACCGAGCATATGGAGTCAGTGGAGTTCAGACAGATGCTCTCCGCTCCACACCGGCTTTATGCTCCAGTTGCTGCCGCTGCGATGAGAAAACTTCCCGGTAAAGCCACTTCTTCAATACCTGGCGTTAAAACCAAACTTCGTCGTCGTTTTCCCTTCTTCTATTGTAGCATGTATCCAGTGTCGTTGTTTGTTTTCGGACAGGGGACGTTGTTGGACCCTGTCTGTCCCGGTTTGGGACTCTCGTTTTCTGATGTTCCTCCGCTGCTGCTGCTGCTGCCGCGCGTGTGCTTGGTGCCGAGGTGCCTCGCGGACCAGTCATACAAAGAGCTGCTGTGTCAAGCTAGCAGGAGTAAGCTACAACAAACCCGGAACTACATCTCCTTCAAAAATAAAAGCCCGAGTCTTTAGGGTATAGAAACGAGAAATGTGGGCAAAGGACAAAGTGAATGAAACGAAGTTAATGAAACGTTGACGTCTCCTTTCATTAACTAAAAATACACATTCAGCGGTGTGTTGTTTAAATAACACTTTGCAGCATCATCTTTGGCAAGCGATTTTATTTTTAGAGTAATCGACATATCCGTTTTGCTCCAACTTGACAAGCAGGATCAAGAGGAGCTGAGTGTGCTCCATCTATGGCGCATTTCCACTACAGCGCGGAGCTCGCTTTAACCCCCAGTTTCCACCGGGTCCGTCTGCGGCGCGTTACGGGCGCGTTACAGCTGCGCCGCGGCGTTCGCAGCGATCGCGGCCACTCTAGTCAATGGGTGCTATTCCACCACACGCGCCGCGTTACAGCTCAGTAGCGTCCCAGAAGCGTCCCAGAAGCGTCTCGGCGCAGGGCACCCCTAAAATTAGGATGAATCCTATTTTTGACGCGACGCAGCCGTAACGTAATGTCGGTCAGGCAGGAAGTGGAACGTTCAGAGCATATATAGCAGGGGTCACCAACCTTTTTAGGATGAGAGCTACTTTCAAAAAATAAAACAAGTCGTGAGCTACTTTTACTCCTCTTTTTTTAGTTTTTTGCAGTGTATATATTTAGCACATTTTAACATTATGATATGCTGACCTTTAACCTTTGTGTGCTGTTTGGGTCTGTGGGACCAGTTTTTAGTGTTTACTAAAATAACTTGTATTCAGTTTAATTATTTTAACCTGCTTTATTTGGGGGTGGACCTCACATCATCTTGGGGGTCCGGGGGCATGCGCCCCCGGGAAGATGTGTTTTCAAATGTTGAAGTTAAATGCATCAATCTGGAGCACTTTGAGAGCAAAATGAATTTATGGATACAGCTCTCAACACCTAGTTAGCATTCTTTCTTTTCATTTATGCATATTTTACTAATCACTCCCCTTTTAAACTGTTTTTTGTTTTGTTTACTGTCCTTTAGTATACACTTACTTTATATTAAATAGATAAAGGTGTGCTCTCCCTAGCTCTCTCTCTCTCTCTCCCTCTCTCTCTCTCTCTCTCTCTCTCTCTCCCTTTCTCTCTCTCTCTCTCCCTCTCTCTCTCTCTCGCTCTCTCTCTCTCTCTCTCTCCCTAGCTCTCTCTCTCTCTCCCTCTCTCTCTCTGTCTCGCTCGCTCACAGAGGCTGTGTGCTCCTCCGTGGCGATGACGTCTTGCGTTACAAAAATAATAAACATATTTGTAAAGTGGGGGGACACAAACGGGATTTCGAAAAGTGTTGGGGACATGAGGAGAAATGCCAGCGTTCTCCTCCGGTTTACAGGCACTGTGTAAATTATATATATATAATAATTATGAAGATGAATGCATTTTTTTACCACTAAAATACAGCAACACATCTTTGATTCATGTCGTTTATAACTGGAATATTACAATTATTATTAACTTTGTCTGTACAAAGTAGCCTGTCCAGGAAATATGCCCAAATCAACAAAAACTGTGAGCCGGCAGGCAAGACGCTCCGCTTCTGAAATGCTTCTGGAACGCGCCCGGTGGGTTATGACGCTAGAGCAGGTCGGACCAAAACCGCGGCGCAGCCGTAACGCGCCGCAGATGGACCCGGTGGAAACTGGGGGTAAGCGTGCCGAGCCGTGCGGGGCTTTTGGTTGCGTTTCCACTTAGCGTAGTACCGGCTAGCGGGTACTATTTCCAGATTTTCTGGCCCCATAAAATCGAGGTTCTTTCCGGGCCAACAAACAGGGCTGAGTATGCTAAACTAGAGAGAGAATCGCTGGCAAGGGGGCTACAACTACAACAAGATGAACATATTTTACCGTGATTTAATTGTAATACACCTTTCAAAATGATGCCGAAGTAACAACATACTGATACCGGTTAGTAAAAACCATGAATTAATGCTTTGATAAGTCTGCAGACAGACGGCAGGCGAAAAACCTTTTAAAATGCGTGTTTTCTAAATAGAGATCGGCTAAGCTAACGCAGTATATGCTCCGACCGTCCACACTCACAACAACGGCCTATACAGACATAAATAAACCAGCGACTGTATTCGCCATGACACAGACAGTCTGTGGTTTGTACTTGTTTAACTTTGTCTAGTTTCTGAACAGATATGAGGAGCTGTGAGCTTGAGTGCTAACAGCTAACGGCTGATGTTGTTTTTCTGGGGTTCTCATTGAAGATGACGTCACAGCTCCGCCTACACTGCGTTACTATAGTTACTGCCTCAGCTACTAAACTGTAATGGAAATGCGCCATAAAGTGAGCCAGTCCTAACAAGGCCTAACGGGGCCTAGCCATACCGAGCGAGGCCGTGTAGTGGAAATGCGCCATAAGAGGAGAGAGTGGGTGTTTCTCAATGTCGAGGACGCTTGCTTGGTAGCACATGTCTTCCGAGTCACTTGCTTCAGAAGCGAGGCAAGAATCCTTCCTAGCCTCGGAAAACAAAGAATTGTGGAAGAGGGTGTTTCTCAATGTCGAGTACGCTTGCTTGGTAGCACATGTCTTCCAAGCGTCTTGCTTCAGAAGCGAGGCAAGAATACTTCCTAGCCTCGGAAAACGAAGAATGGAACAGGCGAGCAAGTGTGTAGGTGTGCGTCATATGATAGGCCCCGCCTTACATTTTCCGCCACAGATTTGGAGAAATTGGTCCGTGCGCAAAGCATTGTGGGGATTTTAAGACCGCGGAGTCTACACATGTGCAGCCTCGAAATTTCTCCAAACGAAGTACGCCGGGCTCGGTAGAATTCCAAGTATGCTGGACATTGGAACAGTCCTTCGGCGGCACTCGATGACATGGTATGCTTGAAATAGTGGGTCTGTAGCAACTTTACTCGAGATTGAGAAACACCCACAGGTGTGCAGGTGTGCGTCATATGAGAGGCCCCGCCTTAAATGGAGTGCGAGAGGGAGTTTGACTCCTACACTGTGCCCCCACCCCATGCATGAAATGCCTCCATTGGACTCCTCTGTTTACTTCCTGAGCATAGTGACATCACTTTGTAAAACTCGCGCTTCTATTAGCTAGCGCTCCAACACATTGTACTTGATTGGCTAAGGGGCGGGACATCTCTAAGCGGTTGACCAATCACACCAGAGCCGGCCAGCTAACCAATCAGAGCAGACTGGGCTCTGGTTTCAGACGGAGGGTGAAAAGAGGTGCTGCAGCACAGACAGTATGAGAAAAATGAAGAGCTTTTTGTCACAGCAGAGGCACTTAATACTAATATGAACCTGAAAATGAGCAGAATATGTCCTCTTTGAAGGGACAGTTCGACCGACAAATGAAAATACATATTTTTACACAGTGGTGCAATTTATTAATCTAGATTGTTTTGCTGTGATTTGCTGAGTGTTGTAGATAACTGTGAAGGTGTTTGGCTTCTTAGTACTCAGCTTATGTGCTCAGAATGCTTAAAAAATAAAATGTGAAGAACTCAACAGCCATGTCTCTTTCCAGTAATTCGAGTTATTCAAGATAATGTTCAGGAACAATTTTCATCAACGTGCCAAAGGAATCTACTCAAGGACGAGAGGCTTGTGACAGCTGTAAAGTAAGCTAGCTGCTTCCTGCAAAGCAACGGGGTCAACAGAAAATAGTTATAGGTAGGGATGTCCCGATCACCTTTTTTGCTCCCGATCCGATTCCGATCATTTGATTTTGACAATCTGCCGATACCGATTTTTCCCGATCCGATCTTTATGCAATGCATTAAGAGAAAAAAAAGGAAAAAAGCATTCAAGTTGTCCCTTAAGGTTATTTTTTTATTTAAATGACAGTACCCAACTACCCATTCTATCCAACCTGGATATAGCTTCTTTTTTTCACAGCAGCATTGGTAGTGTTGAACGTAGCTCTGTTCTTTCCACCTCCGCCTTGCAAACATTGCATCTGGCTGTTACACTGCCTTCGCTTTCAATTTTATAATACTTCCAAACTCCTGACATTTTCTCTGTCCCGACTCCCAGTCACCAGCTGAACGTAGACTCTCGTTAGCTTACTGCTACTATTAGACACTGCACCCTGCCCACTCTGTTGCCAGATTTGAGAGAAATAAGCAACCAGGTCTATGAAAACAAGGCCAAAAGAAGCAACACATACATGATGTTGTGTAATTTTAAACCAAAACTAAGGCCTCAGGATGACTTTAAGACGTGAACATGGTCATTTTTGTTTTGTAACATTAAATAAAATAATGAAAATATTTTATAAAAAAAAAAAAAAAGAATTCCCGATCCCCGATCTTTTTCTCCCGATTCCGATCTTTTGAAAATCACGTGATCGGCTCCGATCCCCAATCACGTGATCGGCTCCGATCCCCGATCACGTGATCGGATCGGGACATCTCTAGATATAGGAGTCAACACGGGCCCAACTGATTTGTTTCCTTCGGGGCCTACCCTATCTGTTCGACATCTCAGAATATCTTCCATTCCTGCATTCTAGTTTCTCCCACCAGCAGTCTTGGTTCTCCCCCTCCCTTCTGTGCTCTCTCTTCTCTCTGAGCTCAGACCCATCTGTCCATCAAGATGGAGTTCCACGCTGTTGTGTCCTTTCTCCTACATCCTTGCTTGCTCAAAAATGTAGATCCACCAAAGCAAGCTGTATGTGGTTCTGCTGTTCTGCTCCCATGAATGCAGGCATCCAAAATAATTTCCTATTGCTTCCAACCAACAAGTGTAGAGAGTAACGTGAGGTGTGCTAAATGTGTGGTTACTGCAGCATCTCCTCACAAAAAAAAATCTCAGTTGATTTATTGGGACCCTTTAACCCACATGTGTCAAACTCAAGGCCCGGGGGCCAAATAAGGCCCTTGGTGGATTTAATTTCGGCCCGCAGGATAATTTCTAATTACTATTAGATCTGGCCCGCTGGTATATTGCACGCACAACTTCACTCAATCCTGAGGATTTCCTCAGCTCAGAGCCTGACCCCAAACATTGATGAACTTGCATCCAAGATGAGATGCCAAGTATCTGGCTTGAACTAGCATCACAGAGTAGCAAACTGAGTTTACATGGATGTTTCCTTCTGCACTTTTTTTCTTGCAACAACAGGGCATGTTTGTTTTTTCTTTGAGGGAAATAGTTTTTTTCAAGCTGTTGTCGGCCTGTGGAAAAATGTAATCCTAAGAAATGACTCTGGAAAAGCTGCAGATAGAGCCATAAGAAATGACTCAGGAAAAGCTGCAGATAGAGCCATAAGAAATGAATGCAACGGATTATTTAATGTTTAATGTTGTTTTTATAGGCAATCATTTAAGCTTTGTTAGTTCCAGGTTTAATATGTGCAGTAAGTTCATTTCAATAAGTTTGCAATAAACATTGAACCAGTCCGGCCCTCCACTAGTACCGATTTTTTAATTTTGGCCCACTGTGTATTTGAGTTTGACACCCCTGCTTTAACCCAATGAAACAACTTATTGGAACCATTAACAGATTTTTGATTGATGATGAAAATATCTAATAGATATATTTGAGTTACAGCATTATTTATTATTGTTTTTTTTTTTTTTAATTGTTAACTTATGTATGTTATCTTATCTTTATATAATTATGTTTAGATGCGGACACCCTATCGTGAATGAAGGACGCCAGCCTCCACCTGTTGTGGGGGGGGGCTTTAAACCGACCAGAGTATGGTTTGTTTTTTGGGTCAGATGGCGGAACCAAATGACAAATCATGTTATTCTATAGTAGATCTCATTTTGCACGTTGTTTTAAGTATTTTTGACACATTATTCAGCACATTATTTCTGTCTCCTTATCTTTGATGATGCCTGATCACAATAGTGATATTTGGATTCATCCGTTTTTTCCCCAAAGTCAACCGGAGGTTATTGATTAATAAATCATAATTTTTCGAGTGGAACCAAACAGCATCTCTGCGTGCTTTCTGGGAATGTGTGTCTGACACCATCACCCCACCTCATGTGGCTTCAGAACGTTTAGAAGCCAGGATTAGCCACTTCATCGTCGAAAAATATGCAAGTCTGACAAACGTTGATACTTTAGAAAAGACAAAGGAAGGACGGACAGTTGGGTCTTGTGTTGACCTCTTTTGTGATTACCTTGATTTCCATGTATCTACCACAAAGCTAGTGTAGAGGTGCTCAAGCCAACACCTTTCTCTGGTCCCTCTGATTGATTGACACCTGGTGCACTCTGATCTCCACGTCTGGACTCTCTCTGTGCACAGCTCAGTAATTGAGGGAATTAAAAGCCCTACCAGCAGTTTGTCCCTCTGTGCCTGCAGGGGACATTCTTGTTCAGGACTTTATCAGGTTGTTCAGGAAGTCAACGAGTTGCTGTTCTGCACTTAAGCTGTCAGTTTGCTTCACCCCCCGCACACCTTTCTGATGGCAGAATAGGGGAGGGCCATGTCTGTAACTCATGGTGCGTTCCAGTTGTATTAGGAAGTGGGAGTCTCGAGCACCCAGTCAGACATTTCAACTGGAACGCACCCCGAGGTCGGACTTCCTGCTTGAAACTCGGAGATACCTCTCCATGCCCGAGATCAACATTGAAAATGGAATCTCCGCATTTGAACATTAAGAGAACACTTTGATAAAGTAACATGTTTAGCTCTTCTGTATAATGTGTGTCACACTAAATCAACTGTACATGTGGTACTGCTCATCTTCTATCTGTAGATATCATTATGTGATGTTTGTATTCACAAAATAAATCAACCGGTATTGCTTACAATGGCTAACCCGAGGTGACTGCTACAGCTGTAAAAAAAGGCGAGCAACTTTCCAGCAGGCGGCCATCTTCTCCCCACTTGTGCCACTGGAACGCAGTCAAATCGGATGTGATGTAACACCCAGCTCCGACCGCCAATGTAAATGGAACGCAGCATTAATCCCAATCCTTCATCATGACGTCAATGTGTGGCTGTGCAGAGGTGTAAAAGAAGACAGGGTTTGATCTTCTCTTCCTCTGGACTTATCTGTCCCCTGTCACGTGGACATTCAAGTTGAACAGTAACATCTGACAGGAAAGTCTGTCTGAAAATTGATGTTTTTATCTTTATGTAGTATTTTATCAATATCGTTTCTGCCTGCTTACTATGACTGCTGGGTTTACGCTCAACCTTCCAGTGTTGCTGTTCAGAACAAATGCGCATTTGAAAAGGTCAGACTACATGTATGTAATATTTGTTTTGGCACATATCCAAACCTTTACTGTCAATATTGCCTTTGAGAGGCGCTCCAAGCACATGTTTTTGTATCACTCTGCGAACATAATCATATATATTCATAGACAAAGCTGATTTTTATTTCGACAAGCTTCATAGCAAAAATTCTTTTTTCCGATCAAACAATGAGACAGATTGTGTGTGTTTGAGAAACAGACACCACTGAATAACCAGAGTATGTTGTTCTCGCCTGTCCAGATGATCTTCATCGACAGAACAACACATGTCCATTATCGGGAAATAAATACACAGATGCACATAAACAAAGAGAATCTCTCTCTCTCTCTCTCTCTCTCTCTCTCTCTCTCTCTCTCTCTCTCTCTCTCTCTCTCTCTCTCTCTCTCTCTCTCTCTCTCTCTCTCTCTCTCTCTCTCTCTCTCTCTCTCTCTCTCTCTCTCTCTCTCTCTCTCTCTCTCTCTCTCTCTCTCTCTCTCTCTCTCTCTCACACACACACACACACACACACACAGAATCATGCAGCACACTTCAACAGATGCTCACACATGCATATCAAATATGAAAATCCACTCACACACATAAAGTACCTGCAGACAAACACATAATTATACCCTATACAGGAGTAACACACCTACACATGTATAGGATCCAAACACACACATACATTTTGGAAACATATCCTTGCAAACACAAGTATGCACACACAGCCACACACACACACACACACTGCTGAGTTTTTCATCACAAAAAAGCATTTTCTCTTTTTCTGCATTCTCAAACAGTCTTTCCCTCACACACACACATACACACACACATACACACATACACACACATACACACACACATACACACACACACACACATACACACACACACACACACACACACACACACACGCCACAATCCAGCCCACACGTACTTAGTGAACATACATACAGTGGGCGTTCCACCCATCCCCCACATACACACATACATATATGCACCCCTCCCCTCTGAAAAAGACATAATTCACTTGCACATTCTCCTCCCCCACACACTTTTCCTCTCCATAAAACTCCACACACACACATGGTATACACACACTAAACCACATGCATATATGCACTAAAGCAATCACACACACATATACACTTAAATACCCTACATATACACACACTGAAATTCTCTACATATACACACACACATAAAAATAGATGCATGACAACAACTGCAAACACATACACACCATGCTGCACCATATGCATGTCAACATGCATTATCATACATATATATGTATTTAAAACACATGCACAGCAAACACACACAGACACACACACACGCACTCTCTCTCTCTCTTTCCCTCTTTATCTCTATTCCTCTCTCTACCTCGTACAGTTCTCAGATTGCCATGCATGAGCCTCCCCAGTATCTGATGGGTTGCAATTGTAATGTACTGTAGCATTTGAATGATGTGTGTCTCTGCATGTTGGGGATTACATTATAGATTCATAGCCCAGAAATCCACTCCTGCTAACAGCAGCCAGCCCTTTAGGTGTTATAGCTTCCAGGGGGGCGGGCTGAACACAGGAGGAACAGCAGCTAAAAGGAGTTTATTAAGCAAAATGCTGGCTAGAAAAACACAAGTATTATAAACTATTGCATATCGCAGGTTTTCCTTTTGTTCAATCTGTAGTCACATTTTATGCTAGAATTATCTTCACACCATCATTAACACAACTCAATTGTTTAAAAAGGGTACGCAGTAAATGAACATGTTTGGAAAATGCTTAAATTATTCTCACATACAAGCTGACATATGACCAACATTATGAATCTTTCTTATGTCTTTCACAAATGATTTCACACAACATAGCAGCAATTAAAACCTAATGTTCCAAACCTACAACATACAGTGAACCCTACTGCATTGGTGCAGATGAAGTCATTGAAATCATTGAAACATTAATAAAAAAAGCACTTTGACTTTGTGTAAAAAAAGCTTGGTTGAATGGAAGACACAGTGAGGTGAAATATTACATTGACTTACACGTACAATAGAAAGGGAATTTTTGGTTTGGAATGTTAACAGAACACAGAGAGGCAAGGAAATAAAATAATGCTATGTACTGTGTGGTGCAGTGAAGTGTGAGTAAAGGTTTAGACATGTGAAGCACTAAAACAGATAACTGTTAGAGAGGCCAGCACCATGTTCAGCTCATCAGAAAACCAACCACCACATCCCACACGAGCATCTCCAGATCTATATACTAGATATATCAGAGGTTATATCAGTAATGATGGGTTTGTTCTGTTTTAGAGTTTCTGTAAGCACAAGAGCAGGGCCCTGGAGCATTGTCCATGTAGTATTGTTTGCAGACATCATAATGTTGTCAATGAAACTGGCTGCCAGTCGAAATCTATGGAACAAATATGTTCTTAACTTTAAACTGAGAGATTGGGATTGAGTCCTTGTCTGGGCCGTATTATAAGTCAGTTCTCCAGCACTCCAATTTTCAGTTGAACTTATCACAGGTTAAAAAAAGCTAATAATCACAGAAAATATTAAAAGTATAAAACAAGAAAACATTAGCCGGTGTTGGAGCTATACATTGATTTGTTTTTATTTCATAGTTAAACATTTATTTTGTTGCTGTTTTTGTTTATAGTACATTTATTATTATTTAGTGTGATTATTTAAGTTAATTAAAGCAGTAATATTTAAAGGGCCCATGTCATGCTTTTCCGGTTATTACCCGTCCCCTTGTGTGTTATGAAGGTTTTTATGCATGTAAACGGTCTGCAGAGTCACAAACCCTCAAAGTACACCCTGTAGAGAGTAAAACTCTAACACAGTCTATGCTGCCCCAAAACGCCTCGTTGGAGATTTCTCATTTTCCATTGTTTACTTCCTGGGTACTGTGACGTGTGAATACCCAGAGGCCGCACCCTCTGCCAGCATTTCACGAAACAAAGCTTCGCAAACCTTTCAGCGATTCATGCTGGATATGTACAGCGTAGGGCACTGAAGAACGATGCTGTTCCTACTTTGTTTGGACCAGCGGGAGATTCAGGTACACAACCTGTAAGTATTCATTGTTTGTGTATTTATGATCTTTAAAACAAACAAGGTATCTACCACGACTGTTTAAATGGGTAAACATTTTCGGGCTGCTAAGTTGGGATCGCGGAGAAATGCTCTCCGCAGACCCATTCTCACAGTGTTATAAACCTTTTTCTTACTCAATATCAAGCCACACTTATTGTTTTTACTTCGGCTGTGAGTGTTTGTGTGCTCAGGATGAGTTTCGCTTGTTCTCGCTGTATCACCGACCCGGAAGCCTGTCCGCTCCTCGCAGCAGATCGCAGCAACGAGCCTCGCAACTTCCAGACCAATCAGAGCACACTGGGCTCATAGTGAGGGGGTGCAGGAGCTCCAACAAGCCGTTTAGGACAGAGAGTGAATACCGGTGAATACACATACTTTACAGAGATGCTGTATGAGAAACCAATGTGAGTTTGGAAAATTGCTCAGTATATAAATCTATTCTAGTAGACCTCAACAAAGGAATTATGATCAGTAGAAATGGCCATGACATGGGACCTTTAATAGTAATAGTTTCAGAGCCAGCAGGTGTAGCTGGAATTCCTGGTGAGCCGCTCCCCCTGTGTATCCACTGTGTGTCCAGTATCACCTGCCATACCCCCCCCCTTCATTACCATTCTCTACCTGTCCACCACACTCCCTCTAACTTTCAAACTCCCCCATATTCCCCATCTCTCTCTCCCATTATGTCCTGTCCTCTCTCTCCTGCTGATCTCGAATAAATGCATATGATGAACCACAACTGCTCAAAACTAGAATAAATCAACATCATTTTGACCCTGTTCAAGAGGACAAGCAGCAATCTCCTCCTTTTTAGGGCCAGTTTGATGATTTGGATTCAAAGGCTTTATCATCATATGCACAGAGCTACAGTGTAGATATACAATACACATCTGAAGTCCCAGGCTCTTCCAACAATTAACATAAATATATAAATATATATATATAATACATAAAACAATCGAGCAAAGATAAAAACAATAAAAACAGTGCAAGAAAAAACAGAGTATAAATAAAATAGCACAAATAGCAATGTGGGAGAAGTTAACTATATACAAGTAAAATAGAAAAAAGACTATAATCTCCTGAAACTAAAAATGGTTGAGATTTAGTTAGCTTAGCTTAGCATGAGCCCTTTATATGTATGTATCGGGAACAGAACCTCTTCCGGGGGTCCAGCATGCTGCGAACACCAACAGTGATGTTCGTCTGATCTGTGCGTCTCGTTCTGAATCTCAGTTATGAATATGTTTCTGTAAAGACATTCACGTTCATACAGGCTCTTGTTTCTGCTCTCAGCTGATGAAGGTGCTGTCACGACCTGATCAGATCAGCTGGGGCCCCTGGGGGGTCCTACAGCTGTGATCTGAACACAGTGCAGTGGGGGTGGACCTCAAATCCTCAAGGGGGTCTGGGGGCATGCCCCCCGGCTAAGATTTATTTTTAAATGTTGGAGTTAAATGCATCAATCTGGTGCATTTTGAGGGGAAAATAAAGAGACTAGATCTATGTAAAAACCCATATGAAACAGAACTGTATACATTTAAATAATCATAAAATCATAAGAACATGGCCATAACCGATAACATACCATATCCAATATAAAAAATGTGTTTATTTATTTATTTTTGTTTCATTTATAGTTGTGAGTGTGTCTGGGCTCCTGAACCAGCCTCACCTGCAACATTCTAAGGATGTGTTTTGGACGTTGTTGGGGTAACACATTAAAGATGTTCTTTATAAAACGTTCCCTCAATGTTACATGATAACAAATGAAGAACATTCTCCAAGAAACATTCTGAAAATGTTTTCAGGATGTTATTCTTTTTTTATAAAACGTTCCTGTGATGGCAAATATTAACACGGTCATGGTCAACGTCAGATTTATTTCTAGAGCGCTTTAAAAAACAAACTTGTTGCATTTGTTTGAAAAGGATGTTTTAAAAAATCTGATGTCACCATATTTTCCTTTTGAAAAAAACAAACAAGCACGTAATTCATGATGAGCTGTAAGCAGATATTGCATGTTTGCGGTGGCATGTGTGAGTTCCCAGCTAGACATTTTTGTTACCATTCATTGTTCCAGGAATGTTTTCAGCGGGACGTTTTATTTTGGTTCCCAGAATGTTCTTCTGAAAGGTAGGATAACGTTCTTTAAAAACATTCTTGAAATGTTTTTGATAACCTTCTTAAGATGTTTTTGATAACCTTCTTAAGATGTTTTTGATAACCTTAAGATGTTTTTGATAACCTTCTTAAGATGTTTTTGATAACATTGTTAGAACATTATGCCCTACTGTTCTTAAAACGTTTTCAGCGGGACGTTTTATTTTGGTTCCCAGAATGTTCTTCTGAAAGGTAGGATAACGTTCTCTAAAAACATTCTTAACATCTTTGGTGATAACTTTCTTAAGATGTATGAGCGCATTGAGACAATGAATAGGACGTATAAAAACGAATTTGCATGCCAATATTCACTCACATGCACTTATAATCACACTACGGTATGTAGGCCCACAGTATTCATAATATCATGTGTAAAATATCAGAAAATAATCACACTTTTTTCTGACTATAAAGGTTGTGTCTCGTATGCAGGTTCTATCTGTTAGATAAGCTATCTGGCCGTGTGTGCTTTGTGAGGGCTGCGTATACGTAAACAGTGTCTGCTATTTATTCATATTGGATAAAAATGGTTATTGCACCCTTTAGATTTGAGACCGACAGACATATAGAAGAACTATACATTTTTTTGTCTCTCCCAGGAGGAATCCAAGGCCTTCCACACTCCCAAGACCAGTCAGGCCTCTCTACCCACCCTGGAACAACTGTTTCCCACTGCCGCCATAACCAACCTCGACTCCCAGCTCCCCTTTTCTAATAAACAAATGTTACTTTCACCAGCTGATTCCGAGTCTGATGCTGGGTCCCCTCCAGTACATGTGACACCGACAGTGACTTGTACTAGCTGCTGGTCGCATTTAAAAAATAAAAAAAAAACTTCTGATAAACTGGAACGATAAAGCACGTTATCCTACTCTAAAATGTTCCTGCTAAATGACTTGTTCACCTCTCGTGAACTGGATTTTATGTTTCTGACGGAGACCGGGGTCCACGCTGGCGAGTATACACCGTTCTCTGAACTTCTTCCTCCTGACTGTACATTCTTCAGCTCCCCCCGTACCACCGGCCGTGGTGGGGGCATAGCTTCAGTGTTTAGAGCTAGCCTCCAATGCCGATTGCTTCACCCTGTAACTAGCTACGCTAGCTTTGAGTTGCAGTTTTTTGAACTGAACCCGGCCTCGCCTGTGCTCTGCGCAGTCGAGTATCGTCCCCCAAAGTGCAATAAGGATTTCATAAATGACTTTTCTGACTTTCTGTCCGGGATCATGGTGAAATATGATCGTGTTTTGATCTCCGGAGACTTTAATGTCCATGTGTGCTGCGAGTCCAAACCTCTGGTTAGGGACTTTTTAAATCTCCTTGATTCTTTTGGTCTCGTTCAGTCCGTGGCTGGCCCAACACACGAAAAAGGACACACTTTGGACTTAGTATTAT
Source organism: Dissostichus eleginoides (assembly GCA_031216635.1). Classification (NCBI taxonomy): domain Eukaryota; kingdom Metazoa; phylum Chordata; class Actinopteri; order Perciformes; family Nototheniidae; genus Dissostichus; species Dissostichus eleginoides. The sequence continues at coordinate 31,350,744 of CM062276.1, read as the reverse complement.
CGTTTGGACTGTCTGTCTCTGTGGATGAAATCTGTGCAGCAACGCGTATCTCAGACCATTTAACGGTTCTGTTTACAACTTCGATCCCTTCCGCAGGAGTCGAATCACGTGCCCCTGCGCGTCGTCTGCGTTCGATTAACCCCTTGACTGCCTCACAGTTTTCTGATGTTTTTAATGCTTCTCCGATCTGTAAATTAGAGGTGAACTGTGCTTTTAGTGCTGATGAGCTTATCTCCATGTTGACTCGACATGTAGCCTACCCTAATACTGGATTCTGTTGCTCCTTTTACGCTTAGACGCACCAAAGTTCTCTCAGAGCCGTGGCTCAATGACTGTACTCGTGCTCTCAGACGCACCTGCAGGCGTGCAGAGAGAAAATGGAAAAAGGATAAACTCCATGTCTCCCTAGAAATCCTTCGTGCTTGCCTTTCCGACTACCAGACGGCTGTCAAATGGCGCGTTTCCACTACAGCGCGGAGCCCGGCCTCGCTCGGCCTCGCTCGGCCTCGTTAGGCCTTGTTAGGACCAGCTCACTTGATGGCGCGTTTCGATTACAGTTTAGGAACTGGGGCAATAACTATAGTAACGCAGTGTAGGCGGAGCGATCGGCTTTTTGGTGGGCGGAGTCACGCTGCTTAAAACTGCCGTGACGACTTATTTGTTAGAAGTGAGCTTTAGAACAGATAGGGACACAACGCTTTCAAGCAAATAACAGAGCGTTAGAAAAAACGTACCATGCAGAGACTCCAGTAACGCCGTTGCAGAGTCCAGGCCTCCATCCCTCCCAACGCTAGCCGTTCTATGGCCGTAAATGGTGTCCATTAGCTCAAACCACTTCCAGTTTTTCCTACTGGCACCACTCGTGTTGTTATTATCTTTGACCAAGCGATATTCACTCTTCATCTTTTTGAGTTTTTCCCTACACTGCACGACAGTCCTCGAGTAGCCGCTTGTGGACATCTGTGTAGAGACCTCCTGAAATACTTTAATATTGCGAGTTGTCCCGTCGAGCTCCCGCTGGATCTTATCATCTGCAATGTAATGTAGGAACGTCGTCACTTCCTCGACCAACCAGGCGTGCTTTTCTTTGCCATTTTAGCTCCTCTGTTGACAAAAATGCTGCAAGCTTCGCTATATATACAGGACTGTCTCAGAAAATTAGAATATTGTGATAAAGTTCTTTATTTTCTGTAATGCAATTAAAAAAACAAAAATGTCATACATTCTGGATTCATTACAAATCAACTGAAATATTGCAAGCCTTTTATTATTTTAATATTGCTGATTATGGCATACAGCTTAAGAAAACTCAAATATCCTATCTCTAAATATTAGAATATCATGAAAAAGTATACTAGTAGGGTGTTCAACGAATCACTTGAATCGTCTAATTAACTCGAAACACCTGCAAGGGTTTCCTGAGCCTTGAAAAACACTCAGCTTGGTTCAGTAAACTAAATCACAAGTATGGGGAAGACTGCTGATCTGACTGCTGTCCAGAGGACCGTCATTGACACCCTCCATCAGGAGGGTAAGACACAAAAAGAAATTTCTCAAAGAGCAAGCTGTTCACAGAGTGCAGTTTCAAAGCACATCCACAAAAAGTCTGTTGGAAGGGGGAAATGTGGCAGGAAACGCTGCACAACCAAGAGAGATGACCGCAGCCTTAACAGCATTGTGAAGAAGAGTCGCTTCCAGAATTTGGGGGAGCTTCAAAGACAGTGGACTGAAGCTGGAGTCCAGGTATCAAAAGTCACTGTTCACAGACGTGTCCGGGAAATGGGCTACAATAGCCGTATTCCCATGGTCAAGCCACTTCTGAACTCAAGACAACGGAAGAGGCGTCTGACTTGGGCTAAGGAAAAGAAGCACTGGACAGTTGCACAGTGGTCCAAAGTCCTCTTTTCAGACGAAAGCAAGTTTTGTATTTCATTTGGAAGTCAAGGCGCCAGAGTCTGGAGAAAGGCTGGAGAGGAGCAAAATCCAAGTTGCTTGAAATCCAGTGTGAAGTTCCCACAGTCAGCGATGGTTTGGGGAGCCATGTCAGCTGCTGGTGTTGGTCCACTGTGTTTCATCAAGCCCAGAGTAAATGCAGCTGTGTACCAAGAGATTTTAGAGCACTACATGCTTCCGTCTGCTGAAAAGCTCTATGGAGATGAGGAATTCATTTTCCAGCATGATCTGGCACCTGCCCACAGTGCCAAAACCACCAGTAACTGGTGTACTGACCATGGCATTACTGTCCTCGATTGGCCTGCAAATTCCCCTGACCTGAACCCCATAGAGAATATGTGGGGTATTGTGAAGAAGAAGCTGAAAGACACCAGACCCAACAATGCTAATGAGCTAAAGGCCGCTATTGAAGCATCCTGGGCATCCATAACACCTCAGCAATGCCACAGGCTGATTGCCTCCATGCCACGCCGCATTGATGCAGTAATCCGTGCAAAAGGATTCCCAACCAAGTACTGAGTGCATTAATGGACATTTTCAAATGTTTGATTGTGTTTTGCTGTTATAAATCTTTTTTTTTTACTTGGTCTGAGGAACTATTCTAATTTTTTGAGATAGGATTTTTGAGTTTTCTTAAGCTGTATGCCATAATCAGCAATATTAAAATAATAAAAGGCTTGCAATATTTCAGTTGATTTGTAATGAATCCAGAATGTATGACATTTTTGTTTTTTTAATTGCATTACAGAAAATAAAGAACTTTATCACAATATTCTAATTTTCTGAGACAGTCCTGTATATGCGACGCTAGGGATTATCTCGCGCGCCGATTGTGACGATTCTCTCTGACCAATCAGCAGTCGAGAGTGTTGACGTCACAACTCAGCCTGGTTGTTCCTGGCCCTAGAATCACGATTTTATGAGGCCAGAAAAACTGTGAATTAGGACCCGCCGGCCGGTACTAGGCCAAGTGGAAACGCAACCAAAGTCGGGCCGCTGACGTCACAGCCCTCTTAAACCGGGCTCCGCGCTGTAGTGGAAACGCGCCAAAAGTAGCCAAAACAGAGCACATTTCTCTGTTAATCTCCAAAAACAGCCATAAACCTCAGGTTCTTTTTAATGTCCTCAACTCGATCATTAATCCCTGTGATGTTTCTTCTATTGTGCCATCGACTACTCTCTGTGATAAGTTTCTTACATTTTTTTATTGAAAAAGTATCTGCGCTTAGGCTAGCCCACACTAGTGCTACCCCAGATCCTGCTCCTTTTCTGTGCCCTGCTGTCCTCAACCACTTTGAGCCTGTATCCCTCTCTTCTCTCTCGGATGTAGTCAAGCACCTGCGGCCGACAAACTGCACCTCAGACAGCATTCCCTCTCGCCTTCTCAGAGATGTTTTCGAATCAGTTGGAGCAAGTATTTTATTACTTATAAACACCTCTCTTAGCTCAGGATGTGTCCCAGCTGCCTTCAAACATGCCGTGGTCCCAGCCACTACTTAAAAAGAAAAATCTCGACCCCTCCATTCTCGCAAATGTTAGGCCCATCTCCCAGCTACCTTTTTTATCTAAAGCCCTGGAGCGAGTAGTCTACGCCCAGCTGCAGTCTTTCTTAACCACGCATGGAATCCATGAAAAGTTTCAGTCTGGCTTCAAACCTATGCACAGTACTGAAACAGCCCTTTTAAGAGTTTTTAATGATCTGCTCCTAGCCGCCGACTCAGGTAGCCCAGCTGTCCTGGTGCAGTTAGACCTGACAGCTGCCTTTGACACTGTAGACCATAGCATCCTGTTGTCACGGCTTGAACAGTCCGCAGGCATCACAGGCTCTGCCCCTTGCATGGTTCAGGTCCTACCTGACAGACCGTAGCTTCTCAGTGCAGCTAGGTGCCTTCTCCTCTGCTAAAGCCCCTCTTACCTGTGGGGTTCCCCAAGGCTCTATCCTGGGCCCCATCCTCTTTTTACTGTACATACTGCCCAGGTTCAATTCTCACTAAACACAATATTCCCTTCCACTGCTACGCCGACGATGTACAGATCTATCTGCCTCAAAGCAAATGTCAAACACTCACTACAGCAGTTGATGGACTGCTTGATAGAGATCAAATCCTGGCTGAGCCAAAATGTCCTCAACCTCAACGAGAGCAAGACTGAGGTCATCTTTTTTGGACCCCAACCTCCAGCCTCTCCGGTTGATATTCTGGGCTCCCTCAATGAAAACATCCTCCCCTCTGTCATGAACCTTGGAGTGACCTTCACTAGCACTTTTAAATTCGACAAGCAGGTCAGCACCGTAGTCAAATCTTGCTTTTTTAAAATAAGACTATTGGCCAAAACCAAGTCGTATTTATCTTTTAAAGACCTAGAAAGGGTTATTAACGCCTTTGTTACCTCGAGACTGGACTATTGCAACGCTCTGTATGTGGGTATGGACCAGGCCTCAATTAGACGCCTGCAGCTAGTGCAGAACGCAGCTGCACGTCTTCTGACTGGCCACAAAAAGCGTGACCACATCACCCCAATTCTGGCCTCACTGCACTGGCTTCCAATTCGGTTCCGAATTGATTTTAAAATCCTTTTATTTGTTTTTAAAGCCCTAAATGGGCTGGCTCCGGCCTATATAGCCGAACTCCTCCATCGCTACACCCCAGCCAGAGCTTTAAGGTCTGCTGACCAGCTGTTGCTGATAGTGCCCAAGACCAGGCTCAAAACCCGAGGGCACCGAGCCTTCGCAGCAGCTGGCCCCAGGCTCTGGAACACTCTGCCCCTCCATGTGAGGTCAGCCCAGACCCTAGGGGTTTTTAAATCCTCACTAAAGACTCACTTCTTCTCCCTGGCCTTCTAGTCAGAGCGGAGCATGACACCTGACTATTCCCTGTGTTTTTTATTTATCTGTTGTAATTTATTGTCTTTTATTGTGATTGTAGTAATGTGTTTTTATTACATGTACAGCACTTTGGCTCGACCAAAAATCACTTTTAAATGTGCTTTATAAATAAAACTTAATTTGATTTGATTTGAAAATAATAACATTCTGGCAACATAAAAAGAGTCTAACTTGCAGCTGAAAACGTTTTAAGAATAGTAGGTAATAATGTTCTAACAATGTTATCAAAAACATTTACCAAGGTTATTACCAAGCATTTTAAGAATGTTTTTAGAGAACGTTATCCTACCTTTCAGAAGAACATTCTGGGAACCAAATTAAAACATCCAGCTGAAAACGTTTTAAGAATAGTAGGGCATAATGTTCGAACAATGTTATCAAAAACATCTTAAGAAAGTTATCACCAAACATTTTAAGAATGTTTTTAGAGAACGTTATCCTACCTTTCAGAAGAACATTCTGGGAACCAAAGAAAGAAAACTTCCCGCTGAAAACATTCCTAGAACAGTGAATCAGAATGTTTTTAGAACCAAACATTTCTAGCTGGGCTCTCCCTCCACCTTCTTGAATGACACACAGAGACCAATCGAGGGCTTTGATTTAGGATCGGTATGGAAGTGGCCATGTCGGCAGGCCACATCATGTAGACAGACAGTCAGCCTGTGTAAGGCAGACCCACATTTGCGCAGCGTTGCGTTTACAATACATGAAGAAAAAAAAAATATGTGTATTCACCGGTATTCACTCTCTGTCCTAAACGGCTCATTGGAGCTCTTGCCCTCCCCTCCCTGTGAGCCCAGTGTGCTCCGATTGGTCAGCTCGGCCACTCTGTTCTGATTAGTCAACCACCAGAGAGGCTCCGCCCATGTCTAACAGTGCTTTTTTCGGCTCGCTCTGAGCGGAACTTCAGTCTTACAATGGCGTCGGTACAGCCGTATATTTTATACGCTAACTAACCGAACTGTACCTACAACTGTTGTTATAGAAGAGTAAGTTATTTTTACCTGTAATAAACTACTACTGTTTGATGAAAAATCAAATCATGGTTTGCTATATATGAATGATATGTTATAGGAGCAAATAATTCAGGGAAGAAAGGCTACTAAGTATTTCCATCAAACTTTATTTTAGAAATGTACAAAATGAACATGTGTAAATATACATATATACACTGTATATCATCCATTCCTCCCCTTATAGGCGTTTTCGGCATCTTGCCTATCGCAGCTTTGTAAGCTGCTGCCGGGGCTTTTTAGGACGAGGCATCAGAGTGGTCATCCCGTGTGTGTGTTGTCCGCCAGATACGCCAAGAGTTTCCTGATCTGGCTGGACGAAATCAAATGCAAATCACAAAAAATTAGAGAAACTTAGTTGTTTTAGATTCGTTAGTAGTAGTTGTGGTAGGAGTGTGTATCTATCTAATCTATCTATCTAATCAACACAGTTAGCTTGCCAGATAATATGCTAACCTACGTTTGGTAGTTGTTCAGTGTAATATGCCAATCTACTATGAACAGCTAGTCTAGGCTAGCAAGAACATGTTTACAATTGCAATCTTATACGGGTAGTCTGCTACGTTCGGTCATTCATTGTAGCTGGCATGAAAACAGTGTTTTCCCTATCAAACTCATGTCTAGCTCTTAGTAGCCTTCTTGTTTACCTCGGTAGCATACACGCTAGGAACGCCAGCTGTAATGTAATAATTATGTTTCGCGACTGACCGTACGGTAAATCACCCGGAGTATACTGTCTATGAGTATTTCGTGTGTGAATGCAGACATTCTCCTGCTATGACATACATGTATGTAAGGGCATCTGCTGACATTGGAGTTATGGAAACGCTAGAAACTTAGTTAGCCCAGTTAGCACTGCGTCAATGGCTTAGCAGCCCGAAACACGTTTACACATTTAAACAGTCGTGGTAGATACCTTGTTTGGTAAATACACAAATAACAATGCAAACTTACAGGTTGTGTACCCGAATCTTCCCCTGGTGCAAACGGTCCAAACAAAGTAGGAACAGCCTTGTCCTTCAGTAGCCTACGCTGTGCATATCCGGCCTCAAGCTGTGCAAGGTTTGAGAAGCTTTCGTCTGTGAAATGCCGCGCACACAGTAACATTCTTCGAACCTCTGAAGGAACAGTGTTAAACAGAAATGTCAACCACTGACTTCGTCGTGGTTCTTCCGTCGGTAAGAGGAACAGCTGAGATTTCCCCTCACATTTCAGGAAACAGGTGCTTGGCATTGGCATGACTGGATCGATTGTGAACTGAACCAGAGCTTCCAACAGTAAATGTTAGGCTGGCAGAGGGTGCGGCCAGCGCCGCTGGGTGTGGCCATAGCTCTTTTTCTCAGATTTCTCAGTTTCTTCCGGGTACGAGCTGACGTCAGCTCGTACCCGGAAGAAACTGAGAAATCTCCAACGAGGCGTTTTGGGGAGGTATTTTCTATGTTAGAGTTTTACTCGCTACAGGGTGTACTTTGAGGGTTTGTGACTCTGCAGACCGTTTACATGCATAAAAACCTACATAACACACAAGGGGACAGGTAATAACTGGAAAAGCATGTCATGGGCCCTTTAAAATGTTTTTGATAACCATCTTAAGATGTTTTTGATAACATTGTTAGAACATTATGCCCTACTGTTCTTAAAACGTTTTCAGCGGGACGTTTTATTTTGGTTCCCAGAATGTTCTTCTGAAAGGTAGGATAACTTTCTCTAAAAACATTCTTAAAATGCTTTGTAATAACCATTTTTAAATGTTTTTGATAACATTGTTAGAACATTATGCCCTACTAATCTTAAAACGTTTTCAGCTGCAAGTTACATTTTTCATGTTGCCAGAATGTTATTATTTTAGAGTAGGATAACGTGCTTTATCGTTCCGATTTATCAGAAGTCTTTTCTTCTTTTTTTTTTAAAATGTGACCAGCAGCTAGTACAAGTCACTGTCGGTGTCACATGTACTGGAGGGGACCCAGCATCAGACTCGGAATCAGCTGGTGAAAGTAACATTTGTTTATTAGAAAAGGGGAGCTGGGAGTCGAGGTTGGTTATGGCGGCAGTGGGAAACAGTTGTTCCAGGGTGGGTAGAGAGGCCTGGCTGGTCTTGGGAGTGTGGAAGGCCTTGGATTCCTCCTGGGAGAGACATAGAAATGAGTGTGAGGTAGTGATGGCAGTTTGACACTGAAGCTTCGAACGGAGCTTCAACCCTGGACTTCCTTTTCCATAGAAGCAGTGATTCGAAGCTTGCTTCAAATCACGTGACATGTGACGTCAGAAGCAGCAACTGCTTCAAATCACGTGACATGTGACGTCCGAACCAGCAACTGCTTCATTTCCTGAATGAATCAACTCACTGGTTCGCGGTCCAATCACGCGATTCAATGCACTGCCTCGTCTCTATTCTGACAGGTGACAGGTTGAAACAGTTTCCAATTTGAGCGCTTCAACACTTTATAACCGCTCTAAACAATGCGCAATGTGTGGGTTGTTGTCGTAGTTTGCGTTGTTGCTGTTGAGTTGTTGTTGGTATTGCATTTGAATTGGATCATTATAGAGCAAGCCAGGAAGAAAGATAGGTCGTTCTGGCTCGGGAAACACTTCAAAATGTGGAGAAGTTGTGAACAAAAAGACAATTATGAGTAATATAAAAACAGATAGATTGTTTAAGGAATAGATAGCGCAGTGGATAGAGCCGGCGGCCCGAATGCTGCGATGTCCTCCGCGCAGCTGGTTCAAAGCCCGGAATGGATGAACTTTTAATCATTGCTTTTCAACTTTAATACTTTAATAACTGATAAAAGGCCGTCTCCGCCCAAAAAAATGTCCAGCACTCTCTAGTCTCTTCTCAATAACCCAATACACACAATTATCAATCTTTAATTGCAAATAGAACATGATATTCAGTCTTAGTGTGTGTGTGCATCGAATATTTTTCAAGGCAAAGATACGTTAAACCCACTGCAGCCTTGCACTTCGCCAGGAGAGGTCGCTGTAACTGAAGCTTCGAGAAATGAACCTATTTCCGACACAATTGTCCAAGTGGTTCGATGCTTCATTCAAAGCTTCATTTTGCCATCACTAGTATGAGGCAAAAGTAGACACAGTTGTCAAAGAATATGCTGGTAAAAAGCTAGAGCGGCACGCAACAAACTGTTCACGGCAACAATCCGACAGGGAATGAGTGCAGCTGCAGGCTTTCATAGTGTGCCTGATGAGCAGGTTTCAGGTGTGGTTGATTGGAGATTGATCCCAGCCGTGTAGAGCAGACCAGCAGGCAAGGGGGGGAGAGAGAGACACACACACAGTAGAAACAAACACATACAAACACTAACAGGGGTTTCAGGGACGGGCAGTGACAGTCGGTCCGTTCTTCTATATGTCTGTCGGTCTCAAATCTAAAGGGTGCAATAACCATTTTTATCCAATATGCATAAACAGCGGACACTGTTTATACGCAGCCCTCACAAAGCACACACGGCCAGATAGCTTATCTAACAGTTAGAACCTACATACGAGACACAACCTTTATAGTCAGAAAAAAGTGTGATTATTTTCTGATATTTTACACATGATATTATGAATACTGTGGGCCTACATACCTTAGTGTGATTATAAGTGCATGTGAGTGAATATTGGCATGCAAATTCGTTTTTATACGTCCTATTCATTGTCTGTCACGATCTTGGTGTTATGTCACGGTTTTAGTGTTGTCTGTCTGGTAATGGGTTTTGTTTTGCTGTTCTGTTCTTCCTGTCTCTTGTTTTCCTCCTGTGTCTGATTGTCTCCTTGTGTTCACCTGTTGCCCTTGTGTTTCTGCCTCCCTTACCCAGCTTTTTCTCGTCCCGTGATTACCCCTCTCTGTATTTAGTCTTGTCTTTCCCTGTGTTCCCCTGTCGGTTCATTGTTTGTTTTTCCTGTCTCCCTCCATGTCAGTCACGGTCAGTCTTTCGGTAAAGTTTTTTCCTTGTGCTTTCCGGAAGTTTTCTGGAAGATGCAAGGCCAGGATTCCGATTCCAGTACCAGCCCCAGCAGCCATGGTTCCGGCTCCAGAACCGGCCCACACAGCCATGGTCCAGGCTTCTATTCCGGTCCCAGCAGCCATGGTCCCAGCTCCAGTTCCGGTCCCAGCAGCCATGTTCCCTGCTCCAGAACCGGCCCACACGGTCCAGGCTTTGGTTCCGGCTCCAGTTCCAGCCATGGTTCCGGCTCAAGTACCGGGCCCAGCAGCCATGGTCCCGACTCCGGTTTCAGCTCCAGTACTGGCTCTTCGGCCGACGCCAGCACCCTGTGTCCTGTCGGCTCTCCGGCCGACGCCAGCCCCTCGTGTCCTGTCGGCTCTCCGGCCGACGCCAGCCCCGTGTCCTGTCGGCTCTCTGGCCGACGCCAGCTCCTCGTGTCCTGTCGGCTCTCTGGCCGACGCCAGCTCCTCGTGTCCTGTTGGCGTACCGGCCGACTCCGGCTCCTTGTCACCTGTTGGCTCTCCGGTCGACGCCAGCCCCCTGTGTCCTGTTGGCGTACCGGCCGACTCCGGCTCCTCGTCACCTATTGGCTCTCCGGTCGACGCCAGCTCCTCGTGTCCTGTCGGCTCTCCGGCCGACGCCAGCCCCCTGTGTCCTGTCGGCTCTCTGGCCGACGCCAGCCCCTCATGTCCTGTCGGCTCTCCGGCCGACGCCAGCCCCCTGTGTCCTGTTGGCGTACCGGCTGACTCAAGCTCCTTCTTCATCGGGGGTTCCGTCGACTCGAGGGTGTCGCCAACTCAAGTTTCAAATCCCCTCTCGAGTCTCTTCTCGAGTCCCCTCTCAAGTCAGCTCTCAAGTTCCCTCTCGAGTCCCCTCAAGTTCCTTCTCAAGTCCCCTCTCGAGTCTTTTCTCGAGTTTCCTCTCAAGTTCCCTCTCAAGTCTCCTCTCGAGTTCTTTCTCAAGTTTCCTCAAGTCTCCTCTCGAGTCTCCTCTCGAGTCCCCTCTCAAGTTCCTTCTCAGGTCCCCTCTCGAGTCTCTTCTCGAGTCCCCTCTCAAGTCACCTCAAGTTCCCTCTCGAGTCCCCTCTCAAGATCCTTCTCAAGTCCCCTCTCGAGTCTCTTCTCGAGTTTCCTCTCAAGGTCCCTCTCGAGTCTCTTCTCGAGTCCCCTCTCGAGTTCCCTCTCAAGTCCCATCTCAAGTCCCCTTTCCAGTCCCCACTCAAGTCCCTTCTCAAGTCCTTACTCAAGTCCCTTTCCAACTCCCTTTCCAAGTCCCTTCTCAAATCCCTTCTCAAATCCCTTCTCATTTCCCTTCTCTAGTCCCTTCTCAAGTCCCAAACCGATGTCCTGTCCTGTTGGGGGTCCCGCCGACACCTGTCTCGCCGGGGGTCCTGCAAAATCTATGTCCTGTCCCGTTGGGGGTCCCGCCGACTACTGTTCTGCCTAGGGTCCTGCCAACCCAATGTCCTGGTCCGTTGGGGGTTCCGCTGGGGGTCCTGCCAACTCTGTGTCCTGTTCCGTTGGGGGTCCCTCCGTCACCTGTCTCGCCGGGGGTCCTGCCAACTCCATGTCCTGTGTCGTTGGGGGTTCCGCTGAGGGTCCTGCCAACTCCATGTCCTATGCCGTTGGGGTCCAGCCGATACCTGTTTCGTCGGGGGTCCTGCAACTCCATGTCCTGTGCCGTTGGGGGTCCAGCCGACACCTGTTTCGTCGGGGGTCCTGCCAACTCCATGTCCTGTGTCGTTGGGGGTTCTGCTGAGGGTCCTGCCAACTCCATGTCCTGTGTCGTTGGGGGTTCCGCTGAGGGTCCTGCCAACTCCATGTCCTGTTTCGTTGGGGGTTCCACCGGATTTCCTGCCAACACCTGATCCTGTCCTGTTGGGGGTCCCGCCGACACCTGCTCCGCCGGGTTTCCTGCCAACACCATATCCTTTCCTGTTGGGGGTCCCACCGACACCAGCTCCGCCGGATTTCCTGCCAACACCATGTCCTATCCTGTTGGGGGTCCCGCCGGCACCTGCTCCGCCGGGTTTCCTGCCAACACCATATCCTGTCCTGTTGGGGGTCCCGCCGACACCTGCCCCGCCGGATTCCCTGCCAACACCATGTCCTGTCATGTTGGAGGTCCCGTCGACACCAGCCCTTGCTCCGTCCGGGGTCCCACTGACACCAGCCCATGTCCCCTCCAGGGTTCCTGTCCGGACAACACTGGTTCCTATTCCGCCAGTGGTCCAGTCGGCCACGAACCCGGTCTGTCCTTGTGCCCGGCTCCCTGACTATGCCCACCGCGGCCTTAGCCGCTTCTCTGCCTCTGCCTTGCCCCCGGGCCGTCCACCCGAGACCCCCACCATGAACTCTGCCTTGCCCCCGGGCCGTCCACCCGAGACCCCCACCATGAACTCTGCCTTGCCCCCGGGCCGTCCGCCCGAGAGCCCCACCATGAACTCTGCCTTGCCCCCGGGCCGTCCACCCGAGACCACCTCCTGTTCCTCTGCCTTGCCTCTGGGCTGTCGACCCAGACCCGTCCTCCGGACCCACTCCACCCACCCTTTTGGAAATGTTGGACTCTGTTTTGGACGTCTGGAATCTGTCCCTTGAGGGGGGGGTTCTGTCACGATCTTGGTGTTATGTCACGGTTTTAGTGTTGTCTGTCTGGTAATGGGTTTTGTTTTGCTGTTCTGTTCTTCCTGTCTCTTGTTTTCCTCCTGTGTCTGATTGTCTGATTGTGTTCACCTGTTGCCCTTGTGTTTCTGCCTTCCTTACCCAGCTGTTTCTCGTCCCATGATTACCCCTCTCTGTATTTAGTCTTGTCTTTCCCCTGTTGGTTCATTGTTTGTTTTTCCTGTCTCCTTCCATGTCAGTCACGGTCAGTCTTTCGGTAATATTTTACCGAAAGACTTGCTTTCGTTGTGTTTCATGTCATGTTTTTTGTCATCGGCTTTTGTAATAAAGCTCGCTTATGTTTATAGACATTTACCCTTTTTGTAGTCTGCATTTGGGTCCTACCTTTTCCGCGATTCGTAATAGTGATCTTAACATTGTCTCAATGCGCTCATACATCTTAAGAAAGTTATCACCAAGAATGTTTTTAGAGAACGTTATCCTACCTTTCAGAAGATCATTCTGGGAACCAAACTAAAACGTCCCGCTGAAAACGTTTTAAGAACAGTAGGGCATAATGTTCTAACAAGGTTATCAAAAACATCTTAAGAAGGTTATCAAAAACATTTCAAGAATGTTTTTAAAGAACGTTATCCTACCTTTCAGAAGAACATTTTGGGAACCAAAATAAAACGTCCCGCTGAAAACATTCCTAGAACAATGAATGGTAACAAAAATGTCTAGCTGGGAACTCACACATGCCACCGCAAACATGCAATATCTGCTTACAGCTCATCATGAATTACGTGCTTGTTTGTTTTTCTCAAAAGGAAAATATGGTGACATCAGATTTTTTTTAAAACATCCTTTTCAAACAAATGCAACAAGTTTGTTTTTTAAAGCGCTCTAGAAATAAATCTGACGTTGACCATGACCGTGTTAATATTTGCCATCACAGGAACGTTTTATAAAAAAAGAATAACATCCTGAAAACATTTTCAGAATGTTTCTTGGAGAATGTTCTTCATTTGTTATCATGTAACATTGAGGGGAACGTTTTATAAAGAACATCTTTAATGTGTTACCCCAACAACGTCCAAAACACATCCTTAGAATGTTGCAGGCAAAACGTTCCACCTTGGTTAACATATCACATTAAAGGAACGTTTTATAAAAAAACTTTGTCATCTCAGGCCTTAATAACATCCTAAAAACATCCTCTGAATGTTGCAGTTAAAACGTTATGTCTTAGTTAACCTTAAATCTTATAGGAACATTATTTGAAATAATAAACATCCTAAAAAGGCTCTTTGAACATCAGATTAAAACGTTTCTTTAAAACATTATTAGAACCTGTAGGTAATGTTAGCCAAAATTGTGAGAACGTTCCCCGCTAGCTGGGACATCTTTCGTTGTCAGAATAACGTTAATCTGATTGACTACGGCTAACGTTATACCTACAATAACGTCACAAATATTCTACTTGCTAACGTTATCATTTTTAGTTGTTTAGTTATACAAATTAAAACAAGAAGACAACTACGAATATTCAGAATTATTCACTTGGTGTCTACTTACCTAACGTTACCGTCCTACGGAGAAATGTTGACTTGTTCGATCCATGGATGTATAACTCTTGCATCAATCTGAAACGGTCACGGTCACGCTTTTCCTGGAGAATTTTTTTAAAATGACTAGGGTCACGAGGCTGCATTAAACCAATGAGAAGGCGCGGCCTATCTGATGAGGAATCGAAACCTAAAATCAGATGCGGACCATACAGAGTCAATGCAAAGATATACTCTGAGGGAGTCCATCATCCCAGAATAAACACTACACAACTCAACACCAACACCACACCAAGAAACAACACCAAAGAGAGGTTCTGGTGCACTCTGAGAAGTGTACTTTATGTCCATTCTACTCCAAAGTGTAAACATGTTTACTCTGGTCATCAGTACTCTGGGATTTTAACACTTCGGTATTTGCTGTGTTGCCACAGAGGAAATTAATTCTGAAAAGCGAAAAAAACAAAAACAGATCCAAAGCGTCTCCTGACATATTTTCTGAATCATCTGTAAAACAGCCAAGAACTACAGTACCGCTGTCACAGAGGCTGACAGGAAATAGCTGTGATCGTCTCCTGAGAGCCTGACAGAGACGGTGTGATTGAAAGACAAGCTACACAAATATAACTTCACATTCTGCTTTAATGCTATTACTTCATGTTTTATTTTGGAGAATTTCCTATGATGACACCATCTTTGTTACAACAGTTTCTGGACGCCCTGGTTGACATAATGGATTATATTGAACTAATACAGAAATGGAATTTCTGAATGCATGTGAGGATCATGAAATATACGGCTGTTTTGTAATTGTTGTGTTGGTGATGCATCTTATGATTGCTGTTGACAGTGTTATTAGGTAATAGTGTCCTGAGTGACAAAGTGTTGGTACATGAGTTAATTTGAGATGTTTTATGTGTTTATGATTACCTGTGATGAGCTGTGTTGGTAAAAACTCAAAAGGCTGCAGAGAAATGTGTTACTATTTAAATCTGTGTGATCGCCACACATAGCAGGACTTCATAAGAAATCGACGGACAGTGAGCCATGAAAATGAAAGACAAAGTGTGTGTGTGTGTGTGTGTGTGTGTGTGTGTGTGTGTGTATCTGTGAGAGAGAGAAAGAAACTTAAGTAGAGGAAGAGATAGTGTTGCTGACAGCCTGTCACATTGACAACAATGTGAAGATGAGGGTTACTCCGTCTTGACAGGTTGCTCTTCACCCCCCCCCCCCCCCCCCCCCCCCCCAACACACAAATACATAGGCCTACACGCACACACTCACAGGCACACATTAAAGTGCACCTATCATGCTATTTTAAGGCATATATTATGGGTCTCAGATATATAAAAATATATAAAAACATGTCTATGATGTGTTTTGCTCAAAATACAAACAGATCATGCATTTTAGACATCCCTTATATCCCTCTATTCCAGCCCTGTTAGAGAAACGCGGATTTTGGGTCCTTAACTTGAAAAAAAGAGGAGGCGGAGCTAATGCCTGATCAGAATTCTACCGGAGATAAAGTACAATTCTGCTGTGATAAAACGCCATCCTGTTCTAAACCACATCAATGATTATTTCTGAAACAGTATGGAGCTCAAATGCTTTCTCTCTTTATCACAAGGTGAGTTCCTTTTTTTATTTCCTGCTTTTTAAACAAATTTGCTCTCCAGTACAGGTTAGCTCCTAGTGTTAGCGAGGCTTGCTAATGTAAACAAAGACAAGATTACATCCAAAACACGTCAGGCATTGTTTCTGATAGCAACTTTCTGTGGGTCCACCATCCGAAATTACGTCATATCGGCAGCAAATCTGTATCCGCTCGTTGTACCCCCGTTTTTTTAAAGATTTGGGTACGGAGGAAAAGCGAAACGGCTTTATCTTCTGACGCACCGGGGACACATATTTATGTATAAAAGACATCAAAAAGTGCATTTTGCATGATAGGTCCCCTTTAAGTGCACTACAGGAAGAGAATAATAATACATTATTACATTACATTGCGTTGCATTTAGCTGATGCTTTTATCCAAAGCGACTTACAATAAGTGCATTCGACCAAGAAGATACAAACTAGAAGAAAACAGAATCATATAAGTACATCAGGTTTCATAGAGCCAAAACATTTCAAGTGCTACTCAACTGGCTTTAGATAAGCCAGTCCTTTGTTAGTATATAAGTGCTTTGTTAGTAATTCTATTGCTCGAAGTGAAGTCGAAAGAGATGAGTTTTTAGTCTGCGCCGGAAGATGTGTAAGCTTTCTGCTGTCCTGATGTCAATGGGGAGCTCATTCCACCATTTTGGAGCCAGGATAGCAAACCGACGTGTTTTTGCTGATGGGAACTTGGGTCCCCCTCGCAGTGCGGGTGCAGCGAGCCGTTTGGCTGATGCAGAGCGGAGTGCACGTGCTGGGGTGTATGGTTTAACCATGTCCTGGATGTAGGAAGGGCCAGATCCATTCACAGCATGGTACGCTAGTACCAGTGTCTTGAAGTGGATTCTAGCAGTTACTGGAAGCCAGTGAAGGGAGCGGAGGAGCGGTGTGGTGTGGGAGAATTTAGGAAGGTTGAAGACCAGACGAGCCGCTGCATTCTGGATGAGCTGCAGAGGTCGGATGGCACATGCAGGTAGACCAGCCAGGAGGGAGTTGCAGTAGTCTAGGCTTGAGACGATGAGAGCCTGGACCAGAAGTTGCGTCGCTTTCTGGGTCAAGAGGGGACGTATCCTCCTGATATTGTAAAGAGTGTATCTGCAGCAGCGGGTTGTAGCAGCGATGTTTGCAGTGAAGGACAGGTTGTTATCTAGGGTCACACCCAGATTCCTTGCAGTCTGAGTCGGGGAAACAAACAGAGGTGCCGATGTTGATTGTTAGGTCAAGAGTGGGACACTCTTTTCCCGGAAGAAAAAGCAGTTCAGTCTTGT
The DNA here is from genome assembly GCA_031216635.1 of Dissostichus eleginoides. NCBI lineage: Eukaryota > Metazoa > Chordata > Actinopteri > Perciformes > Nototheniidae > Dissostichus > Dissostichus eleginoides. The sequence goes on along the minus strand of CM062276.1, from coordinate 31,333,846 downwards.
CAAGGTTGAGCTTGAGGTGGTGAGCAGACATCCACTGAGAGATGTCTGCTACGACCTGGGTTTCAGAACGGGGAAAAGACAGAATTAATTGGGTGTCGTCAGCGTAGCAATGGTATGAAAAACCATGCGGGCTAATGACCGATCCGAGCGAGTTTGTGTACAGAGAGAAGAGGAGGGGACCAAGGACAGAGCCCTGAGGGACCCCTGTAGTTAATTGACAAGGGTCGGACTCGGACCCTCTCCAAGTTACCCTGTAGGTGCGGTCTTTGAGGTATGAGGTGAGGAGGGAAAGTGCAGAGCCTGAAACTCCAAGTTCTTGGAGAGTGCGAAGGAGGATCTGATGGTTCACCGTGTCGAATGCAGCAGACAGGTCCAAAAGGATGATGACAGAGGAGAGGGAGGTTGCTTTAGCAGTGTGCAGTCCTCAGAGACAGCAAGGAGAGCAGTTTCTGTGGAGTGACCTGCCTTGAAACCAGACTGGTGCGGATCAAGAAGGTTGTTCTGATGGAGATAACAGGAGAGTTGTTTAAAGACAGCGCGTTCAAGTGTTTTAGACAGGAATGGGAGGAGAGAGACAGCCCAGCTAGAAATGTTTGGTTCTAAAAACATTCTGAGAATGTTACATTCATTGTTCTAGGAATGTTTTCAGCTGGAAGTTTTCTTTTGGTTCCCAGAACGTTCTTCTGAAAGGTAGGATAACGTTCTCTAAAAACATTCTTAAAATATTTGGTGATAACATTGTTAGAACATTATGCCCTACTATTCTTAAAACGTTTTCAGCAGAAGCTTTTATTTTGGTTCCCAGAATGTTCTTCTGAAAGGTAGGATAACGTTCTCTAAAAACATTCTTAAAATGTTTGATAACATTGTTAGAACATTATGCCCTACTGTTCTTAAAACGTTTTCAGCTGCAAGTTCGATTTGTTTATGTTGCCACAATTTACTAAAATATGTTTAAAAAACATTAGACATAATATTCCTGTAATTGTTCAACTCAAAATTCCTGGGTAAGTGGACTGACCACTGTGGTCATTAGGATGATTTTGATAGTTTACTTAACTATTGGAATTTGACTATTCACACATGTAAGGATGACTCGGAATCAGCTGGTGAAAGTAACATTTGTTTATTAGAAAAGGGGAGCTGGGAGTCGAGGTTGGTTATGGCGGCAGTGGGAAACAGTTGTTCCAGGGTGGGTAGAGAGGCCTGGCTGGTCTTGGGAGTGTGGAAGGCCTTGGATTCCTCCTGGGAGAGACATAGAAATTAGTGTGAGGCAAAAGCAGGCAAAGTTGTCAAAGAATATGCTGGTAAAAAGCTAGAGCGGCACGCAACAAACTGTTCACGGCAACAATCCGGCAGGGAATGAGTGCAGGCTGCAGGCTTTCATAGTGTGCCTGATGAGCAGGTTTCAGGTGTGGTTGATTGGAGATTGATCCCAGCCGTGTAGAGCAGACCAGCAGGCAGGGGGGGGGGGGAGAGAGAGAGACACACACAGTAGAAACAAACACATACAAACACTAACAGGGGTTTCAGGGACGGGCAGTGACAGTCGGTCCGTTCTTCTATATGTCTGTCGGTCTCAAATCTAAAGGGTGCAATAACCATTTTTATCCAATATGCATAAACAGGAGACAGTGTTTATACGCAGCCCTCACAAAGCACACACGGCCAGATAGCTTATCTAACAGTTAGAACCTACATACGAGACACAACCTTTATAGTCAGAAAAAAAAAAGTGTGATTATTTTCTGATATTTTACACATGATATTATGAATACTGTGGGCCTACATACCTTAGTGTGATTATAAGTGCATGTGAGTGAATATTGGCATGCAAATTCGTTTTTATACGTCCTATTCATTGTCTCAATGCGCTCATACATCTTAAAAAGTTATCACCAAAAATGTTAAGAATGTTTTTAGAGAACGTTATCCTACCTTTCAGAAGAACATTCTGGGAACCAAAATAAAACGTCCCGCTGAAAACGTTTTAAGAACAGTAGGGCATAATGTTCTAACAATGTTATCAAAAACATCTTAAGAAGGTTATCAAAAACATCTTAAGAAGGTTATCAAAAACATTTCAAGAATGTTTTTAAAGAACGTTATCCTACCTTTCAGAAGAACATTCTGGGAACCAAAATAAAACGTCCCGCTGAAAACATTCCTAGAACAATGAATGGTAACAAAAATGTCTAGCTGGGAACTCACACATGCCACCGCAAACATGCAATATCTGCTTACAGCTTATCATGAATTACGTGCTTGTTTGTTTTTTCAAAAGGAAAATATGGTGACATCAGATTTTTTAAAACATCCTTTTCAAACAAATGCAACAAGTTGTTTTTTTAAAGCGCTCTAGAAATAAATCTGACTGCCAGACGTGTTAATATTTGCCATCACAGGAACGTTTTATAAAAAAGAAAACTCCTGAAACATTTTCAGAAGTTTCTTGGAGAATGTTCTTCATTGTTATCATGTAACATTGAGGGAACGTTTTATAAAGAACATCTTAATGTGTTACCCCAACAACGTCCAAAACACATCCTCAGAATGTTGCAGGCAAAACGTTCCACCTTTGTTCACATATCACATTAAAGGAACGTTTTATAAAGAAACGTTCTGTCATCTCAGGCCTTAATAACATCCTCAAAACATCCTCAGAATGTTGCAGTTAAAACGTTATGTCTTAGTTAACCTTATAGGAACATTATTTGAAAAAATAAACATCCTAAAAAGGTTCTTTGAACATCAGATTAAAACGTTTCTTTAAAACCTTATTAGAACCTGTAGGTAACATTAGCCAAAGTTGTGAGAACGTTCCCCGCTAGCTGGGAGGCCTGTATAACATCGGACGGGTTTCTTTAGGAGAGGGTTTACTCTTGCCTCCTTGAGACTGTTTGGAAAGTGACCAGAAGTTAGAGAAGTATTGATGAAATGGATGAGAAACGGTAGAATATCAGGAGCGATAGTCTGAAGGAGGTTTGAGGGGATAGGGTCCAAAGGACAGGGGGTAGGACGGGCAGAGGTAATGAGGGTAAGAACCTCACTTGGAGAGAGAGGGGAAAAGGAGGTTAGTGTGTGGGTGAACGGTGGGTCTGGTGACCCAGCGGTGAGTAAAGGTGAGTCAGAAAAAGAAGAATATCAACCTTTTTTTCAAAGTTGTTAACAAAGTCGCTTGGGAGGAGGAGGAAGGGGCTCTGGGGGGGGGGGGGGGGGGGTCGAGGAGGGTGGGAAGATAGAAAATAGTTTTTGGGGATTGGAATAGGAAGAATGGAACTTATCTTGAAAGAAAGTGCTTTTTGCCTGAGAGATCGAAGAAGAGAAAGAGGAGAGGAGATATTGATAGAGTAGGAGGTTGTCAGGGTGTTTGGATTTCCACCATTTCCGCTCAGCTGCCCAAAGGATGGTTCTATTAGCACGCAGTGCGTCATTTAGCCAGGGAGCAGGAGGGGACTGACGAGCTGCCGAGATGTGAGAGGACAGAGAGAGTCCAGAGAGGATGAAAGAGTAGAGAGGAGAGTTTCTGCAGCAGAGTTTGGAGGCAGAAGTTGGAACGAGTCAGACGAAGGGAGGGCTGAGAGCACCGATGAGGCAAAGGTAGAGGGGGAGAGGGAACGAAGGTTACGGCGGACAGGTGCAGGATGAGAAGAGATTAGTTTGTTATGTTTGGAAAGGGGTAGAGAGAATGATATGAAAAAGTGATCAGATGTGTGAAGTGGGTTTACAGAGAGGTTAGAGGTAGTGCAGTTCCTTGAGAATATGAGATCAAGGACATTGCCAGCTTTATGAGTTGGTGGGGATGGAGACAGTGAGAAAGCAAAGGCGGTTAAAAGAAATATTAGTTCAGCTATCTTCCCTGTCTGGAGGTTGAAGTCTCCGAGAAGTCCGAGGGATGTGTGAGAGGAGATTATCTAATTCCTCCAAGAAGTCCCCAAGGCGCCTGGTGGACGGTAGAGAACAACAATGGTTAATTGTATAGGATGGGTTACAGTAACGGCATGGAATTCAAAGGAGGAAGGAGTGAAGTTAGGTAGTTGGTAGAGGGAAAAGCTCCATTTGGGAGAGACCAGGAGACCTGTGCCACCTCCTCTGCTAGTGGGTCTGGGTGTATGGGTGAAGGAATATGCTGTGGAGAGAGCTGCTGGGGTGGATGTGTTGGATGGTGTAATCCAGGTCTCAGTGAGAGCAAGGAAATCCAGAGACTGCAGGGAAGCGTAGCCAGAAATGAAGTCAGCCTTAGGAACAGCTGACTGGCAGTTCCACAGGCCACCTGTAACTAGATGTTGGATCTCAGTGGAGCATGTGGGATAGACGAGAGCAGGCCGGTTATAGCGATTAGGAGATGCACGGGGCCAGTAATAATTGCGAGAAGACACATGAACAGGAATGGAGAATATACACATGTTTTAGCAAGAGGGGATAAAAACACCAGTGATACTTAGCTCAGTCCAAGTAGGATTTGGCTCCTCTTTGCCTCCCTCGTGACTCCAACAGGACTCTATTGTCTTGGTCAGTCTTCGTCTGTCTGACGCTCCAGGAAAATGCTGCCTAAAATGGACACCAGTCCTGATTGCTGAGTTGTCACAGCTGTGGGGCCACGCCCCTTTAATCAGTTAACTCTCTGCAGCTGATGGGCACCAGTAGAAACTGTGTCACTTCACACAATCAGTTGAGCCCGTGGGTTTGGCTGGACAATACCATAACGTTTGCCAAAGCAAGCCCATTTAGCAGTGTTCCCCCATGGCTTTTCCCAGAAGCTAACATAGATATGAATATCATAGAAAGGAAAAAAGAGTGGCAAATAAATGAAGTGGGAATTAAAACGAGTATGTACCTGAACGAAAAGTACTACAATTATCTCAAAATGTACACAGATGGTTCTAAGAACAAAGAAGAGTGTGTTGGAGTTGGTATATACATCCCAGACTTTAAAATATCGATCTCAACAAGAGCGTCTGATCAATTATCAGTGTATCAGTATACAGCAGAAATGCTGGCAGTAATAATAGGATTACAGTGGGTTGAAGAGGTCAGAGCAGATAGGGTGGTGATATGCACAGATTCATTGTCCATATTAAAAAGCATACAGTCAACAGCAACTGTCAAAGAAGACATTCTCATAGAACTGAATCACAGCCTGTTAAGACTTCACAGAGGCGGTATAGATCTGCAGTTCTGCTGGGTGCCTGCACATGAGGGGGTGAAAGGGAACGAGTGTGCTGATAAATGAGCAAAAAGTGCACTACAAAAGGAAATAACATCACCGGTTCAACTTGGAAAAGGAGAAGGAAAAGGAAAAGCATTAATTAAGAACAAAGGGATGGAGATCTGGCAGAAAAGGTGGGCAGAAAGACCAGAAAGGCAAAGAGTATCATAAAGTACAAAAGACAATTACAATTCATATTTCTAAAGAAAGAAACAGAAGGGAGGAAATCATGATAGACTCAGAATAAATCACACAGCGTTGAATGGTACTCTGTATGTCATGGGGAAAAGTGACAGTGACAAGTGTAGGAACTGTGGAATAAAAGAAGATGTAGAACATATCTTGTTACATTGTGACATCTATAAAACTGAAAGAGAAAAACTAAAGGATAAAGTTTTAGAGGCAGAGAGGGAGTGGAGTGTGGTTGGTGTTTTGGGAACAAAAGGAGAGGGAGTAAGAGCTACCAGAAAGGCACTGTTTACATTCCTGAGTGAAACTGGGGTAGGAAAAAGAATTTGACATTAGGTCAGGAAAGATCATAGATCATAGATTGTTGTTTTGTTTTATTTATTTTATGTTTTTTGTTTATTTATATATTTATTTTTGATTAGATCATAGATATACACGTCCATGAGTTAAGAGATGGAATTGTCAGGACCTCGACACAAACTGATGAACCCAAATGCACGACCCAGAGACAAAGTCTTGAATATAAAAAAAAAGGTATATTTACTTTCACAGATCAGGTAATTCCTCTTAACAGAGTAGGTGCTGGAAATAACAAAAAGCGCTCTCAAGGAGGAACAAACTAGCGTAACAAAAAGAGGACTTAAGAAAAACTTAAGCCTACAAAATTAACAAAAGAAACAAAACCTGACATGAGTGAAAGCGATCCTTCCAGAGCTGAGGCTTGGCACGACCATTCAGGGAAACAAACAAGACGAACTGACACAGGACAGGGGAGAGACAGGACTATTTAAACATGAGGTGATTCGGAACAGGTGGAAACAATCAGGGGCGGGGCAGACGCTGATGATGGCGGGAAAAACACACAAGGGGAGG